>WNWU01000048.1:1355152-1416207 GCA_012654045.1 Ptyas mucosa | reverse complement strand
TTTATTTTATTTTATTTTATTTTATTTTATTTTATTTTATTTTATTTATTTTATTTTATTTTATTTTATTTTTATCCCACCTATATTATTTTGACAAATAACTCGAGTGGTGGGTTGCTCCCAGTTCGGTCCAGTTCTATAGAACCGGTAGTAAAACCGGTGGGAAGCTCTGCCTACCCGCCACGACATTTTCATGGGTGATCTGCGCATCCGCAGAAGCGCGGGCTCCCACTGCGAACCGGTAGTAAAGGTAAGTGGAACCCACCCCTGGCCTAAGGTCGCACAGCTGGATTTCATGGCTAAGGGGAGGGGACTAGAACTCACGGTTTCCCACTTTCTAACTTTCTTGGCCAAAATTATAGATGATTGTAGAAAGTCAGTAATTGTTAATGAGATCATTTAGAAGAATTTCTCAACTGTTTCACACCTTTGAAGTAGTACTTGCAATTTCTAATTGTTGGATTAGAATTGATTCCTGCTAGGTATCAATGGAAGAGAATTGGATAAAAAGCTTTCTTACCTTTATCTGCAAAATGCACTTTTAGTTGAGGTTTTAATCTAACCTGGCAGTCCCTTTGAAATCCCACTTTATGTTAATAAATTGATTCCAGTTGGATGATCTACTTTAGACCAATAGAGTTGTCTCATAAATCTGTAATGTGTAGATCTTATTGAGGGCTAGGGCATGTGAATTATTTATAACATCACTTAATTCTAAGAGGTGACCCTGTAGTAGTACACGATTACTCCTCTTATCTACTAATTCAATACAGGAAATTGTAATCTTGATCCCTGAATTCCCCATTTCTTCCATTTCTGCATAGTTCAGAGAGAGTCACTATGACGTTCTGGGGAAAAAAATAAAGTGAGGATTTTGTAACAAGACTACAAGAACTGATTTTGTAACGAGAACTGAAAAATCAGTTCTCAGATAATGAACCAGCAAATGTGAGGAGAAGCCTGCAGAACATCATTGACTATAGCCTCCCTTACTGAAGAGAATCGTCAACTGGCAAATGACCTGAATGTGTTCTATTGTAAGTTTGAGAGGTAGTCACTGTCATCTCTCACTACATTCCCCACCTCAAATAGCAACCGTAGCCAAATTTCCTATGGCTACCTCCATCCCTCTTCGGCTACCCTCTGGTCATCTTAGAAAAATATGCACGAGGTCTGTTTAATAGACAAAAGATCATAAAGCACCAGGCCCAGATGGAGTGACTCCTTCTTGCTTATTTATTTATTTTATTTTATTTATTTATTTTATTTGTCAAGCATATATAAGATAACAGATAAAAGTATAAACATGATTATGAATACATGAGATGGTTACAAATAAAAAGGGACATTAGGACAGGGACAGTAGGCACACTGCTGCGCCCCTTACAGACATCTTAGGAATGGGGTGAGGTCAACAGTAGGCAGTCTAAGATTAAAGTTATGGGGGTTTGGGGAAGAGACCACAGAGTCAGGTAGTGCATTCCAGGCATTGACCACTCTGTTGCTGAAGTCATATTTTCTGCAATCGAGTTTGGAGGGGTTTACCTTAAGTTTGTATCTATTGTGTTGTTGTGGTTGAAGCTGAAGTAGTCATTGACAGGTAGGACATTGTAGCAGATAATTTTATGTATTACGCTTAGGTCAAACCGAAAGCAGTATAGTTCTAAGTTTTCTAACCCCAAAATTTCAAGTCTGGTGGCATAAGGTATTCTATTGCGAGCAGAGGAATAGAGGACTCTTCTCATGAAATATCTCTGGACTCTCTCAATTGTATTAATGTCCGATATGCTGCGTGAGTTACAGACAGATGAGCTGTATTTGAGAATTGGTCTAGCAAATGCTTTGTATGCTTTAGTTAGTAGTACAATATTACCAGAGAAAAAGCTACTCAAAATTAGGTTAACAACTCTTAATGTCTTTTTGGCAATGTTGTTACAGTGGGCTCTGGCTCTTAGATCTTTAGAGATGAGTACTCCAAGGTCCTTGACAGAGTAAGGGTCATCTACAAGATCTTGAAAGCCTGTGCTGAAGAACTGAGCCCCATCTTCACCCCCATCTTTAATAAATCACTGGAAATATGTTATGCGCCTTCTTGTTCAAACACTGTACTATCCTCCTGTTTCCCACGAAACCCTCCATCAAGTAACCAAAGGACTACAGACTGGTTGCACTGATATCTCTAGTTATGAAGACCTTTAAGGGTTAGTGCTGACCCACCTGAAAATCATTACAAATTTTCTGTTAGACCCCCTTGAAGTTTGCCTACTGAGCAAAACAGATCAGAAGATGATGTTGTCAACATGGCAGGCACTATATCTTGCAACATCTTGAATCCCCAGGGACCTATGCATGGGTCCTTTTTGTAGACTTCAGCTTGGCATTCAGTACCACAATTCCAGAAATACTTCACTCTAAACTATTTCAGCTAGCTGTGCTGTCCATATTTGTAGGTGGATTTTTATTAGCTTTTTGACAGATAGGAAGCAACAAGTGAAGCTAGGGAAAATCACACTGAGTACCCGACCATTAAGAATAGGCATGCCTCAGGGCTGTGTGCTCTCTTTATTGCTCTTCTCTCCATATACCAATGACTTCATCTCTAAGGTTCCTTCTGTTAAACTACTGAAGTTTACAGATGATGCAACAGTCATTGATCTCATTTGAGATAGTGATAAGTCTGCACAGGCTTTCAAGACCTTATAGATGACCCTTGCTCTGCTGTGAGTAAATGTTGAATGGCAGTACTTCAAGTGATGGTGTTCAGTTCAATATGTACAATCTGGTCTTCTTATTCAAGTCAACTCTTCTACTGTTAATTGATTTAAAATTTAATATAGTTATTTTGTCCTGGTCCTGCCCCTGTCCTGTCCTGCATTACTGGCATACCACTAAATAGTGAAATGCTATGCTTATCCTGAAAACTTATGTGCCTCAGTAATTAAATAGCATTCCTCTCAGCATATAGGATAAAGCAAGACAGATTTGATGACTTTAATTTAGTTCTTCTCTTGTCAGATGTGAATTAATTTTTATGATAGACGAATTATTATTCTACAACACTTTATTCAACATGATGCTTGATTTCTACAGGTTCCCTATGAGCCTCGGTGACACAGTGGTTAGAGTGCAGTACTACAAGCTACTTCTGCTGACTGCTGGCTGACTGCAATTTGGCAGTTCAAATCCCACTAGACTCAAGGTTGACTCAGCCGTCCATCCTTCTGAGGTGGGTAAAATGAGGATCCAAATTGTTGGGGGCAATAGGCTGACTCTGTAAACTGCCTAGAGAGGGCTGTAAGGCACTGTAAAGCAGTATATAAGTCTAAGCTCTATTGCTATTGCCATTAGAGTTTAACATTGTTTCATAAATTTTCATTTGTGTTCCATCTTTAATAAAGATGTCCTGTAAATAAGGTTCAGGTTCATAGAAACTGCTTTCCATGGTCTATTTTAAGGGGAAGGGTGACACTGACACTTAGCTCTAGCCTACTTTTCCTCAAAGAATCTGAAACCGTAAAGTCCAAACTACAAATGCTTTGAGGCATTATAAATACATATGAGATGGAGAAAAGTGTGACTCTTCATCTCTAACTCTGTATTTATTTCTGTGAAGAAAACAGTAGCATAAGTAGCAGAAAATAAACAGAAATGTCATGTTAATTTCATGCTACATTAGAATCATAGAGAAAAGTCAGTGTTTACTCAATGAAAAATGTGAGATGGGTTAAAAAAAAAAGACTTAAAAAAAGAAAGAAACCGGTTTCTAACAGTGTGCATTGTGTCTCCCAATCAATCAGTCTATTTCTGGATTCTATTTAATGTTGCTCAAGAACCATTGTATCGTTTATAAGGTTTAATGTAAATAGATTCCTTGGACTATACCTCAGGAAAGGAGCTAGGAAACACCACAAAACGGATAAGAATGGTGGTGCTAGCAGAAATTACAATTCTTTTATTTGCTGCTTACTTCAAAATTGATTAATAACTTGCTGTATTAAAATCATTGGAAAAGGCATTCTTTTTCTGTCAGACTTAATCCAGACATCATTCCTCAGTAGTTTTGAAGTTCAGCGTATGACAAATTCAAAAGACAGAATTTTCCAAAGGAGTACATTTCACGATGCATCAACATACAGTAATCACTACAGTTGCAGCTAATGCAGGAAAAGTATTATTCCTCATTCTTTCCATGAATATTTTAAGGATAAATGAAAACTCCATTCTGAGTTACTTCATTAAGACAAGAATGTATACAACTTTTTTCTGGCTGATTATGTCCTGAGTTATTGGACCTGACCTAAATTGTAAAAAACAACCACCATTATTATATTTAGATTGTCTTATACAAATCAGAACTCAAATAAAATAATTTCTTAATAGCAACCAGGGTTCAAGGACAAAGACATTTCCATTGCCAGTTCCAAACTTCCACAGAAAGTACCACAACTTGAAGTAACTGAGCCTGCAAGATTGGCCTTCACAAAGAAATGTTTCGTGCAATGCTGAACTTAAATAGGGGTTTAATTGCATTAGTCATCTCTGCTCACCAGAGCCAGTCACTCAGGAACAACAGTTGATCTAGAATTATATATATATTCTAGACCATTCTATCAATCTATCTATCTATCTATCTATCTATCTATCTATCTATCTATCTATCTATCTATCTATCTATTATATTTCTATACCGCCTTTCTCCCGTAGGACTCAAGGCGGTGTACAACCAAGAAAAATATAGACATACAAAGATCATAAAATTGCTAATTAAAATTATTACTTAGCTTGGTCAATTAAATAAAACCCAGAATTAGATAACATTTTAAAAAATCATTCACATGTTCATATGTTTAGCCCCGCCTGTTGGAACATCAGGGTCTTGAGGGCATGGAGATCAGGGATGTATCTCCAGGGGCAGTTCATTCCAAAGGGTTGGAGCCCTCACAGAGAAGGTCCTCCCCCTGGGAGTCGCCAGTCAGCATAGTTTGACTGACGGTACCCTGAGTAGTCCCTCCCTGTGAGAACTATCAAGGTATCTTCCACTGAACCAAGCACAACCCTGGCTTTGACATGGCAAATGTTGTGGGGAAAATGGTCACTGAAATAAGAAATGAGAGCATTTGGGAAATGATACAACAAAGAAACTTTTATTATCATGCAAAACTATAATGGTCACTAGCTCCCAGAATGCAAATGAGATTTAAACTCAGCAGTGTTATGGGTTACATGCCTCCAGAAAGGTTAGATATGAATGACAAAAAGGCATTATAAATCATACTTGACCTTTTCAGGTGGAATGAGACATCTAATAACACAATGGCTGACCTTACTATGACTATCCCAGCACATCTATCTTTACAGTCTCCCCACTATACAAAATATTATATATATATATATTTGTTTTTAATTTAGGCCTGTTTTAAGAAGCATTATGAGCATTCCTAAACTTTCTCTACCTGATCATAGTAAAAGCATTCATTGCAACTAGAATTTGGTTTAATTACTTTCAGCCTGAAGAATTGGTTTATCTGTATTTCATCATGAGGGAGAAGTGGGGTTTTGTTTTGTTTTTTTGGATTTAAGAAGATTACAAGAATATTCTAGGGGGAAAATCTTCTCTTTTTCATAGATACAATAGCAATAATTTTGTATTACCATCCATTTATACGAAGATGTGTCAACTATACAGGTATAGCCAATATTCTGTATTTATTCGTTGAGTCAGTCTTGACTTTGGTGACTGTCTGGAAAAGTTTCTGTGGTCTTTTTGGCAACTTTGAAAATGGTTTTCTATTCTATTCTATCTGTAGCAGAAAAAAAAATGCTACCAACCTGCCTTCCATTGAGGACCTGTATACTGCACGAGTCATAAAGATGGCTGTGAAAATATTTACAAATCTTTCATATCCTGGACATAAACTGTTTCAACTCCTACCCTCAAAACGATACTGTAGAGCATTGCATATCAGAACAACTAGACACAAGAACAGTTTTTTCCCGAATGCCATCACTCTGCTAAACAAATAATTCCTCAACACTGTCAAACTAGTTACTAAGTCTGCACTACTATTAATCTTCTCATCGTTTCCACCACCCATCGCCTTCCACTTATGTATGACTGTAACTTTGTTGCTTACAGTCATGGCCGTAAATGTTGGCACCCCTGAAATTTTTACAGAAAATGAAGTATTTCTCACAGAAAAGTATTGCAGTAACACATGTTTTGCTATACACATGTTTATTCCCTTTGTGTGTATTGGAACAAAACCAAAAAAGAGAGGGGAAAAAGCAAATTGGATATAATGTCACACAAATAAATGGGCTGGACAAAATCATTGGCACCCTTTCAAAATTGTGGATAAATAAGATTGTTTCAAGCATGTGATGCTCCTTTAAACTCACCTGGGGCAAGTAACAGGTGTGGGCAATATAAATCTCACACCTGAAAGCAGATAAAAAGGAGAAAATTTCACTTAGTCTTTGCATTGTGTGTCTGTGTGTGGCACACTAAGCATGGACAACAGAAAGAGGAGAAGAGAACTGTCTGAGGACTTGAGAACCAAAATTGTGGAAAAATATCACCAATCTCAAGGTTACAAGTCCATCTCCAGAGATCTAGATTTGCCTTTGTCCAGAGTGCGCAACATTATCAAGAAGTTTGCAACCCATGGCACTGTAGCTAATCTCCCTGGGCGTGGACGGAAGAGAAAAATTGATGAAAGGTGCCAACGCAGGATAGTCCGGATGGTGGATAAGCAGCCCCAAACAAGTTCCAAAGCAATTCAAGCTGTCCTCCAGGCTCAGGGAGCATCAGTGTCAGTGCGAACTATCCGTCGACATTTAAATGAAATGAAATGCTATGGCAGGAGACCCAGGAGGACGCCACTGCTGACACAGAAACATAAAAAAGCAAGACTACAGTTTGCCAACATGTACTTGAGTAAGCCAAAATCCTTCTGGGCAAACGTCTTGTGGACAGATGAGACCAAGATAGAGCTTTTTGGTAAAGCACATCATTCTACTGTTTACCGCAAATGGAATGAGGCCTACAAAGAAAAGAACACAGTACCTACAGTGAAATATGGTGGAGGTTCACTGATGTTTTGGGGTTATTTTGCTGCCTCTGGCACTGGGTGCCTTGAATGTGTGCAAGGCATCATGGAATCTGAGGATTGCCAACGGATTTTGGGTCGCACTGTAGATCCCAGTGTCAGAAAGCTGGGTTTGCATCGGAGATCTTGGGTCTTCCAGCAGGACAATGACCCCAAACATATGTCAGAAAGCACCCAGAAATGGATGGCAACAAAGCACTGGAGAGTTCTGAAGTGGCCAGCAATGAGTCCAGATCTCAATCCCATTGAACACCTGTGGAGAGATCATAAAATTGCTGTTGGGAAGAGGCGCCCTTCCAATAAGAGAGACCTGGAGCAGTTTGCAAAGCAAGAGTGGTCCAAAATTCTGGGTGAGAGGTGTAAGAAGCTTATTGATAGTTATCAGAAGCGACTGATTTCAGTTATTTATTCCAAAGGGTGTGCAACCAAATATTAAGTAAAGGGTGCCAATGATTTTGTCCAGCCCATTTTTGGAGTTTTGTGTGACATTATGTCCAATTTGCTTTTTTTCCTCCCTTTTTTGGTTTTGTTCCAATACACACAAAGGGAATAAACATGTGTATAGCAAAACATGTGTTACTGCAATACTTTTCTGTGAGGATTACTTCATTTTCTGGAAAAATTTCAGGGGTGCCAACATTTACGGCCATGACTGTATATCCTTATGATTTATATTGATATTGTTTCCTGATTGCTTATTTGTAACCTATAACTATCATTAAGTGTTGTACCATATGATTCTTGATGAATGTATCTTGTCTTTTTATGTACACTGAGAGCATATGCACCAAGACAAATTTCTTGTGTGTCCAATCACACTTGGCCAATAAAAAATTCTATTCTATTCTATTGTCTCTTTCCTAGGGCTGAGAGATAGTGATTGGCCCAAAGTACAATTCAAACTACAATTCATGATCTGCTAGCTTTTAACCTGATACTTTAACCACTACACCAAACTGATGTTCATTCACAGTATATACAAGTCAAAATATATGACACAGAATATATGGTAGAGCCCACTAATGTATTGCTGCAGGAGCAGACTCTTATTGCCATAGCACAGACTTGTAAATCATTGATTGTAAAGTAAGTAGTTTGCTGGTTGTAAAAAATGAAGATAAAGTGAAGTTATGAATTATAAAAGACATGGAATGATTTATAAAGAACTGACTTCCAAATAATCATTTTTGTTTTCATTCCCTATTCAAGGGATATAAAATGCAAAAATTTGCTGGAAGCTGAGTAATTTATTAACTCATATATAAATTATATGGTGTGTTGTGTTGTTTTTTTATGAGACTTGAAAAAAGCCAGTTTGTGTTTCTTTCGTTTTGTTTTCTGCTAGCTATTCTACAATATACATTTTTACAGAAGTCAAGTTTCTAAAATCACGGTACTGGGCTTTTTCTCCCTCAAGTGTGATTAAAATGGGAAAAGGTATGAAAACTTTTCAAACTAAAGTGTTTATCTGTAACCAAGAAAATAAAGCTTCTAAAATGGATATTTATTATGAAATGTTAAATACCATTTCAGCTATAATGTCACAAGCTGTGCTTTTGAAATATGAGATTATCAGCCAATAACAATATGATTCAGCATCTCAATAAACCAATTAATGTGGATGCTTATTAAACTTCATTATTTGCAAAAAAAATTGAAGCCTTCTACTTGAAGCCTTCTGCTCATTTGTTTATAGATCTGGCAGCCAGTTGTCTAGTCTAATGTGATAGTATTATTTGTAACTACCTGTGTTTCGCCGAAAATAAGACCCTGTCTTATATTTTTTCAACCCCGAAATAAGTGCTTGGCCTTATTTTCGGGGATGTCTTATTATTTTGGGGCACGTGGAGCATGACGGGACTCCTCTTGCCATCTGACCTGATTTCCAGCTCTGTCTCCCTAACCCTAACCAGAGAAAATGGTGGGGACAGGCTGCACATGCATTTAAATATTTGTAGGGAGGGCTCATTTTCGGGGGGGAGCTTATTTTAACACATGCGCTCAAAACCCCGATTGGTCTTATTATCAGGGGATGTCTTATTTTAGGGGAAACAGGGTAATTGGAAACTGCAAAATGTTCTTGCGTGGGAACAAAAAATAAACCTTAAGTGTGGAATACACTATTTATTTCCTAAGTATCTCATAGGAAATAAGGTATAAGCAACTGGCAGTTGGGAGAGATGGAATATAATTCCTCTTTTTTATTTCAGTAAAACGTAAGTACATTTATTTTCTAGAAAAGCTGAATGCTTAATAAACAGAATCTTAATCAGACAGTTTTAATTTCTCTTTCATTTCTCATGAGCTCTATTAATAGAGTAACTTACAACTTATTATGTCACCTCTATGTTTAACCTTTGACTATTGGTATTGATTTGTACAGCGCTATGTCCAAGGGCAACAACATCATTAATTGCTAAGTGATCTGGAAAACAATTACAGACCTCTTGGATTTTATACAAAGAGATGAATGGAGCTGTCAACATAATCAGATGCTGTGGTAGTTGTTGATGAATTCAGTTGTGCTGCTCATCTCACACTTCCCCATCTCATACTTTACACCAGGATACCCTCTAGATGTTTTAATTTGGACTCCCATCAATATAGCCTCCAGGGCCAATAACATAGTTTGCGTATGTGTTGTTTCTGCAGAAAATCCAATTGGAGAATTGGAGGTGATCCCAGTAGATTACTAATACCAGAAAATCTTAATTATGTAGGGATGATAATGATGAGAAGAAGAGCAGGGCTGCACAAGACAAATTACATCTGTGAGACAACTGTTCTGTCCCCGTCCTCCACACACACAAATCCACACAAACGAGGGTTAAAGGACTAGCACACACACGGAAGGTTCGTTATCACGGCTTGGCAGCCCTATGTAAACCGGCTGCCAAGTTCTTTACTAAACAGGGGGGGGATTCCTCCACCAGACAACAAGCATGTACACACCAGTTGGGGGGGGATACAATCCAAAGGTCCAATCCTTCCAGCCGACTGATGCTTAACTTCCAGGGACTAGCCAGAATAAAACTTTGTCCGTCACAGACTTCCAACTGCCACCCCACTCCTTTATATAGCCTGTGGGGTGTGGTCCTGTGACTCAGCTAATCCCTGGCACGCTTCCTCATTTGTTGGGCTCTCTTATCACGCCGACGCTGACGTGGGTCCAGCCACAACTGGTCTTCCTCATTATCCTCCGACTGATCGGAGACACCTGGCTCCTGACTCATCTCCTCTCCTTCAGCCGGCAGCTGAGGAATTGCCAGGGAGGAGGGGCCAGGGGGAGAAATAGGCCTGGCTGGCTCCTCTCCCTCCTGTTCGGAGCCTTCTTCCTCCGATGCAATGGGATAGGGGGTCGGAGCACAACAACAACATGTGGCCACCGAAAGCAGAATCATCTTCAAAAGTATAGCTTTTTAACATTCTGTTTAGGAAGACAATCATATTGTCGGAAAGACAAGCACATCTGCTTGTTTCTGTACTGATATATGCATCAGTTGATAATAACTCAATTCAGTGTTTTAAAAAGTAATCATGTGAAGTTGACATATATGTTTATGAATAATATGACTTTGTACGCTGATAGGGAATGTCTAAAAGAAATTGCTGCTATCAAGAATGAAATGTTTGGTTATTCTTATTTGAATTTTTTTGCTGATCAGATCCTTAGGTGAGGCAAAGAGCCAATCAGGTGACAATTCAAATAAAGGTCTGTCCATTTGGCCCACCTACAATTAACTGACCATTATTTGCATTTCATCAGTTTATTGTTGAATTATTATTAAAATAATTTACAAGAGTGTTGAGTTGGTTTTAGTGGTTTTAGGAAAGGAACAAGATTTTTTTTAAAAAAGGTTCAAATTAAATTGTAGTCATGTTCATCTGGATATAACGTGCAACATAACCAAGCACCAAGGCCTTTATAAAATTATAAACACATTTGGGAGTACAGGAGGTACCAGACGTTCTTACAAGCTTTCTTGCAAGGTTGTGATTTATTAATGTCTGAATAGTGCTAAAACCCCATATATTGAGGTACATGGACTTGTTCTGGGACACAGAACCATAGTAGCACTTAACTTTGAGTGATAAGTTGGGAACTACCATCTAAAAAGTAGGTCATAATAAAAAATGGTGAAGCCACAGTAAATACTGAGTTGACTTTCATTCAAAATGAATCATAGTTAAATAAATCATTACTCCTTCCATTATTTTTCTCCTTTAACATTAAAATTTGCAATTCACTGGCATACAGTAGTCGGAAGGCCTTTTTTTAATCATAATCATTACTTTCAGGTCCATATGCAACCCAGAGGATTCAGGTTGTGTATCTCTGGTTAGGTTTACTTCACTTATGATATTCATCACAAAGATACCTGGCACTGTTTTACAGTATACAGCATAACCACATTTGAGGGGGTTATACCAGCACAAGTATTAAATAGCTCTTCTTATTTGCAGTTGGCTGAATAAGGATACTCCTGGTATGTCAAAACAGTACATGTCAGAGGTGGGTTTCAGCAGGTTCTGACCAGTTCTGGAGAACTGGTAGTGGAATTTTTGAGTAGTTCAGAGAACCGGTAGCAAAAATTCTGACTGGCCCCACCCCCATCTATTCTCTGCCTCCCAAGTCCCAGCTGATCAGGAGGAAATGGGGATTTTGCAGTAACCTTCCCCTGGAGTGGGGTGGGAATGGAGATTTTACAGTATCCTTTCCCTGCCATGCCCACCAAGCCATTCCACGCCCACCAAGCCACACCCACAGAACCGGTAGCAAAAAAAATTGAAACCCACCACTGGTATATGTATAGATGAGGACATATAGTACCGGTTACTTGAAGGACCGTCTCACCCCACTGCCATTGGCTCATCCCATTTGTGCTAGCAGAGCAGGCATCTTTCGGCCCCATCAGCACAATTTTTCCAGCTGGCAGGATCCAGGAAGAAGGCCTTCTCTGCAATTGTGGTCATAAATTGAAGACTACCTGTATTTCATTTCAGAAAAAAAGTAAAACATCCCTCTATCTTCTACCGATGGTTTAAAACTCGAGTGAAGAGAGACCAAATATTATTACACAAGATTTTTGCTAACAACTCTCTTACATTGGCATAAATGTAAAGAGCCTTGGTAGTACAGTGGTCTAAAGCACACTTTATTAACACCAGCTGCCTGCAATTACTGTAAGTTCGAATCTCACCAGCCTCAAGGTTGACTCAGCCCTCCATCCTTTCTAAGGTAGGTAAATTGAGGATCCAGTTTGTGGGGGCAATAAGCTGACTTTGTATAAAATATACAAAAGTATGAAGGCTATTGCTTAGCGCATTGTAAACCGCCCTGAGTCTCCGGAGAAGGGCGGCATATAAATCAATTTTTTTAAAAAAAATCATTTGCAGCATTTCCACACGGCACCAATTCCACAGCTCATTCCTTCCAATGAAAATTGGACATACTATTGTCTTAATTTTTAATCCATTTAAACTGGAATCGACAGTTAATGCCCTAAGACAATAATTGCTCTCTCTAACCAACCGACATTTTTCTTTCTTTCAATGTTTGACTTGCCCCCTGACTCAAAGCAGCTTCAGAATAATAAATTTACCCTCTCCTGGCACTTCATACAGACCCACAAAAGTGAGGGATAATGTATATCAATGTGCATATGGCACAGACCCAACCCTAAGTTGGGTCTCTGTTTTTGTTTTGTTTGTTTTTTGCCTAATTAAAGTAGCCCGGGGCAGAAACATCTGCCATATGGTGAAAATATATAAAGGGCAGCTCTGTTGGTAATATAAAAGGTTATTGGTTGCTGTGGGTGTTTTGTGTGGATTGGAAGAGATGTAGAAATCCAGGCACAGCTAGTTCTGCAGATGAGAACCAGCAGGATTAGACATTTGCACAGCAGACTGACTGATAGCAAAGGACGGACCAGACATCAGAGAAGCTTTTAAAAGGTGCTGGAATTCTAGAAATTTTGGGAAGAATTATTGTTACATTTAGCAGATTGCAGGCTAAAACATATAAGAGAACGGTTGCTGGAATTGGGGATGTCTTGTTTAATGAAAAGAAGTGACATAATAGCAGTGTTCCAATATCTATGGATATACCGCAAGGAAGAGGGAGTGAAGCTATTCTCCAAAGCACCTGAAGGCAGGAAAAGAAGAAATGGATGGAAAGTAATCAAGGAAAGAAGCAACCTAGAAATAAAGAGAAATTTCCTGACAGTGAGAACAATTAATCAGTGGAACAACTTGCCTCCAGAAGCTGTGGATGCTCCAACACTAGAAGTTTTTAAGAAGAGATTGGACAACCATTTGTCTGAAATGGTATAGGGCTGTGATGGCGAACCTATGGCACACGTGCCACAGGTGGTACATCTACCCATATCGGTGGGCACACGAGCTCATTTTTGGGCCTTCTGGGCCCACTGGAAGTGGGCAAATGGGACATTTCCAGCCTCCGGAAGGCCTCCAGGGGCATGGGGAAGGCCGTTTTTGCTCTCCCCAGGCTCCTAAAAAGGCTCTGGAGCCTGGGGAAGAGCAAAAAACAGGCCTTCTGGTCCCACCAGAAGTTGGCAAATGGGCTGTTTCAGGCCTCTGGATGGCCTCCGGGGGGGTTGGGGAAGGCTGTTTTTACCCTCCCCAAGCTCCTAGAAAGGCTCTGGAACCTGAGGAGATAGAAAAATGGGCCCACCAGGCCATCGCGTGCCAGGAGCAGGGGGGGGAGCAGAGGAGTCACAAGTGCAGGGGCGGGGCGCATAGAATGATGGGTTTGGGCATGCATGTGCGTGACATCCCCACTCCTCCTCCTTCCTGCCGCTCTTGGCACACAATGGCAAAAAGGTTCACCATCACTGGTATAGGGTTTCCTGCCTGAGCAGATGGTTGGACTAAAAGACCTTCAAGGTCCCTTCAAACTGAGTTATTCTGTTATATATTTCTCTGTCTAACTGAAAGCAAGTCTGAGAAATAAAAGTACTGAAAATGTCTAAGGAAATGAGCATATCAAAGCTGAAATAAGGAACATCTGTGTAAATCAATGATGGAGGGAACAACACAATTAAGCAATACTTTTTAAAGACATAATTGTATATAGTTTAAATTAAAACCACTTTATATAAGAAATCCAAACAAAGCAATTATTTAAAAAGCTTTACATCTCTAGTGCAGGTAGCCCTCAACTTACAACAGTTCATTTAGTGGCCACTTGAAGTTACAACGGCACTGAAAAAAAGCGACTTATGACCATTTTTCACACTTACAACCATTGCAGCATCCCTGTGGACACGTGATGAAAATTCAGACGCTTGACACTTGACTCATGTTTATGACGGTTGCAAGGTGCTGGGATCATGTGATTCCCTTTTGTGACCTTCTGCCGAGATAAATCAGGGAGGAAGCCAGATTCGCTTAACAACCATGTAATAATTTAACTACTGCACTAATGTGTTTAACAAATGTGGGAAGAAAGGTCACATAACATGAGACATAATTCATTTAAAAAATGTCTGTAGCAACAGAAATTTTGGGCTTAATTGTGTCCTAGGTCAGGGGTCTGCAACCTTAAACACTCAAAGAGCCATTTGGATCCCTTTCCCACAGAAGAGAAAACACCGGGAGCCACAAAACCTTTCCCCTGCCTGACTATTTCTTGAGCGGCCACAGAACTAGCATATCAGGGATGAAATCTAAAATTTGTTACTACCGGTTCTGTGGGCGTGGCTTGGTGGAGGCAGGGTAATGTGACTGGGTGGGCGTGGCCATTTTTCTTTTACTTTTAAAACCCTTTTTTCTACAATCTCTTTGGCGAAGAGGTTGTAAAAAAAATGCTTTCAAAAGGCTCTGACGATCCCAGCTGAGTTGCCTGATTGTCAGAGGCATTTAAAAGAAAAAAAAAGTTTCTGCCGATCAGGCAACTCAGCTTGGATCGTCAGAGGCATTTAAAAGAAAAAAGGGGTTTTTTTCTTTTAAAAGCCTTTGATGATTCCAGCTGAGCCGCGCGATCATCAGAGGCTTTTTTTGTACTTTTAAAAGCATTTTTTCAGCCGAAGAAGTTGTAGAAAAAATGCTTTTAAAAGTTAAAAAAAAAGTCTCTGATGATTGTGCGGCTCAGCTGGGCATGGAAGGGGGCAGAGATTTTTGCTACCAGTTCTCCCAACCACCCACCTCCATCGCTACCGGATCGGGTGATCCGGTCCGAACTGGGAGCATTTCACCCCTGTAGCATATATAGTTGAATTAAACATTCTGTTTTCTTCTGAAACTTTTCATTTCTTGGATTTATCTATAGTTGGCCTACCTGGGGTTGAAAAGCTCAATAAATCTCGTGCCGGCGGGTGTCACACATTGGCGGTTGTGACGCATATTTTGAGTGACAGGGAGCCGCAGCAGAGGGGTGAAAGAGCCACATGTGGCTCCAGAGCCGCAGGTTGCTGACCCCTGTCCTAGGTCAAGGACTACTTGGAAAGTTCCTGATGTTTCCCCCACTTTTTAACAGGGGGAAGCAAGACGTTCTATAAATGAGAAATATAAATGAGAACTCTCACAAGCATCAACACTGCAAATCACACAGGAAACTAGAATTTGAACTGCACTGCAGCTGAGCCAGAAGGAAATCAACTGAGCTGCCAAAGGAGAACAATGGTATATAATCACATGGCTCAGTGCCAATAGGAGACCAAGGCAAAGCTCCAAGCCCCTTTGATTGTCCTTTCTCATTCGGTGTCAAACTTCCAGATCCGTCGGCAGATTTGTCTTCTTGCTGTACCTCTGTCTTTTGTTGTGCATTATTCCTAGGATAAATACTAATGCCTCTTTTATTCAGCAAGCCTTACTAACTATCCACCAATTTCCTGGCCTGCTGAGAAGATTTCTAGTTTACTTTAAATTAATGAAACATTGAGAAGATTTATTTATTTATTTATTTTGGCAAGCATGTATAAGATAACAGATATAAGTATAAAAATCATTATGAATACAGGAAATGGATACGAATAAAAGGGGACATTAGGACAGGGACGGTAGGCACATTGGTGCGCTTATGCATGCCCCTTACAGACCTCTTAGGAATGGGGTGAGGTTGACAGTAGACAGTCTAAGGTTAAAGTTTTGGGGGTTTGGGGAAGAGACCACAGAGTCAGGTAGTGCATTTCAGACATTGACCACTCTGTTGCTGAAGTCGTATTTTCTGCAGTCGAGTTTGGAGCAGTTTACCTTGAGTTTGTATCTCTTGTGTGCTCGTGTGTTTTGTGGTTGAAGCTAAATAGTCATTGACAGGTAGGACATTGTAGCAGATAATTCAATGTACTACGCTTAGGTCAGATCGAAGACGGCATAGTTCTAAATTGTCTAAGCCCAAAATTTCAAGCCCGGTGGCATAAGGTATTCAATTGTGAGCAGAGGAGTGGAGGACTCTTCTCATGAAATATCTCTGAACTCACTCAATTGTATTAATGTTCGATATGCAGTGCAGGTTCCAGACAGATGAGCTGTATTTGAGAATTGGTCTAGCAAACGTTTTGTATGCTCTAATTAGCAGGACAATAGTACCAGAGAAGATTAGGTTAACAACTCTTAGAGCCTTTTTGGCAATGTTGTTACAGTGGGCTCTGACACTTAGATCATCAGAAATGAGTAGTCCAAGGTCCTTGACAGAGTGATGGTCATCTATGAGGTCATATCCATCCAGCTTGTATTTTGTGTTATGATTTTTTTTTTTTGCCAATGTGCAAGACAGAGCATTTGTTGGTTGAGATTTGGAGCTACCAATTGTTTGCTTCTCTGTATCACTGAATTAAAAATGAAATTCAGCCTCCCAATTTTTATCGATGCTGTCAATCTTGAGCAATTCATTCTGCACAAAATTCCACTTTAGACTCCTGCCACAATTGCCTTTGAATTTAAGGCTGTTGCACCAGGCATACATTATCAAAAGATCACATTTACAGCTTAATTGGAAAGTCAGGATATTTTTTTGTACCACGTCATAACTTCCTACAGCAAAATGGACTTTTACATAAAAAGCAGACAAGACCCCAGTTGACTCAATGTTATATAAACCTCAATTCAAGCACAAGGAAAAGGATATTAAAAATGATCAAATGCAGAAGAAATCCTTGTCACTCTCCCAATTTTCATGGCTCATTATCCTTTCATTTAAGTCCCGAAGAAAAGCTATTATGAACATGAAGCATAGGAGTTTATTGCATATATAGACTTGTGCATTTTTAAAAAATAAACATATCAAATATGTTTTCATATATTTCGTTTTCACTAAATATGTTTCCTCACAGTACTCTGTTTCTTAAAACTATGGTGCTTATTCTCTTTCTTGCCATAAAAATCATGCTTCCTTACAGCAAGGGTTAAACCCAGGAGTGGGCTGCTGGGGTTTGGGACAACCTCTAGCTAAGATTCTCGCAGTTCAGAGAACCCCCAAGTCCCACTCTTGGCTGGCCCCGCCACCCCGCCCCTCCCAGGAGTCCCCACGCAGCCCATTTTGTATGCAGGTAAATGCAGGACACTCTCGGAGGCCCGGGGAGGGCGAAAAATGGGCCTACAGGAAGTTCAGGAAGGCCCTCCAGAGGACTTCCAGATCCTGGGAAGGCTGTTTTTGCCCTCCCGGAGGCTCAAAAAAAGTCTCTGGAGCCCAGGGTGGGCAAAAACGCCCCCCGCCATGGTGCAGTAGGGCGGCTAGGCCATGGCCACCAGTAGGGTGAAAAATAGGCCTACCAGAAGTTTGGGAAGCCTGGAAATAGACCCGTTTCCAGCCTTCAGAGGACCCCCGGAGCCTGGGGAGATCATTTTCACCCACCCGGAGGCTCGAAAAAAGCCTCTGAAGTCCAGGGAGGTCAAAAACTACACCACCACCCCGCGCCATGGTGCAGAAGGCTGACTAGGCCATACTCACCATGGCCACACCCACCCAGCAACCAGGCAGAGAATCCCTCACTAAACTTTTTGAAGCCCACCTCTGGTTAAACCAAAGGAATCCAAAATCAAGTAATTATTAGAAAATGGGGGGGGGGAATCTTGGCTGATGTGACTTTCTCATTTGCATTTTATACTACTGTGGTGTGGTAACATTAGCCGATTAAATGACTATTGGAAAAGTCATTGACGCCTCGGTAGCTTTAAAACAGGGTCCTAACTATCTTGGGGTGAGAGGAAAGCTGTCAGGGATTGAGATTTAAAGAGTGGTACCATGGCAATGGCTGGTAAGGAAAAGGATGAAAAAGGAAAGACAGTAAACGCAGTAAATGCAGTAAACACAAGAGGAGAAAGAAAAGGACAAAGAAGAAATCTAAACAAATTAGGTAACAGTGAGGAAAACTCTGTTTGTAATCCAGTGGCTAAGATGCTGAGCTTGACGATCAAAAGGTTGGCAGTTCAGTGGTTTGAATCCCTAGTGCCACGTAATGGGGTGAGCTCCGGTTACTAGTCCCAGCTTCTGCCAACCTAGCAGTTCGAAAGCACGTAAAAAATGCAAGTAGAAAAATAGGGACCATCTTTGGTGGGAAGGTAACAGCGTTCCATGCGCCTTTGGCATTTACTCATGCTGGCCACATGACCACGGCGATGTTTTCAGATAGCGCTGGCTCTTCGGCTTTGAAACGGAGATGAGCATCGCCCCCTAGAGCCAGGAATGACTAGCACATATATGCATTTACCTTTTTAACCCTGTTAATATCCAGGCACTGAACTGGGGAGACAGTTCTGAGAACTGTCAGAGATAGCCTTGAAGGGAAGCTTTGGGGGTACCATAAAACTTTCCCTTCCCCCATCTAATTGTGGGGGAAATGTGCAAGTTCTTGATCTGAGTCTCTTTCTGGGAAAGCTGTGAGTTACCCAAATCTTGCCCCTCTGATGCACAATTTCTTCCATGTCATCCATTCACTGGGAAGTTAGGGCAAATGATAAGGAGAGTGATACTGGATCAAACGAAAAACATATCTAGTCTGGCAAATGTATCCCTCAATGGCCCACAAATATCTGTGAGAAGAACCAAGGAGAGTACCAAAACAGCAGTAGTCGTCCATGGTTTGTGTCTCCAATACTGGACTCAGTTTAGAGTTGTTATGACAAGCAGCCATTGTCAACCTTCTGTTAAATGAATTTGTCTTTCCATAAAGTCCATCATATTTGTCATCAGAGAACTCCCCTACACTCTAAAACAGGGGTCTTCAACCGTGCCCCACTTTAAGACTTGTGGACTTGAACTGAGGAATTCTGGGAGCTAAAGTCCACAAGTCTTAAAGTTGCCAAGGTTGGAGACCCCTGCTCTAAAAGATTGTCAGGCAAGATTTAGGGAGCAAAAAGAGAAGAGCAAAAGAAAATCTTCTTCAGTGAATAAAACTCAACTGTGGACAAGAAAAGAAAAAGACACTCTAGAATGCTTTCATGTTGAACTATTAATTAAATATCAAAATAATTGTTTGAGAAGGCATGTAATTTCTGTACCTACAATCATTCTTCTGGCAAAGTCTAAGACTTTCTCAGTTCAAATGCAGCCTGCCAGGAATCCCTTGCTCTAAATAATGACTTTGCAGCTTCCAAAAACAAGTTGTCACTCCAGAGAAATTCTTAATTTGGAGAAATTATTGCTTAGCTGTAAGGATTGGCAGTAGGAATGACTGAAATTGTTGTTTCTCGGCAACATCTTTGTTTCCATCGTTTATCAAGATTTAAGCAGCTCAGTGCAAAGACATTAACTATTTTTGAATGAAGGAAAAACACCATTATTGGAAGGGGTATTTTTCAGCACAGTAGGAGAATTTGTGCTTCCAGCTCACCTCAACAAGACAGCTGATGTCACTGCAAAATAAGAAATTGCAGTCAAGAGAGTACAAAAACAATTTTTCATATTAAAATAAAATTGGTCTGGAAGTGTTTTTAAGGAATGTCTGTCATACTATACCAGAGACGGTATTCACTTACTTTCTCTACCGGTTCGCAAATGTGAGTACATGCGCCACCTCAGCCCATGCCCATGGCCTCCCATGGATGTGCTTTGCTCGCATGTGCGCGGCTTCAAAATGTGCCTGAATAGGATGACATAGCGCCGGGGCAGATGGGTGGGCCCAACCGCAATTTCTGCTTCAACTGGTTTGAGTGAACTGGTCTGAACCAGCTAAATACCACCTCTGTACTATACCCTAAAATTCCAGTTACCATCACATTGAACTAAATATTGAGCATAGACACAAGGAATAGATGAACTACTGTAGGAATTGGATATACCTCGTCTAGTGAAAAGGACCAGAGGTGACATAGTAGCAGTCTTCCAATACATGAAGGGTTGCCACAAGGAAAAAGAGGCCAACTTATTTACCAATGAGATAAGCAAACTAACCAATGAGATAAGCAACCTATAACTGAGGAGAAATTTCCTGACAGTAAAAACAAATTGCCTTCAGAAGTTGTGGGTGCTCCATCACTGGAGACTTTTAAGAAGAAACTGGACAGCCATTTATCAGAAATAGAACAGGTCTCCTGAGAGAGCAGAGGGTTGGACTAGATGACCTCAAAGGTCCCTTCAGTTGCTGTTAGTTTATTTTTAATCCTGTCTTGAACTATGATCAGCTGGTACACATTTTATTTAAAAAAAAATAAGTTCCCAAAAAATATTGGGACATATTGGAGTAATTTTGTTTTGTTTACCTGCAACCAATGTACTAGCATTAGTTTCAGTATCTACTCAGTCAAAGTCTATAAATATGAAGAGGTGGAACATCCCAATTACCCCCCCATTACAATGGACTATGAACTGAATATGTGATAGCAGAAGCTGATTATCTTTCATTAGAATGTGCCAGTGAGTACATAAAATTAAGTGCAAAAAAAGTGTTTTCCTCTCTGTCTTACAAATACACAGAAATGCACACCTACAATTTACCAATCTATTTGAGACAGCAGCTCTAATACTGGATATATATCTATATTATAAATATGACTGGTATATTTGTGACTCAGTTGCATTGCACGAGGACTGGAAAATATACCAATTTGAGGGACCTAGAAATGCAAATAAGTGATTATAGAGAAGAAAATTTGTTGGTAAACAGTATTTCCCCCACTCTCCTTATTTAAAAGACTCCTGAAAAGTAGCAATTGGAACCATCTGTCACTTCTCTAAGCTGTTCTTTCATCATACTTACCCAAATGTACAAAAGAAGCAACACAAACTTTTAACAGATTAAGAGTATCACAAAAACACTGCAGAAGGTTTCTTGGTTTCAAACACTTCCTACTCCTTATTTCCTGATTCCTGACTCTTTGATCACCTTCCCATAATGGCAACTACATAAACAAGTCCATGCAGGGTTTTCTGCAAACAATTTTCAAACGTGATTTGTCATTGCTTTCCCTCTATTTGCAAATCACCTAGCTGGCATGATGCCTGGAATCAAATTCACAATTCCCTATTTCTAAGCCAGTGTGTTTAAGCATGATACCAAAACACTTCCCAAGTTGTATATTTATGTATACTCCTAACTATTTTGTGTTGACAATAAATAAAGCTAATGTTGATGCAAAGCAGGTAGGCAAACAGAAGAAAATTCAGACTATTTAAGAATTTCTGATACATTTGGGTATTTCAATGAATATAAACCATGCAAACCAAATAGGTTTTTTTAGTGTGTCTTACAAAGTTTTGACTGTCTCGTACTTATCCCAATGTCTGCTCATTCAGTGAATAATAATGCAAACAAACATGCATGCAGGCAGGCAGGCAAACACGGTCACAAATTATCTTATTTTAATTGAAGAAACTCAGCAATATTTATGGTTCTTCCATCTCTTCTCAGTTTTCTACAGGAAAAATATAAGGAGGACGAAGAGTGGTATGTTCACTGCTTTGAGTTTATTTTTGTGTGTACACACACATATGGTGAGACAGGGCTGGGCTGCTGGGGGTTTGCAGGGGTTCAGGAGAACCTCTAGCTAAGATTCTGTGCAGTTCGGAGAATCCCCAAATCCCACTCCTGGCTGGCCCCGCCCACCTTACCCCTCCCATCCCAGGAGTCCCCATGCAGCCCGTTTTGGATGCAGATAAGTGCAGGGTGTGTGTGGAGGCTCGGGGAGCACAAAAAACAGGCCTTCCGGAAGTTCAGGAAGGCCCTCCAGAAGGCATCCAGATCCCGGGGAGGCTGTTTTTGCCCTCCCGGAGGCTCAAGGAAAGTCTCTGGAGCCTGGGGAGGGCAAAAATGCCCTCCCACCATGGTGCAGTAGAGTGACCAGGCCATGGCTGCCATGGCAACGCCTGCCCAGCAACTGGGCAGAAAACCCCTTGCTAAAATTTTTGAAGCCCACCCCTGTGGTGGGAGAAACATTGTTTTAAAAAACATGTTCATCTTTTACCCCTCCCATTCTCTCTCAGATGAAAGAAAATTTGCTAGAATTTTTTTCAAGGGAGAACAGAATATGGACAAATTGTCATAGGCAGATGTGATATTATTGCAGATCTTCATTTAGGAGGGACCTTAGAGATAAGTGTTCGACTGTCCTGTTCTTTAATATGTGAAGGTGCTATCCGTTCAGTCGTGCCTTATTGAGACTGAATTCAATCTATTGGAATTCAATTTAACAAAGACACAAACAAAAGAACAAAATCATACTGGTGTCTTAAACCAACCCCTGGACCAGAGGTGGTATTCAGCCGGTTCGGATCAGTTCAGGCAAACCGGTAGCAGAAATCGGGCCCACCCATCCATCCATCCACCCATCCACCCATCCACCCATCCATCCATCCACCCATCCATCCATCCACCCCTGTTTTTTGAGGCTGGGCACATGTGTGGAAGGTGCGTGCATGTGCAAAGCATATGTGTGGAAGGCAGGCACACATGCGAAGCGGTAGTAACAAAATGTGAAACCCACCTCTTCCCTGGACCAACCCCCCCCCCCCCGGCATGCCAGAAATCGGGCCGTGCAAACAAGTGAAGCCCCATATGTGGTGCACATGAAACCACGCCCCCTTCGGTCTGTGGAAAAACTTCTCTTCATAGAACCGGTCCCTGAGGCCCAAAAGCTTGGGGGCCTCCGTCTTAGACTTCAAAAGAGCTGAGAGAATTCACCCATCCAATCTCTTCCCATAAATTTGGTGGAAATTTTGAAAGGAATTTGTGACCAGTTGTGTTCACAATAACCCTGTGATATTCAGAAAGCTGAGGGAGAATAAGGCCATGTGTTTACCTTGCTAAGAAATAGTGTGATTTTTGTCTGCTTTTGGCTTAGCTTGGGGGAGAAAAAAAACTGGCTTAGTTTGATTTGTGAGCCCAGTGATTAACTGCTTAGGAAACAAATGGTCAGGACAGGAGCTGAATATTAGTCACCTCTGTTCCGGATGATATTCTTTAAAAAATGTAGAGGTCTGACGTTTTTGTTGTTGTCATCCTTCAATTCTTCAATTTGCTTTCTGAAGTAGAAAGATTTAAATCAGGATATATGAACCAATTTTCAGCAAAGCAGATAAACAAAGCCTATGAATGCCAGCCAAATAGTAAGAAAGGAAGTGCTGACACAGCCCCTCATTATGATATTCTGCATAGCTATAATGAAGCCTCCAACTGATGTTCTGGCAACTCTTTTGTGGAAGCACAACTCATTGAATTTTATCTGGCATTCAGAAAAATGACTGCAAGTGGCCAAAATGTTTATCCCATCATTATCGTATTGACAATATTCCTTTTATCCCACAGGAGACCAAATAATGAACAGAATTCAAGCAAATGTGTGAAGCGTGTGCCGGAGTAGCATCTGTTATGCTCTTCCTTGGCAATATTGTTTCATGTGGGAAAATCCAGGCCAAGAGCAAAAGCACTTTCTAGGAAGCCGTTGCTATGAATCAGTCATTATTGCCTTTTGTGTAGCTTCTAATGCTAAGTGTTTTTAAAGGGGTTTTTTTTTGGTTCATTGGTTGGCAGGCGAACAAAGCATTGGTTAGCAGCATGCTTGCATTTATGCATACATCCATTATTATACTCCAGTTTTTTTCAAGCGGATGCAAATACTTACGCTCTTTCTGACATTGTAAAGTGGCAAACAAAAGAAAGATATATTTAGTTGAACAGAAGGGGGGGGAAGGCAATATAGTTTGAATATAAAGAATGATAAGCAAAGAGGAAATAATAATATTCTTTTGCTCATGCTAAAGAATTCTGTTTGCTATTGCTTTGGCTGGGTTTTCATGTATCATATAACCATTAGAGCAACAAAGATGATTAGGGGACTGGAGGCTAAAACATGAAGAACGGTTGCAGGAACTGGGTATGTCTAGTTTAATGAAGAGAAGGACTAGGAGAGAAATGATAGCGGTGTTCCGATATCTCAGGGGTTGCCACAAAGAAGAGGGAGTCAAACTATTCTCCAAAGCACCTGAGGGTAGAACAAGAAGCAATGGGTGGAAACTAATCAAGGAGAGAAGCAACTTACAACTAAGGAGAAATTTCCTGACAGTGAAAATAATTAATCAGTGGAAGAACTTGCCTCCAGAAGTTGTGAATGCTCCAACACTGGAAGTTTTTAAGAAGATGTTGGATAAACATTTGTCTGAAGTGGTGTAGGGTTTCCTGCCTAAGCAGGAGGGTTGGACTAGAAGACCTCCAAGGTCCCTTCCAACTCTGTTATTCTATTCTATTCATTAGAACAATAATTTATAAACTGATAACCCATCTTGTCAGGTTTCATACTTCACTGACGGAATATGAAAATCATTCACAATCCTGTAAAATTCTTCTTTGACTACCTTTCTCCATGCAACCACACTGGAACTCCAAGTCAAGTTTATGCCTGTTAGATCAGGCGCAGGAAAGAAGACAAGACCAGCGGGGTCTGTTCAACAAGTTTTATTCAGCTCTTAACTAAGTCAGAACAGACGAACGGCTGTGCTGCCGGAGCCCTTTTTATAGCGCTCCGGCAGACCAGCCGTCCAATGACAGCGGTTTAACTTTCCCGCCCGGAGGATTAACCAATCCCCGGCCGGATGTCCTTATAAGGACATAACACTCCTCCCCCCCTAGATGAAACATGGTTCAGCTCGTGTCAATCAACAGACGTAGTCACGCAGGTAGGCGGGACGTCTGGAAGCCCTGCTCGACCTGCGCAGTTCATTCTGTTCTCCGTCGTCCGTCTGGAAGGTGGCTGCTCCGGTGTCCTCCGACCCTCGCCCCTGGGATGCCTGCCGCTGGGTCGTTGAAGGTGCCGGCCCTGTCCGTGCGCCTCCGGCCTTGCTGCTGGGCTGCGAAGTGGTCGTTGCAGGTACCGGCTCCGGTGTGCCGCCTCCCGACCCGCTGTTGGAATATATCTGCTGGTCCGGTTGGTCTCTTCCCTGTCCTGGGTGTCGATCGTCGTGGACCGGTAAGTCCCTTGGGTTTTTTATATTTTTTGCAAATTGTCCGTATCTTTTAGACTTGTGTTGGTCGACCCTGTCTGGGTGGTGCAGGTCGACCTGGTCGGGTCGTTGTTGCTTGGGACGGGGGTCAGCTGGGCGTAGGATTTCAGACGGGTGGTGTAGTTCTTGCATGCAGGGGTGTCGTAGGCCTCCCTCACCGGGTTGTTGTTGGCCCTCTCGGTTGGGCATGTCCCGGTCTACTGGCGTTCCCTGGAGTTCCCTGCCGTCGGGGTGGCGTTGGGTCGCCTTGCCGGGGAGGCGTGAGTTCTCGCTGCCGTGGAGTCCCCTGTCTACTCGGCAGTTGCAGTACGGTAGCTGGTCTGCTGGCTGGCTGGTCATGTTGGGGTGGTACGGCCCTTCCTCGACTGGGTGTTGCAGGGCTACCTCACAAGGGTGGTGTTGTCCTGCCCTGCCCGGGTGGCGTTGCCCTACCTCGACGGGGTGGTTTTGGCCTGCCCTGTAGGGGTGTTGTTGTCCTACCTCGTCGGGGTGGTTTCGGCCTGCCTTGTAGGGGTGTTGTTGTCCTACCTCGTCGGGGTGGTTTTGGCCTGCCTTGTAGGGACGTTGTTGTCCTACCTCGTCAGGGTGGTTTTCGCCATCCCCTTCCCACCGCTTCCGGAGTTGGTCGATGTGACGTCTACAGACCACTCCATCTTGCAGTTCGACAGTGTAGGACTTCGGGCCGGTTGAGCTCTCGATTCTCCCTTTAAGCCATTTCGGCAGGCCGTGGAAATTAAGCGCGAAAACCGGATCTCCTGCGGAGAAGGCTCGGAGGGGGCGGCTCGCGGTTGCGGTGACCTCGGAGTGGTACAGGGGGTGAAGTCGGTCCAGGGGTGACCTCAGCTTCCTGCCCATCAGCATTTCGGCCGGGCTCTTTCTAGTGGTGGCATGCGGCGTAATATGCTGGATCAAGAGGAAGTTGTCGATCTTCTCTTGCCAATCGCCCGGCCCCATCCTGGCAAGGGCCTCTTTAGTGAACCTCACCATCGTCTCGGCTTGTCCGTTGCCAGCCGGTCTGTAGGGGGCAGAGAGGGCATGGCGGATGCCCAAACTGGCCAGGAACTCCTCCATTGGTTTCGAGGTCAGCTGCGGGCCGTTGTCGGAAACAAGGATGTCCGGCAGCCCGTGGGTAGCGAATAGTCGCCGGAGGGCTCTAATAGTGACTTCAGTAGTGATGGATGCCAGGGGAATGACCTCAAGCCACTTGGAAAAGGCATCCACCACTATTAGCAGGAACTTCCCTTGCATCGGGCCCGCAAAGTCTATATGTATTCGCGCCCACGGGTTGCTTGGTGTTTCCCATTCCGCAACAGGCGTTTGCGGAGGGGCGGGGCGGACTTCTTGGCACGGATCACATCTGGAGACCCAGTTCTCAATGTCTTTGTCCAGTGATGGCCACCAGACGTAGCTCCGTGCCAGTCCCTTCATGCGCACGATGCCAGGGTGCCCCTTGTGCAAAGTCTCCAATGTCTTTAGGCGCAAAGCCTGGGGAACCACAACCCTGTCACCCCACAGTAGGCAGCCCTTCATGGTTGACAGTTCCTGCTGCCTCTTTGCAAACGGCTTGAAGTCGTCGGTCATCGGTTCTGCAGGCCAGCCGCGCAGCACCCAAGACATCACTTGCTTCAAAGTCCGGTCTTTCTGGGTTACTGCCGCGACGTCTGCGGATGTGACTGGGCAAGCCAGGTCGCCATCGATGTGATGCAGTCCCAGGGTGGGGGCTGGGTCCTCCACTAAGTCCTTTGACGGGCATCTGCTCAAGGCGTCAGCGTTGCAGATGTTACTGCCCGGCCTGTGGCAAAGTTCGTAAGAGTACCCGGCCAAAAAAATTGCCCAGCGTGTCATCCTGGGCGATGAATAGTTAGGTGTAGGCTTGCTTCCCGACAGAAGACCTAACAGGGGCTTGTGGTCTGTGATGACCGTGAACCTCCGCCCGTATAGGTACTCGTGGAAGCGCTTGATGCCCGCAACGATGGCCAGGGCCTCTTTGTCCAATTGGCTGTAATTTCTCTCGGCGCTGGACAGCGTCTTCGAGAAGTAGGCGATGGGGGCTTCCTTCCCGTCCGGGAACTGATGGCTGAGGACTGCTCCGACGCCGTAGGGGGATGCGTCGCAAGTCAATAGCAGGGGGAGCGTCTCGTGGTATTGGATGAGGACACTCTCAGAAGAAAGTAGGTTCTTGACAGCTCTGAATGCTGCGTCCTCTTCCTTCCCCCACCTCCAGGAAACCGCCTTCCCCAGCAAGCGATGGAGCGGTTCAGCCACGGAGGCTTTCTGTTTCAGGAAAACACTGTAAAAATTCAGTAGTCCCAGAAACGCCTGAAGCTCCGTCTTGTTTTGGGGGGCTGGAGCTTCATGGATAGCCCTAACCTTAGATTTGGTGGGGTGAATGCCGTTCTTATCAATGAGATAACCCAGGAACTCGACTTCCTGGACCCCGATGATGCACTTGTCTCTCCTGACTCTCAAACCCTTCTCCTTGAACCGCTGTAAAACCATGCGCAGTCGCTCAAGTAGTTGGGTTTTGGAGTGGCCGGAGATCAAGACATCATCGAAGTAAGGGACCGCCCCTGGAATGCCTTGAAGAAGGCGTTCCATGAATGATTGAAAAATACCTGGGGCTGCGCTGACCCCAAATTGGAGGCGCGTGCATTTAAATGCCCCTCTATGCGTGACAATGGTTTGTGCCTCCGCAGTTTTTTCATCCACTGGCAATTGCTGGTAAGCTTGGGCCAGGTCCAATTTTGCGAATATTGATCCGCTCCCAAGTGAGTGCAGCAGATGTTGCACCACTGGAACCGGATATGCGCTCTGCTGGAGGGCCTTATTTATGGAACACTTATAGTCGGCGCAGATGCGCACAGACCCATCATGCTTCATCGGGGTCACAATGGGGGTCTCCCATGCAGCATGATCGATCAGTTCCAGGACCCCCTGGGCGACAAGCTTATCTATCTGGGCGTCGACCTTGGGCCTCAGGGCGAACGGAACCCTGCGGGGCTTAAGCCTAATTGGGGTGACATTTTTGTCCAAATTGAAAGAAATGGGTTTCCCCACAAATTTCCCCAGCTTACCATCGAAGACTTCCTTGAACTCTTCGATGATGGCGTCGAGTTCGTCCCTACGAATTTGATGGATCCCGCTGATAGACAGCCCCAATGGCTCGAACCACTCCATCCCCAGCAGGCTCGGGCGGTTTCGCCCCACGACAGTGATGGGTAGGACGCCCTGGAAGTCGTGGTAGGTGACCCGGAGCGAAGTCCTCCCCAGGATCTCAACAGGGTTGCCGCCGAAATCGACAAGACGGGCTCGTAGGGGCTTGAGGTCTTTCCTCGAGATGCCCGGTTTCAGGCGCTTTAACTGGTGCCAGTCCATGATGGAGTAGTTCGATCCCGAATCTACCTCCATAGAGCAGGGTGTTCCCTCCACGATCACGGTGGCATGGAACTTTGCGGCCGCATCGTCAATGGTGTGGATGCCGGAGGACAGCTGCTCGGTTCTGACCGCCGCGTAGCCGCCGCCTCGTTGCTGAGACTTGACAGAGGACCGTTTGGATGGTCTCTGGTTGTCTTGCCGTTTCTCGCCCCAGCCGGGGGGAAACGGACCCGGGGTAGGTGCTTCGGCCCTGCAGGCTTCAGCGATGTGCCCCCGCTTGTTGCAGCGTCGGCAGACAGCGTCTCTCCAACGGCACTTGGCTCTGGCATGGCTTCCTTTGCAGCTGCCGCAGGGCTCGATCCGGGCGCCATCTTGTTTGCGCTCGCGACGGTTTTGGCGGGAAACCTTGTGAACGGCCATTTCGTCGTCGGAGCAGGAGCTGGCAGACGACTCCTCAGACGAGCTCTTGGGTTGGCGGTGCAATTTGTGCACCCCTTTAGCCCTACTCATGGCGGCAGCCGCCTTTTCTGAGATCTCGGCTGCGATTGCCTCCTCAACGACGTCTTTCAACGCAATCTTCTTTCGGCTGAGGAACTTACGTTGCAGTCCAATGTCCCTCATGCCGAAGACAATGCGGTCTCTGATGGCGTTCTCAACGTTGTCAAACTCGCAGTTTGACGCGAGTTGCCGCAGAGCTGCCACAAAGTCCTTGATGGGCTCCCCTTCCAACTGATTCCTTTGCTGAAAGGTGAATCTGTTGGCAATGGGAGTTCCAGTGGGAGCGTAGTGCTCCTTCAGCACGTCTTGCAGATCGGCCCAAGACATCTCCTCGATGTTCCTTGGGGACACGAGGTCGATGGCCATCTCAAGCACCTCGGAGCCGCAATGCGCTAGGAACAGGGCTCGTTTCCGTTCATCGGAGAGGTCTTGATAGTTGTTTCCCCGCAGAAACTGGCGGAAACGAACCAGATAGGAGGTCCATTTCTCCACTCTGGGGTCGAATTTGGAGATCGGAGCCATCGCGGCTCGTGACGCCTCCATCTTCAGTGACTTCAGCTCAGTGAGAAAACTCTCGATGAGTGACTTAGCTCCGCGTGGCGGTTCTTTTCAAATCCTTCGTCGCCAGTGTTAGATCAGGCGCAGGAAAGAAGACAAGACCAGCGGGGTCTGTTCAACAAGTTTTATTCAGCTCTTAACTAAGTCAGAACAGACGAACGGCTGTGCTGCCGGAGCCCTTTTTATAGCGCTCCGGCAGACCAGCCGTCCAATGACAGCGGTTTAACTTTCCCGCCCGGAGGATTAACCAATCCCCGGCCGGATGTCCTTATAAGGACATAACAATGCCAATGGCTAGGAGGAAATAATAGGATTGGGCAACTCTGGAAATTTCGATTGGCTTAAATTTTCTGATTTCTTTCTGTTTGTTTCTGCAACCTTTTAAATTTGGCAAACACCCATAGATATCTTTATTTGCAATTATCTTACTACATATATTTTCATGCTTACTTTTTTTAAGGTGCACACTTTCCTGAAACATTATCCCTTAACCAAGTTTGGCTGAATTTTGTCTTCCCGATGAATATTGCCATTTCACTGAAAGATTTTTGTGTTGTTTTTCTTTTGTAGAAGTGAAAGTGCAACTGTATGCATACGAGTTCTTTTTTGTATGAATACTTTTTGGGAAAGTGTGGAATATAGATGTTTGTGTAAATACTGTGTTTGAACCAAATGATTTTTTCAACCATCTGTGTAAGTTTCAGTATTTGAGTGGCTGCCACAAAGAAGAGGGGGTCAAATTGTTCTCCAAAGCACCAGAGGGTAGGACAAGAAATAATGGTTGGAAATTAATCAGAGAGAGAAGCAAGCTGGAATTAAGGAGAAACTTCAATTTTTTTAAAAAAATGGAAGACCAGTGGCTATCAAATGTCTAGGGAGATTTTCAGTCATTCATGGTTGACCCAAAAGTGCTTTTCAAAAGGCATCTGGACTTTCATTATTTTTTTCTTGAAGATGTTTTGCTTCTCATCCAAGAAGCTTCTTCAGAACTTGGATGAGAAGCAAAATGTCTTCAAGGCAAAAACGAGAAAGTCCAGTTGCCTTTTGAAGAGCACATTTGGGAGTAGCTATCAAACTGCCAAGAGTTTTGGTAGAGAGGGTTGAGATCTTCAGTCTTATTCCATGGGCTTAGCTATACCGTTGTAAGTTCTGTATGATAGTAGGTATCAATTCAACGATAAAGCTGGCAGTAAGCAAACATGTACAGTATCATTTACATAAATCTGAACATTGTTGGATGAATTTCACCACTGTTACTTTCACCTAGTGAAAATAGGTGGCTAGTCTAGTGAAGAGAAGGACCAGGAGAGATCTAATAGCAGTGTTCCAATATTTGAGAGGCTGCCACATAGAGGAAGGGGTCAAGCTATTTTCCAAAGCGCCTGAAGGCTAGACAAGGAATAATGGATGGAAACTGATCAAGGAGAGATTCAACCTAGAAATAAGGAGAAATTTTCTGACCATGAGAACAATCAACCAATGGAACAAAAGTTGCCTTCAGAAGTTGTGGGAGCTTCATCACTGGAGGCTTTCAAGAAGAGATTGGACTGCCATTTGTCAGAAATGGTGTAGGGTCTTCTGCTTGGGTGAGGGGTTGGACTAGATGACCTACAAGTTGCCTTCCTACTCTTGTTAATATGTAAACCTGCTCCTAGCAATCTGCGTGTGTCTGTCTGCCCTTCTGCAAAGATATTGCTTTTAAGTTAAGAGAGATGACGAGCAAACATACGTCAGCAGCTGCCATGTGTAATCCTTACACACGGAGGTTTTTGGGTTTCCGGAGAATAGATCCTAAACAATGCTAAAAAAGAAAAATGGTTCCTAATCGCAATGCCTGGCATTGTTACAGCAGATTGCAAACTAAACTGATAGTGTCTCCATTCTCCATGAGAGATTTAATTTTCTTTCAAGATAGCTGGATATGCCTGGTGTCAGTACATATAAAGTCATTTTCAGCAGTGACTGCACAGAGTGATAGGGAAGGCACTGAAGTATCCCATGGGAAGATATTAAAAACAAGCCTTTTTATTTTATTTTTTATTTTTATTGATTTTACAACAACACCACAACACAACATACAAAACACAAACACATGATATGTGCTTCTTTTTACATATCAGTTTCATTCCTCTTACTTTCTACTATACACAGTCCCCATTTTTCCTATCCTTTATTGTCATTATCGTCCCTTTATCTTTAATTTACTTCATTTACAATATTTTACACATTTGTCACCTTGTAGACTTTAAATTGAACATTATCGTATTGCAAGAAGTATTGCCAAAGATCCTACATTGCTAGAAGTGAAATTAAGGTCTAGAATTTTGAGCAACTTGATTTCTTCCTTAATTATATGAACTTACTGGACGTATATTATAACCTAAAAGGAAGTTTCTTTTTAAAAATTGGTTATGATAACCCAATTTTTAAAAGGAATTCATGCACCAAATAATTGTTATATGAATAAAAAGGTTAATCTCAAAATTATTAATCATCATCCTTTTTTGCATTGGCATCCTTCAGTCTCAAGAGACTATGGTATCGTGCTCTGGAAAGAGGTCCTAAAACAGCATCTAGTGTGACTAAAAAGGCCACTTCGAGAGTGGCAATCCCTTCCATACTGAGGGCAGATACATTCTGTCCCCTGCCCATCCCCCAGATGTTGCTGATTTCGGGACTGCCTCTTTGCCTCAGCCTGCTGAACAAGTGTCTCTTCAAATTGGAGAAGGCCATGCTGCATCTTTAGCCTCCAAGCTGAACAATTGGAGGCCAAAGTTTCCCAGTTTTCATGGGTTAGGACATGGATTCACCTCCCTGTATTACCATCTTTGAACAAGAACTGGAGGTCGTCCATGACTTTGTGTACCTCAGCTCATCATCCTAATAATAAGAAAAAAGGGGGGAAAAGAATCTGGAAAGTTATATTAGAAACAGAACACTATTTTTCATTATTGCTCAAACGTCTTTTTTAAATTGCGGCAAGAAATGTTTATAAAAATTGGGAAGAAAAAAGTTTATAGAAAAATAAAGAGTGCAAAGCAAGCTAAGAAGAACATACATATTTGCTCCCGTTATAAAGGAATGTCCTATCTCCAGTTACTTCACACAAACAAAATATTCTCAAATGTGACAAGAACGGTGAAATAAATTCTTTTGTATTGTTATTATTTATTCAGTTCTCTTTCGATTTCATGAAGGAGAATTGTTTCATTATTTTTCCTTCCCTGTAAAAAAATATCCCGCCCCTCTTCAATTTTTGTCATAAGAGAAGAGCCGAGTAGATAGAATTTTGAAGGATGATTTCTAGCCACTTCTAAAAATTGTGCTTTATTTATTTATTTATTTATTTATTTATTTATTTTACTAACTCTTTGAGAAAGTCTAACCAGATTTAGTCAGAAATAAGTGAAAAATAAATTCTGGCACTGGTTATTAGAACACAGACTTGGTAAGATTTAGCCACAACTTTGTGTTCATAGGAATAATATTACCCGACTTTGTAGAACTCTTTTAAAAGTTACTAAAGGATTGTCGTGAAACGTGCTTGTCATGCCTGGAAGCCATATTACCTGTGTGCCTTGAGGAGCCAGGCCTGCCACAATCATACTGTGGGAAGTTGGGAGAGGGGATTGCATGAATGAAGTAGAGGTAACTCTGGGTGGCTCTGGGTAGCTCATTGGGCCCATAACCAATGTTAAGGATATTGTTGAGTGACACCCAAAGTTGTGGCTTATAAAGCAGAGTACCGTTAGAGTTTTACGCACGGAAACGGTTTGAGAGTAATTGTGAATAACATACAGACAAACTAGGTTTTATAGTATTTTACTTTTACGGAAAAGCAAAATCATAGTCCTTTAACCATCCAAGTCTTAGCCATATAAAGTGCAATATAAGATTAATCCACGGATATAAAATCTTCTTACCAGTTTGTAGAAAAATACAAGGAACAATATAAAAACAGTTCAATAAATATCAGAAAGCAGTAAATAAATAATCATGATCAAAACAGTTGACCATAGAGAGATTAAAAAGAGTTACAGCATAGCAGCAGGTAAAATGGTGTAGTAGTCCACACTAATCATAATCCAGCTCAACCAATCAGAATGCAGAATGAGTCAGCACAGTTCTTAAAGCTACATAATACATTCACATAATACAAACATACAATGTTGGCTTATATATTTCCTGGCCAACCAATTAGGCAATAACCATTTCCTAACAACAGCCATAACAAACTTCTCTAAGAGAAGCTCAAGACCATGGTGTCCGGCAGCTGTGCAAAGAAGAAATTGGAGGATGTCTTCTGTTCAGGAAAGAACTGATTGGAGCTGTGTGGACATGTGGGAGATGTGGGCAAGGTCTTGAACTTTCTTGTGGGTGAGGAAAACCCGGAAGCTTTGAGATTTGGGTTTTCCCAGATGTGCCAATATGACATCTCTAATAAAAGTTAGCTTTGAGGAACTTCAAGCCTCGGAGTTTGATTTTGTTGGGGGTGTTACTTGGAACCCTGACAACACCTGTATGGTTAGTAAAACCCTCATGGAACACTATGATTTACATCTTTTGACTATTTATGTTTTAACCTCCTTCCATATCATTGATGCTTAATTCAACCTTTTTGCTAGTGCAGATGTAGGTGTCAGGGTTCCAAGTAACACCCCCAGCGAAAGAAAACTCTGAGGAACTCTGAAGTTCCTGTAAGCTACATTTTATTAGAGATGTCATATTGGCACATCTGGGAAAACCCAAATCTGAAAATTTTGAGGTTTTCCCCACCCAAAGAAAAGTTCATGTCCCTGCCCAACACCCACAAATCCATCAAATGGTCCAATCCAAACACTGTCCCAACTGGAGATGCCTCCCAGGTCCAGTCTCCAGGTGTAGGGCAGGATGTCCTTGACTCTCTGAGAAAGGAATGTTATTATGACTATATATCATCCTGGCTCCATACAATCCCCACTCCCAGTTTCCCACAGTAATAAATATGGCAGGTCTGAAGGGGGGGGCAGTCTTGCCTTGAAGTAAAGCACAAACAGTAAGACAAAAATAATAAATTCTATGTTGTCTCTTTCTGTTTTGTCCACATTAATTGACATAAGCAAACTAAGGTCATTATTCAAACATAATATCTCTGCATTTATGAATACAATACAGCTCCTTGTTCTTATTCCTTCAGAATCTCATTACTGAATTTTCATTGTTTAACTTGAAAAACTACTATTACTCCAATTCTCTGCTTTCAGAACTTCGCCAAGATGTCTTTGTACTTATGCCGTGAGTGCTAGGTCTGCTCAGACAAACCTTTTCAGGTTCTTGGAAATTATATATGATGGTATCATGCCCATACCTTGTGTCATACATAGTCTTTTGTTCTTTAAACTCGTCAACTCTTTATTTAAGAGGGTCTCATCAATCATAGACAGCAGCACATTCCCATAGGCCTTCCTTTTAAAAAAAAATTATTATTATTAAATAAGTCCAAGGATATTCCTGAACATGAATTTGGGCAAATTTCAGGAGACAGTAGAGGACAAAGGGATGACCATGGGGTTGTGAAGAGTCAGGCACAGCAGATGAACAACATTTGTTCATTGTTCAACAACTATTCCATCCACCTATAAGAGAAGTGCATCTCCTTAATGCGCTTCTCCTTTGAAATAGGTTGTAAAGAAAATTATTTTGCCAAATGGAAATTAAACCCCCAAATTCTGCAGAATTTCCTAACTGGCATGAATTTTTTTGTGTAAAACCAACATACAATAGTCTCTGGATTTCAATTTAGGAATGGTGTAGCATTAAATATTCGTGCTTATGGACTTACGTCTATTAATATCACCCAAAGAAATGTCAGATAATTGTCCCCATTTTGAACGTAGATTTCTGAAAACATTTCTGAGAACAAGCTGCTTTTGCTTTGTGTGTGTGCTTGTGCATGCATGGGTCATGGGTGTATGCGTGCATGCATTTGGTGAGGTATTTGTTTCAGCGTCAGTAAAATTTTATGAGAAACTACTGTTTCTTAGTAACATCCAATTATCGTCCGTGCTAAATATAATATTTGGAACTGACAATTGTTTGAATTTTAATATTGATAACCAATATTTTTGATTGCTACACAAATTATATTATATTTAATATTTGGTTTCCATATTTATACTGGACTTAGTTGGTAAGATAAAAACATAGCAATATTCCTTTAAAATATTGACAGTCCAGTAATGACATAAGTCTTGTAAATCTAATTTAAGGCTCATAAAATCTGCATTTACATTTATTCTGAGTGAAATATACTTCTTCCAAACGTTTGGTTCCAAATGACTCTCACATCGCAGAAGCCATGTAGGAAGATACTAGAGGTCACTTTAGTGGCATCTAAGGTATCATTTCACACTACACAGCAGAAGGCAATGGGATCACTCCTGTATTTTACCAGGAAAATGACAGGATGGACAATATAAAGGAATTGATGATGCGCCCCTCAGGTCAGATGGCACACAAGTTGCAAGAGAGCTGAGGATCTTTTGGAACAGCAGTCACCAACTGGTGATCCGTGGACCACTTGGTGGTCCACAAGAAAATGTTGGTGGTCCGCAGAAAAATTATTTGCATTTTTTATACTGCACTAAATCATGGGTCCTCAAACTACAGCCCCTGGGACAGATATGTGTAATGAACGTTTGTGTTGTTGCAGAGTCTCCCCCTTCGGGGTCTTTTTGTGCAGGGGGGAGAAATTCTGACTTGGAGTCTGCTTCAGCCTCCTGGTGCAGAGCTTTGGCGAGGGCTGGGGAAGCATTGCTGGTGGCAAAGAGAAGAGGGCCTTGTTCCAGTGCGATTGCAACATGGCCTGGAACTGGCTGACCATCTCAATCCTCTGAGCCTCCAGGTGCTGGTACCTGGCCTTGCACTCCCGCAGGTCTTCCCTCTGCTTGGAAAGCCTATGCTTGTACTCCTCAGTAAGGTGCTTCTGCTGAGCCTCCTTCTCGGTCAGATCCAATTTGAACTGAGCCAGCTGTTTTGCCAACTCTTTCTCGTGGTGGCTGCTTAGCTCCAACAACTCCTTCCTATTAGGGCTCTAAGGAGCCCAGGCAGGCAGGCGAGGAGTGGCTGGGAGGGGAGGGGGGAGGTTGGCAAGATGTTCTTTGACGTGAGTGACATTGAGTTGGCCACACCCACCCAGTTACATGACCACCTAGCCACGTCCACCCAGCCAGTCATTAGGGAGATCATATTAGTGGTCTGCGGGATTTAAAATTATGGATTTAGTTGTCCCTGAGGTCCGAAAGGTTGGTGACCCCTGTTTTGCAGAGTTAATTGTGTTAATGACACAGTTTATATTCAAACTTTCTGGACATCTATCGTTGATTTTGACAAGTAGGAAAAGAACATCTGAAGCTGCAAAGATAGAATTCAGTAGAAACATGGAACATGAATAAAAGCATGAGGAAACTCACTAGAGAAAGATTAATTAATTGACTACTGATTGATGTCTAATATATCAATGTCTGTTAGTGAATTAAAATAGACTGGAATTAGATACTTTCAATCAGAAGACCATAGTGTTTACTAGAAAGAAATAAAAAACAAAGAAGAAACCATGTTGCTTTCATAGTCAGGAAGACTATAACTAAGAAAAAACTTGAGTAAAATGAAGTCAATGAGTCAATTATTTATTTTATCATTAACTAATTAATTAAACTGGTGACACCAACTAACATTAGAATTGACAGTGAACATATTGAAGAGATGGATAGAAATAAACCCCTTGGAAAAGATATTTAGATAGTGGAACATGTCTGTAGCATCTAAATATTTAGATTCTAAAGGGCCAGATTGGGAACAGATTACCCTACAGAAGATCTATGTATGTGGTTACTGAAAGTTGACATCAATTTAATGGCACATATTCAACAATTACCGTATTTTTCAGAGTATAAGATGCACCTTTTTCCCCCAAAAAAGAGGGTGAAAATCTGGGTACATCTTATACTCTGAATGTAGCCCCAACAGGCTTCCCAAACGGTGGTTTCAGAGGCTGAAAAAAGCATTTGAAACGAAGCTTCAGAAAAGAAGCCTCCAAACAGAGCTTCAGAAAAGAAGCCTCCAAACAGAGCTTCAGAGGCTTTTTTTCTGAAGCTGTTTTGGAGACTTTCAGAGGCAGGAAAAAAGTTTTTTTCTGAAACAGAGTTTCAAAAGTTTCAGAGACATAAAAAAAAGGAAAAAATAGCAAGGCACAGAGCTCACAGCCAAAGAACCTAAAATTCACTTCTGGGAACAGCTGTTTGGGGGTATTCCAGGAGGCTGATCCACCTGCCAATCAGCTTTTTTCTTATTTTCCTCCCCAAAAACTAAGGTGCGTCTTATACTCTGAAAAATACGGTATTAAGAATATTATGAATTAGCCACAATTTAAAGTTTAATTTAGGGTCATTATCTGATTCCAGTGACCAATAATTTCAGGGCAATAGTTTAGATTTCTCTACATAGTAATCTAGGAGTTGAGGCCTTAAATTAGATTTATTTCCTAATTTAAACATAAATGAGCTCAGGATAAGTATCTGAGTTTAGCACATACTTAAACCATCAAGACGTAAGATGCTGCATGTATTACAGACACTAAGACATTTTTGCCTTAAAGATCTAAAAAAGAAAGAAACAGAAGCAGAATAACTCTGCTCTAATTTATGGAAACTATTGTTATGGGGGAATAAATGAGTGGATTACATAACACTACCTATAGATCAGTGGAAATGTACTGCGTACGCTTTCATTCATTATTAAGATTGTAGCCGAAAAGGATTTGTCAAGAATAGATCTTATGAATTTGTCAATAGAGAAAAATAAATGTGTTCAGCTGTAAACACTGTTTCAAAAAAATCACTGAAGAGATATGTGTGCATCATGTAATGTTTGATGTATAAAACAATCAAAGCAAAAAGTCCCAAACTGATGGAAAGGAAATAAATGGTCAGAAACCATTATAAAGTGGGCACATGAATTTGCTATATTACATTTAAAATAAGTTTTATACTTTTAGTGGACAATATTTTAACGAAATAGTCTTCAAACAGAAACCTCTGATCCAAGAATAGGAATACCTAGTCTACAGTATATATTTCATTAAAAACTATAAATTCCGTGTTAGCTTGGTTCAACAGTTTCTGATCGCTGGCCCTAATGCCTGCTACTTACCTCATTTTGCAGGCTTTTCTCCCAAACTGATTGGTCATTTTCCCTGTCAGCCATGAAGATGAGCTTTAATATAATTAGTCGATTGCCCACAAAGAGGAAAACTGAGGAAGGAAAAAGATCATGGCTGTAAATACTAATACTGAGTTATTTCTGGCTTCCTCTCTCTTCTTGCATTGACAACCCATACCTATCAGCACTAAGAGGAAAAAATACAGCTTTCTTAAGATTCAGCATAAAACCCTGAATATCTCTAGATGAATAAAAAGCAGGAGTACAATAATATGTGCAAATTAGATGAAACATGAACCATCCCTGCAGTACTGATAGCAAAAAGGCATGTCCATTTAAATAAATTGTCTCTTGCCAAACATTTCAGCTGAGGTAAAAAGAAAAAAAGAAAATTGTGATAGCAAATTACATTTTTCTTCATTTTTAGAAAACGCTATTTAGTGATCTCCCGAAGAATAAAACAAATGCAGGGGTTGGAGGATGTTCAGATACACAAGTCACAAAACCGTGGAATCTAAAACTATTAGAGATCCCTTAATTAGGATAAAAGATGTGAAAGTCATAATAGTTCTGAAGGTTAACAACATGGAGGATTATTTATGTATGGAAGCATGGGAATATAATTTCAGGCGAATTGAAACCGCATTATGACCCTGAAGAGAAAGGTTAATACAGATAATATAAGCGAGACTGTTGGTTTTCCTTTCTTATGAAGAACAATGGTTTAGGAGCACAATAAATGACATTATTTATGGTCCATATTGTTAATATCTGTGATTAGGGTGGTTGGAGTTCCTTTATTGAAACAGATATAGAAACCTGTAAGTTGAAAGCAATGTAGTAAGATCATCTGATGGTTATGATTTATTTATTTAGCATATGCCATATCACACATGGCCTAGCAATAAATATTAACATTTCACCGAGATCAGTAAAACACAGTAAAATACAGATTTTAAAAAGATCTATGTTCAAATACCAATGTCTAGGCCAGGGGTCTGCAACGTTAAACACTCAAAGAGCCATTTGGACCCCTTTCCCACAGAAAAGAAAACACCAGGAGCCACAAAACCTTTCCTGTGCCTGACTATTTCTTGAGCAGCCACAAAACTAGCATATGTAGTTGAATTAAACGTTCTGTTTTCTTCTGAAACTTTTCTTTTCTTGGATTTATCCATGGTTGGCCTACCGGGGGTTGAAAAGCTCAATAAATCTCATGAAGCGCAGCATTGTTTCTTTTTTTAAAAATCAGATACTGGAGCCAGCTGTACAGTTTGATGTGGGATGTCACACTGAAGGGAGAATACTATGCCCCATTTTATAGAGTCCCATCAGACGTCGTGTGAGGTACGAATCCTATTTAGGATAGTCTACTGCCGATGTGGTAGTTCAAAGCCTGGAATCTTTTTTGTGTGGTCATTTATATGTCTTCCTTTGCCCACAGGCCGCATCTGGCCCATGATGTCATCAGATCTGGCCCATAGGGCCGTCCTAGAAAATGTAAGGGGCTGGCCCACATAGCTTTGGCCCGGTCTACCCAAAGTGAAGAGGAAACATCGGGCCAGCATGGTTTCAGCCCGGTTTACCTTGTGCAAAGAGGAAACATGTCAGCAATTTGGGGAATGGCATCAAGCTGGCCATGTCCACCAGTTGGCCATGCCTGCCCAGCCCCCCTGAGGTCAACCACAGTCCTGGTGCGGCCCTCAATGAAATTAAGTTTGACACCCCTGCTCTAGATGTATCGATAGGAGTAGTCTGGTCCAATGTTACTCCAAGGTACTTTGGATGAGAATTATAGGGGACTAAATTGTTGTTTAAATATAATTTTGGGGCTTCATATGCCAGATTGTTGTTAAGGTGGAAAACATGTAGTTACTGTTTTGCTGATGCTAGGAGTGAGTCTCCAGTAAGTGAAGAATTTTCCCAAGATTTTAATATCTTTGGACAGAGAAATCCATGTATTTTTCTTGTACTGCTATGGCTAAATTATTAGTGTATCCATAAAACCCTATGGTTATTATCAATATTATCAGATGCTACATTTCAGATGTAGAGGACTTAGTATGAATTATAATATTTTCTTGTTCTGCTTTCTCCTAAAGATAATGTCGGGGATTGAAGCAGGGGTGAAATCCAGCAGGTTCTGACAGGTTCTGGAGAACCGATAGTGGAAACTTTGAGCAGTTGAGAGAACCGGTAGCAGAAATTTTGAGTAGTTCAGAGAACCGGCAAATACCACCTCCGGCTGGCCCCAGAGTAGGGTGGGAATGGAGATTTTGCAGTATCCTTCCCCTGGAGTGGGGAGGGAATGAAGATTTTGCAGTATCCTTCTTCTGCCCACCAAGCCACACCACACCACCAAGCCACGTCCACAGAACCGGTATTTAAAAAATTTGGATTTCACAACTGTATTGAAGATTTCTGAAAAGAAGGTTTAGCTTTCCATTTCCACCCAAATTATCATATAGGAGCAGCAGACACTTAGATGAATACTCATACTATAGGCAATTACTAATTGTGACATTGCATTCTGCATCAGAAGAGTTAAATTACAGCATTAGAAAGGAAGGAATGTTGCCTTAGCAACTGTTAAAATAATTGTTTAAATGGGTTGGTCTCTCTCATCTATTGAGACTTTGCATTATGTTTCTTATAAGATGTAATTGTTCTAATCGGTTGTTTAGAGTCACAGCAAAAGTAAAGTAATAGCTTCAATATTTCTGGACTACGTCTGACAGCTTCATAAAGATAAGCTGTGCTAAAAGCAGCTACATCTGATGAATACCAAAGTGGTCATTGGAGTAGAAGAAGGAAAGGGTCTAAATTAAGAATTATATTGTGAATGCACCCAGCTTACCAGATGACAGGCATAATTATTTTCAGGTAATCAAACATCCCTCGAAAATATTCATGAAGGAGAATATTTTGTCATTTGGACAGAGGAAAACTCTTCCAGCCCCTGCTTCTTGTGATATTGAAAAGGATTTTATTTCTTTTAAACCAAGATAGATGTTGGGAACAAAAGCCAGGAAAAGGACTGTTTGTTCGTCTGCTTAGAACAGGGCTGTCAAACTCCCAGCCTGCAGGCCGGATGAATCACATGCTGGCCATTCCCATGCCCGGTTTAGCGAAGGCGGGAAAAGTCCCGATACATCATGTGACACCATCATGACCAGGGCTGGGCTTCAGATCCTTTAGCAACGGGTTCGCTGCCCCGTTGCTGGGTGAGCATGGCCATGGTGGGCATGGCTTAGTCGGCTACCTGCACCATGGCAGGGAGGTGTTTTTCACCCTCCCCAGGCTCCAGAGGCCATTCGGAGGCCAGAAACAGGCCTGTTTCTGGATTTCCGGAACCTCCGGTAGAGCCGTTATTTGCCCTCCCAGACCCTCGGCACAGTCCGTGCACTTACCTGGAATAATGAATGGGCCACATTGCGACTCCTGGAAGGGGTGGGGGGTAGGGTCGGCGTGGCCAGCCAGGGGTGGCATTTGGGGGTTCGCCGAACCCTGGCGATCCTTGGTTAGAGGATTGCCCGAACCCTGCCAGATCCCCAGGAGGCCACCCCTGGTCATGACGATGTGAGTTTGACACCCCTGGCTTAGAAGATTTCAACTTACTGAAATCCCAAGAAGCAACTAGCCAAGGAATATTTGACTCAGATGGAATCTTTATTGTATATAAGGGTGAAGGAGTTGTTGAAACATGAAGCCATTGGGTTTTTGTTGTTGTTGTTGTTGTTAAATTATGTCTATTATCAGCCCGGTGACACTAATAACTCACCATCTAGTCTATTTGAATTCCCACTCTACTTGGGTTCACTCTACTATTTATCATTATTATTTATTAAATTTTTATACCGCTCTTCTCCCGAAGGACTCAGGGCAGTGTACAGCCAAGATAAAAAATCAACAACATAAAAGTTAAAAACAATTTAAAATTATTAAATAGTTTGGCCAATAATCTAAAATAAAATAACCCATTAAAATAATATTTTAGGCCAGCCCTGCTTGATGGAATAATACTGTTTTAAGGGCGCTGCAAAAGGTACGAAGGTTGGGAATCTGGCGAATCTCTGGGGGCAGCTCGTTCCAAAGGGCAGGTGCCCCCACAGAGAAGGCTCTCCCCCTGGGGGTCGCCAGTCGACACTGTCTAACCAATGGCACCCCGAGGAGACCCTCTCTGTGGGAGCGTACTGGTCGATGGGAGGCTATCGGAGGCAGAAGGCGATCTCGTAAGTATTATGCTATGATGTAATAAAATTGACCAACGTGATTTCATTTCTCTAAATGTGGTTGCATTTTGCATTACAGTTTGTAAACTACGTAATACTTCTACTACAACAATTTTGTCTACTACAACAATTTGTATTGCCATTTTGATTTGTTGCCTCAGAATATGTTTTATCTATTATGAATTGATCAATTACTGTAATAAAGTTTATTGCATGTAAAGTGCTATCTCTGAAAAACGTAAAAATGTTTAATTAAAAATTAAGAATTACTGATTCCTCTGGGCAGCATTCAGTCAAATGTTATTGGTTTAATTGCCTTTATTTCTCTGGACAAGTTAAGCATTTGTATCTTTAATGTCTACTTGCTTTCATCTATGAAATATTTTGTCAACTTCCTTCTCTTCCATTTTCTTTTGAAGACTTCGTAATTGTGACTGGAAAATGCCATCATCTTATTTTAGTGCTGTTGTTTTTTTTTAAAAAAAATATTATTTGGAAGTAGTTATTTATAAGACAGATCTTTATTTATTCCGTTCAAAATAAATTTGCTATTATTTACTGATCTGTCCATTCTTGTTCTATTTAATTCCCTCTACTACATCTTTAACAGGGTTGCATAACTTAGATGCCTTTGCTATGAAATAAATAGATACCATCCATTAGAAGGGATGAAGAACAAGGCAATTAAATACATTACTATAAAGTTGCATGAATGTATGACACTGACTTTTACAAGCCTCTTATTCAGTATGAAGGTCGCACAGAGATTTCTTTGACAAATTAGCATCATTTCACGGTGTAACAGCTGACAAGGGATGCGAAATAAGGTTATAATAACAATAAAAAGTGAAAAGAATCCTATGCCACCAAAATATTCCTTTCTCTGCACACTCTTGTAGCTGAAAATAATAAATAGCATTAATCATGCTAATATAATGCAGTATTTCCTTGTGCCTTGACATAATCCATTTAAATATTCAAGAAGCTGTTATATCCTCCTGAACTTTAGACATATCGTATCATATTAATTCTGTACAATTAAATAGGAGTTGACAGAAGCACTCTGAACAAAAAAGGCAACTTCATCAATGAGAGGCTTATCTTGATGATGCTCTAATTAGTCCTTTTGTGAGGATGGGGTGTGAATATATTTTTCAAACACTAGACTCTTACTCACTCATTTTCTTTCTCGCTGTCTCTTTCAGTATGTATGTGCACATTTTTTCAAGCAAACATGTTCAGCGTCATTCTGAGTGTTCCTATTATATAAATAAAAATATAATAGGAGCATCAGTATTTCAGCCGGATGCCGTGAAGATTGATAATGTATTGCAATCAACAATCTTGGAGTGGTGATGTCGCTTGTTCATCTAATCAATACACTTCTGGGAAACAAAGGTAGCTTTGCACATTCTTGTGTCAAATTAGCTGAGCTGAAATGGCTGAAATGTCTTAGCTTTTCATGTGACAAAATGAAATAATATTCATTTCCCTCTCAGTCTCTGAAGTCTAAAAGAAATTTTGAATTGCTGGATACTTAAGGCATGATTCTTCATTAGGCAAAAAAAATTGTTTTGTTTTCATGGGGAAACTTGTGCCAGATGGTTCTTCTAAGAAAGCAAAATATAATTCTTGTCTTATGAATATTAATACATGGGCTTTTTTTGTCAATGAAGACAAGTTCAATAATTATGGCTTCTTTATTATCATGGTATATTCTTTCTCATTTTCTGATTTTATTATCCCATCTCAGAATTCTTATTCCAGCTTCACTTTAGAGGTGGGCAGAACTGAATGGAACATTAAGCTAAGAACCATCAGCTAAGAATCAGTAAAAGCTTCATATATTAGAGACAGAACTTTTCTGGGCATCTTCCCTTAATAACACAAATCACAGCAGACTCATTGATCTGCTTAATATATCAGGTGGTAAAAAAAAAATGTTGACGTTTTCATATATCATACTGTAAATAAAAACTGAATAACCCTAAAAACATAAAACAAGAATTCTGGGAGATCAGGGGAAAAATCAGCTTTTAAAGATCAACCTTTGGACACAAAGTATGAGAAGAAAATAATATTTTTTTAAAAAATATATCTTCTTATTTAATCCCTGAAGAATTTTAGAAAGATATGTTTTTGACATATTTTATGTGATAACCATAAAATTCATACCATAATTATTGTATCTATTTTATTGATTTCTTTCTTAGTTTACTTCACATTTTTATCTTTTCCTGAAGTCTAATTTTCTCTATTATCTTATTTTCAACCCAAGGGTATACTCTCCATTCTATCTTTAGCTCCTTCTTCTTTTAAGATTCCAGATTCTTATATCTGAAACCTTATCTGAATGGTTTTGTGTTTTTTTTTAAATTTGATTTATATGCTGCCCTTCTCCGGAGACTCGGGGCGGCTTACAATACGTTAAGCAATAGCCTTCATACTTTTGTATATTTTATACAAAGTCAGCTTATTGCCCCCACAATCTGGGTCCTCATTTTACCTATCTTAGAAAGGATGGAAGGCTGCGTCAACCTTGAGCCTGGTGGGATTTGAAATTGCAGTAATTGCAGGCAGCTGATCTTAATAACAGTTAATGACACTGCTTTAGTCTGCTGAGCCACCAGAGCTCAGAATGGGTAATACATTATTTCAGGTCTTAATTCTGTTCAAGTAACGATTCTTTCTTTGGTCACTAAAGATGAATTGTAAATATAGTTTCCAAGCAGGGAAATCAGGGGTGTCAAACTCGATTTCATTGAGGGCTGCATCAGAGTTGTGTCTGACCTCGGGGGGGGGGGGCAGGGGGGCATGGCCAGCTTGACATCACTCGTCTTGGGGGCGCCAGTGGTGGCCCGAGAGCTCTGCCAGCGAAAACAGGCTCCCGAGCTCTGTTTTTGGCTGTGACAGCCTCCTGCAGCCCATGCAGCCCTCCCAAATTTTGTTTTCACTGACAGAGGCACTGCGGGCCAGTCCTTCACTGTTTCCAGGGTGGCCCCGCAAGCCAGATCTAAGCACCCCATCCCTGAATTAAATAGTATGAAACCATAGTACCAATTTCAGAATTGTATTACACTACAGTTTGGTATTTATGCAGAAACAGTGCTGCTGGGTATCCTGATTCAGGCTTCAGGCATAACATATCCTTGATCTTTATTGTACTTCTGACTGTGTACTTAGTGAAACAATAGTCTAGCCTTTAGCGAGTTGAAGAACTAGCTTATAACCTGCAATTACCAGTCATGCTCAAACTAACAGTATTATTCTGTATGGCTTCTGGAGTATCATTTTGTACATGGTTTGTCCAGATCTTGCAGCAAGTCAAACTAGGCAAACCTGCTTTAAATCCCTATTTTAGCCACATAAAGAAGCCTTTAGAGTAAGCATTGTTACAGTGCAATCGTATACTTATTTATCGTTGCTGGCTTAGTAAGGCTTACACCTAGGGAAGTGCATTTTAAATTACAACCTTACTCTTAGGTTGACTAGGACTGCTTCCCAGCAGAAGGGAGTATACATGATTTTAAAACCCATTTTGCTTGAACACTTCCCAGCTACTGAAGTGCAAGACATCATCTAATACTTCATTAAAATAAAAAATAAAGTACTCATTTCAAACAGAACCACCAATTTCCACTTACACGCTCCCTCCTTTTCAATCAACAGAGATTGCACTGCACACAACCTATCACATATCATGTATAAATGTTATGGATACCAGGTTTAGCAAGACCTTTTCACACCTACTTTTAGGGCCAATGAATAAATTCTCCAGTAAATTGACCTCCATGGAGTTTTAGGTGGCTGAATGAGAGGTGGATTTCAGCAGGTTTTGACCAGTTCTGGAGAACTGGTAGCAGAAATTTTGAGTAGTTTGGTGAACTGGTAGTAAAAATTCTGACTTGACCCACCCCCCATCTATTCTCTGCCTCCCAAGTCCCAGCTGATTGGGAGGAAATGGGGATTAGTAATCTTCCACTGGATTGGGGAGGGAATGGAGATTTTACAGTATCCTTCCCCTGCCACACCCACCAAGCCACGCCCACCAAGCCACACCACGCCCACCAAGCCACACCCAGAGAACCGGTAGTAAAAAAATTTGCAACCCGCCACTGGGCTGAATGTAACTGCAAGCAGGGGAGTATGTAGTCCAGGAAGGTCCTGAAAGAAATGACAGGCAGCAGGGAAATCTATCCTGTAGTAGGATGGGCAGCCAATAAATTTAATAAATAAATAAAAAATAAAATAAATGGGCAAACAGTAAGATAGGCTGAGTGGGAGAGAAATGGCTAGCAAAAAAATGATGGAGAAAATTAACAAGGAAAGAGGGACGGTCAGTTGCAGAAGCAAGAAAGCACAAGCCCTGAGCAACCAAGCACCTATGGCAGTGAACAAGCAAGATGACTAAAAGATAGCAATCGACAATTAAACTAGCAAGCGATGAGGATATGGAACAGCCGGATGCCACGTCAGAATATGTTGTTGGTTTGAGCTCCGAGCTCGGCGATTTAGTTGCAGACATTTCGTCCCCATTCGAGGAGACATCTTCAGTGCGCTTTGGATTGTGGAGACATCTTCAGGACAATCCAAAGCGCACTGAAGATATCTCTTCGAATAGGGACGAAATGTTTGCAACCCAATCGCCAAGCTCGGAGCTCAAACCAACAGCATAACTACTAACCCGAGCTACTAATATTCAAAGACATCTCAACATCAGAATATGTTGCCAAATACTTCACTAGACTTACAACCTCAAATGCAGTATACGTCAGCTATATGACACAGAAACTTTCACCAACAGCTATAAGTAGTTTCAAAACAGGTAAACAGTGGGCACAGCAGCACGATCAAAGACTCGCTTTCTTCTACATTATAAGTAGCTGTCATTTTTGTCGTTTTTGACCCCCTTTGTGGATGACACAGTAAATTGCACACTAGGATAAAAACACTGAAATTGTTGATTGCCACCAATTTTGGGCAAGTTGTGCGCTGCATGGGGGAGAGTCACTAAGTTAAGTTTTAAAAACAGTTGTACATTCCCGGTACTAACCACATGTGCTCATTTCATAGATTTCACTTCTTCCAAAAGAAGAGCCTTCTATTGATTCAAAGAAACATTGTGTATTGCGCAATCTGAAACTCTCAGCACATTCTATTTCTCAATAAAACAGCAGCTTTTGACCTAATTTTCATACCCAAAGCTGCTTGAAGCCTGGGAACAATACACTCATACACAGATTTTGTGTGTATAACATATATAAAGATTGTGATGATGATGATGATGATGATGATGATGATGATGATGATGATGTGGATGTGGATGGATGGATAGATGGATGGATAGATGGATGGATGGATAGATGGATGGATAGATGGATGGATAGATGGATGGATACAGAGTTGCCTTAGATATTACATTCCACCTGTTAATATCCATCCCAAATCATGGAGAAATAGAATAGACCTTAACGAATGAGCAGTATTGGAACAGAACAGATGTACCTTTTTTCTCCCCTGGAGAATTTAAAATCTGTCCCAAATGAAACTGAGATGGAGTCTTAGTCGAAAATTTTAGAATTAAATATCTTATCAGCCCAGCCTTCATCCATTCTATGACTTGTTTAAACATGCCATTGTTGTAACACCATATTTGCAATTCAGATAAGCCAGGGTTTTAAGAAACAAAGCTCCCAAATAAAGTTTGGGAGCTTTGCTTAAATTTTAAATACCACTGCCAGAGGCCAATGACTCACCCTAATACATTCCAGTGGAAGAGGCTGAAATTCATAATAAATTATTTGTATGATGTCTGTTTCTGCATTCAGATATTTTACAGGGAATGCCATTTTTACAGAAGTATTTAGCAAAGTTCACTCTGAGTATTCTTGCACTTGAACTCATCCATGGCACAAACACGGAACAGTAATATTATTTTTTTCTATAACAGCCCCATGCCATTGTTTTCAGGTGGTCTACAATCCATAAGTGAGATATTTTTAAAATTATCTTTAGCTGTATCAGACTTGAAGCAGTCTTTTCCTCCTTTATACTGATAATGTCAGGGGTTCAGCCTCAAGATATATAAAATCTTTTAGACTTTATCACCCATTCTTTTGAAGAAAATTCAGGTGGTTGCAGTAAATTGAAATGAAGGCAATAGAGATTGGCAACGGGAACACCAAATGTCATGCTATTATTGCTTTCTGCTCACTCAAAGATAAGAGTAGATGGGATTTTGAGATGGCTTTGGAAAAAGACACTATGAAAGTTATATCACTGGGAGGTTTTCGCTTGTCTCATTGTCAGCATTGGAATTGCATTCAGATCTAATTCAGATTTGCATTAATTTCAGCCATAGGATCCCAGTGTGGCTTGAATAATATGATTGCAGTGCAGTATTTTTTAATAACAGGATATTGTCCATCAGTTTCAATGGTCTAAATGAATTGGTTGTCAGCAAAACAAACTTGGAAAAAATATTTTAAATTGCAGTACAGGTTGTACTACCGAATTTCAGTTTTTTCTTTCCTTTTCTTTCCATTATCCTAGTATATGGATAATGTTCAAGATCTGAAGTTTTTCAGTGAGATTGAACACTTGTATAGCTCTATCTGTCCAGGAAGATCCTGATTCTTTGATACTGCCCGATGGTTTTTGAAGTGCCTTTTTAAAAAAATGTTGCTATTAAATGGGTGCACACATTCTGTATCTTACAGAATTATCTTCTAAATTCCCTTAATACAACCCTGGAACCCACTCTGAAAATTTCCAGGATTAATTTCTGTGAGTCTTTAAGTATATTATGGCAGGTTGGGGGCAAATGAATAACAATATAAAATCACAGGCATGTTAATCAGTCAGCATTAAATCTAGTACCCTACAAAACAATTCAATATTTATTATTTATTTGATATTTCATCATATTTATACAATAACTTGGACAAGTCATAACAAAAGACACATTTTGGCACCTACAGAACAGTGATGGGTTGCCCCCGGTTCGCACCGATTCTATAGAACTGGTAGTAAAACCAGCGGGAGGCTCCGCCCACCGACCCCGATGTCATCAGAATGCTTCTGTGCATGCGCAAAAGAACATGCATGCGCGCAGCCCCATTGCAAACCGGTAGTAAAGGTAAGTAGAACCCACCCGTGCTACAGAAGTTGGGAACTCTTGAACATATCTAGACATATAGTCTGAGAACTTATATAGTATGTATTCAGACATTAAAATCAACTTCAAATCATTTTTTTGTGGAAATCTTTGCAATTCTACTTATAGCTCACAACAAAAATGGTTACACTAAGATCAATCCATTTTGAAGCATCCCTTGGGTGTTTATGAATGTTCTCGTCACCAAGAATATATTTTTGGATTATGCGAGGATAGTTTTAGAAATTCTTGCTTGCAATCAGTTCTCTGACAATTGGGGTAAGAAAACTTTTGTATTATAAAATTAACATTTCCTGTGATAGAACAGGGGGAAAAAAATTAGGCATTAAATCACTGAAGCATAAAATAAACCCTACAATGTTCTTTTAAAGTACAGGAGAATTCTAACAACTCAACCACAGAATATAACCCAAAGCACATGCACATCCTTTTGGAACGGAAAATCAATTCAAATTTATCCCATTATTTTCTTGTTCTTCTACTTTTGGCATTTCGAAATACATCTTCACTTTGGAGTAGTAGTTAAAGGTGCCAGACTAGAAACCAGGAGACTGTAAATTCTAGTCCTGCCTTAGGCTGAAAACCAGCTGGGAGATTTTGGGTAACTCACTCTATTTTAGCTCCTGAAACAGGGAAACCACTTCCAATAATGTTGCCAAGAAATTACAATGACTTGCCCAGGTAGTATTCAGAAGTCAAGCCTCTGACTCAAAGTAAACAAGTTAAAATAACTCTGAATATTGTCTCAATATTAGAAAAGCTCTGATGTGTACATATATATCGCAAAAATCAACAACTTTTTCATCACTACCATCTTCTTATTTATGATAAAGCGCAAATGAGTATATAAATGTAAGATGTAAATTTTATATATAACAATAAAAATACGTCTCATGAAACTTCAAATCAGACAAAATTCCAGCAATTTCATTGTTAAACTTTTTTAAAGAAGAGATTGGATAACCATTTGTTTGAAATGGTATAAGATTTCCTGCCTAAGCAGGGGGTTGGACTAGAAGACCACCAAGGTCCCTTCCAACTCTGTTACTCTAAATTCTCCTGAGTCCTGAATGACTTTTTTTTTTTTTTTTTAGTGTATGGCACAAGTTAGCCAGGGATCACCAAGGTGGCTGGATGCCTCTGTGAAAGGAAGCTTTTCGGGTAGTGTTATCTTACCTGTGGGATGCCTGATTACCAGTAGGCAATTGGGGGAGGATCCTTTCCTGTCCCTATGAGGTTTATTCATTCACAGGAATCAAACCCCTGAGCTGCGGATCTCAGTGGAGTGCAGGGTCAGGGTCTTACCACATGAGCAGTGGTGAAATCCATTTTTTTTTACTACTGGTTCTGTGGGCGTGGCTTGGTAGGTGTGGTGTGATGTGATGTGGCTTGGTGGGCGTGGCTTGGTGGGAATGGCAGGGGAAGGATACTGCAAAATCTCCATTCCCACCTCACTCCAGGGAAAGGATATTGCAAAATCTCCATTCCCACCCCATTCCAGGGGAAGGATATTGCAAAATCTCCATTCCCACCCCACTCTGGGGCCAGCCAGAGGTGGTATTTGCCAGTTCTCCAAACTGCTCAACATTTCCGCTACCGGTTCTCCAGAACCTGTCAGAGCTTGCTGGATTTCACCCCTGCACGTGAGCCACTGCAGCCTCCCCCCCTCCCCTGAATATCTGAAATCTCATGATATTGTTAATAAAAATATTCTTAACATATTTGTCAAACTTGGAAGATTTCAGGTTTTTTTAAAAAAAAGTTATTCTATTTTTACTGTCATGGAAGGCAAAAAAAAAATGGAACCCAACTCTGAGGGAGATTAATCTTATTGGGATCAATTGTTGGGTTCCCACTTACATAAGACAATGAAACAACAATAGAAATGTCAATTTTTTACACGAATTCTGAATTGTGGGCAGGAAATTCTAGGGGTCTGGTTTCTGTCAAGATGTTGAGACCATATAGGGAAATACAGATCCCTCACATGCTGGACAAAAAATGTTTCAACTTCTTCCCTCAAGATGACACTATAGGGCATTGCATGCCAAAACAACTAGACAGAAGGACAGTCTTTTTCCCCATGCCATCACTTTGCTAAACAACTAATTCCCACAACATTGTCAAACTACCTACTAGGACAGTGATGGAATTCAACTGGTGTAAGAACCGGTCTGTTAAGCGTGTGCTTAGCACACACAGTGTGTTTGAAAACAGCTTTAAAACTTACCTTCTACTGCAGCCCTGGTGAGTAAAACAGCTGAGGTGTGGCAATCCACTCTGCCATGCCTATCGGCTGGACTTCAAACGAAGGAAATATAGGTCGCTTTAGCACAGGGGCGGGTAGGCAAGTCCAGCTGATCATCTGAGCGAACCGGTTAAACCATTTTCAGCTGATGGTCAGAGCTACCAGTTTGCCCGAACCACCTGAATCCCATCCCTGTACTAGGGCTATATTACTATCGTCTTTCTCATCTTTCCTATTATCTATTTCCTTATCTTCTTATGGCTCTAACTTTGTTGCTAGTATCTTGCGATTTATATTGTTTTATTTAGTATCCTAGTATCATTTATGCTGATTGCTTATTTAGTATCCTATGACTATCACCTATCTTATGATTTCTGTTGAACGTATCTTACGATGATTATAATCATGATTTATCACTTGTTGCTTGTATGTACACTGAGAGCTTATGCACCGGAGTCAAATTTCTTGTGTGCCCGATCACACTTGGCCAATAAAGAATTCTATTCTATTCTCAGTTAAGTTTCATTGGGTAAGGAGATGTGTGTTATTATTAAGAAAAAAATTGCTTTTAAAGCAGATCTCACTATTTCTTTGTTAACAAGAGTGGTAAGTGGATGACAATTAAGACCGGTTGGGGTAGGAAGTCTGTGGTTTTTGTCCAAATATTTTCAACAACCCTGTTGAAAGCTAGAGTAATTTCTAATGTAATTGTTGCATTTTATTTATTAAGTTCGTTATTAGGTGACAAGATGTCTGGAGTCTGCTACTTTTTGCAGCTTCACTAAGATGCATTTCTTTCTTTTCGGTCAAAAGGGTTTAAGGGTTTTTTGGGGGGACAGGAATGAATGAATGAATGAATGAATGAATGAATGAATGAATGAATAACTTTATTGTCATTGTATGTGTATACACAGTATACCCATTCAACGAAATTCACTTAACACCCAAAGACAGGTCCAATACACAGAATGGTTCTTTGGGATCTAACTAATGTGAGGGATGAACCTGGTCTCTGTCATATTTGAGAGAATAAAGGGAAATATCCTGGATATAACTTCTGATCTTGTTTCAGCCATAAGGTTGGCATTCAACAGCTGCCATACAGGTATCACAGATGCTTCCTTAATCCACAGATACCCCGCTGCCAGTATATAAGATTGTAGCATAAGGCCCCTCAAACCGTAACTTGCAAGGTTAATTTAACTTATCCAGGAACAATTATTTAGGGACCGAAAAATATCCTTTTGTGTTAACTATAATCTTTCATTTTATGATGGTTTCACAGTGATATTTTTTTTACCTCCTATGTGTTTCTGTATTGCTGTATAATTAAAAGTAAAATCATTCTTGCTTTTTAAATCTATTTCAAAAAAAAAAAAGCAATTCACCAGCAGTTATAATGATCAACATGAAAAGCTGCAATCATTTGTATTATTCTATTTTTCCAAAAATAGGAGAAAAGTATTGCTTATTTGTAAGTTGACTTTAATGAAGGCACCAGCAGCGAAAACCATTATATGTGGGCATGTTATGAGTAATCAAGTTTCTATACAGAAACATGGAGATACACTTCCATATTTGTGTGAGTTCTTCCCCTCTAGGCAGGAAGCTGTTTACACCAACATCTCAGCCAGTTAAAGTTTGCTAAGCTGTTGCCCATATTACATATATTAATACAAAAGTAAAGTAGCTTTAATTCTACCTGTAGTATACACTTATGCCAATGTCATTCTTTTTTGTTATATTAACCCATATGCATTTCATCCTTGATTTTATGCATTTTTGGTAGAGATGTAGTGCTCTCCAACATATAATACCACGCAGGGGTGAAATCCGGCAGGTTCTCACAGGTTCTGGAGAACTGGTAGCAGAAATTTTGAATAGTTCAGAGAACCAACAAATGCCATCTCTGGCTGGCCCCAGAGTGGGGTGAGAATGGAGATTGTGCAATATCCTTCCCCTGGAGTAGGGAGAGAATGGTGATTTTGCAGTATCCTTCCCCTGCCACATCCACCAAGCTACCCCCACCAAGCCACCCCCACAGAACTGGTAGTAAAAAAATGTGGATTTCACCACTGATGCAATGCCACCTCCTCTTTTGTTAGGTCTGTTTCTTTTGAACAGTTGTTTGTATCTTTCCGTCAGAAGACTCCAGTCATGACTTTCATCCCACCAAGTTTCAGTATTGGGAACTATATTATATCTGCCATCATGTACTAGTACTTCAAGTTCATCCTGTTTACTCCCCAGACTTTGAATGTTGGTGTATAGTCATCTGAGTCCTTTATGGCTGACCCTGGATGTGCTTCCTACATCTCCTGCTTTATATCTGAGGGTTTTTTTTTCTTTCCCACCACTCCCTACCTACTTGTTTTATTGGCTATTTTGGAAGTTTATGCTTGGTATTAGGTCCTTAAATTGGTGTTCCTTCCCCCTCAATTTTAGTTTAAAGCTGAGCCAGTTGTTTTCCAAACACATTCTTCCCAGTTCTAATGAGGTGCAGCCTATCCAGAGGTGGTATTCAGCAGGTTCTGACCAGTTCTGGAGAACTGGTAGTGGAAATTTTGAGTGGTTCAGAGAACTGGTAAATACCACCACTGACTGGCCCCTCCCCATCTATTTTCTGCCTCCCGAGTGCCAGCTGATCAGAAGGAAATGGAGAGTTTAAGTATCTTTCCCTTGCCATGCCCACCAAGCCATGCCACGCCCACCAAGTCACGCTCACAGAACCGGTAGTAAAAAAAATTTGAATCCCACCACTGAGCCCATCCCTTGCCGGAAGCCCTTCATGTAGGAAATGCAGACTGTGGTGTAGGAATCCAAAGTTCTCTTGGCAGCACTAGCCCTTAAGCCAGTGGTTTGTTTCTAAAATCCTTTGTTCCCTCATTGGATGTTGACCTTTTGTTGGAAGTACATATGAAAACACCACTTGTGCTTCTAACTCCTTAACATTCTTGCTGAGCTTCTCATAGCCTCTTGATATCATTTTCAGGTTCATTGTCATGTCTTTCATCCGCTCATGAAGGAGAAGAAAGGGATAGTAGTCTGTGGACTTGATTATTTCAATAAGGTTCTCAGCCACATCTTTGATTTTTGCTCTAAGGAGACAACATACCTCCGTAGATTGATTGTCCAGTCTACAGATTGCTGATTCTTTAGTTACTGGGAAGAAATAACTGATGGAGTATTCAACACAAGCCCACATGGAAATTTTGTCACTGATAACATAAAAAGAATTCTACCTCATTTTACAATTATGCATATAAGTGAAAAACGTAATTGGAGAAGAACAAACCTAAGAAAATTTTGTAACTGTGAAAGCAGAAAGGAAGATCAGTAAATTAGACAATTTAGAATAAGTGAAATTTACTGTAGTTGATTAGAATAGGAACTTTAAATCAGTTTATTATTTTGCATCGTCTAGCAATACCAATAGCACTTAGACTTATATACCACTTTATAGTACTTTGGAACACTCTCTATAAACAGTTTAAAATGTCCAGCATATTTCCCACAACAATCTTGGTCTTCATTTTATCAATCTTGGAAGGCTGAGTCAACCTTGAGCCGGTCAGGATTGAACTCCTGGCAATCAACAGAATTAGTCTGCAATATGCACTCTAAACACTGCACCATCACAGCTCTTTATAAATATATACTTAATATAATTACAAATCATGTATACCTAATGATACTTTAGAAACTCGCCATCGCCAACTCACCTCTTCACGGCCAACTCGCTGTGGGACAACTTGCTACGGGACAAGAGTTACACTAATATCAAAGAAATGGTAGAATAGAATCATTAAAGAAAGGATGCAAAAGGAGGAACAGAATGAAATATGAATGACAAAAAAAATTAAAATTTATTTCTTTTAAATAATTAAATTGAATTGTTAAATTGTTCCACAGCGAGCTGGCTGCATCAAGTTGGCTGCATTCCACATTTTAGATGCCTTATTTATTAACAGATGTTTTCAGTTTGTAGTTTATTTCTGAATTCTTTTTATTCTTTTTACATGTCTTTTCTCTTGTGGTTTATACAGTTTTTCTAAATTGTTTTAAAAATAGAAAAACAGTTTTTGATTTGGTAAAAAAAATATAATGTAGGAAATAAATTGCTGTATGATTGCGATGTGTTCTTCATGAGGCTATCCTTGAATATCATTTTAAAGCTTCAGCTAGTGCACAAATAATTACTGTATGGGCATACAAAAACCTGCTCACTACTACAACAGCTGCTTTGGCTGCCAGTTAGATTCTGGGTAATTGTCTACTTTGTAAAAAGTTGCATAGTATAGGCCATGGATATTTTTGAAATTGCCTGCTCCAATTCTAATTGAACCTAGTCTGATTAGGGACAGAGAGCATGCTTTGGTAGAAATCATGAAAAAATACAATCTGCAGGAATTTGATTAGGGTGGCAGTTCCAAGGTGAATGCCATCTGTAGCATGATATTCTTGGCAATAGTGCTCCTCCTCTGGAATAGCCTAGACGTAAATATTCCATCTTTATTAGATTTATATCCTTGATTTCTTGTAAGGCAATCGGTATTTGCAACCTAAAGCAGCACATCAACGGAAGAAAGCAAATAAAAAGTTTGCACATGAACTAATTAAGTTTTGCAGTGATGATTCTTTATTCATCACCAACGGCTATTTTAAGTAGTATTAATGCAGACACTACCCTAGATTACCAATATTATTTGTACTGATTTATTAACACGGTTTTACAAAATGCCTGTTAAAACCAGATTGGCTACAAAGTAGAAAACATGAAAGACAAGCAATCTTCCAAGCGGAGATTGAAGAAGAGATTGTGGATTATTGATATCTTCAGTGGTGGGATTCAAATAATTTAACAACCGGTTCTCTGCCCTAATGACCGGCTGGGTGGATATGGCCTTGGTGGGCATAGCCGGGGGTGTGAAAGGCAGCACTCGGCCTCCTGCACCCCCCTGGAAGCAAAAACGGGCCATGGGGAACCCCATTGCCCCCCATGCCCCATTTTGGGCCTAGTAGGCATCCCTGCAGGCTCCTGGGAGCAAAAACAGGGCATGTGGGGACTTCTGGAAGGGGTGGGGCGGGGAGGGGCCAGCCAAAAATTTAACAACCAGTTCAGCCGAAGTGGTATGAACCAGTTGAATACCACCACTGGATACCTTCTGTACAGATTTATAAAATTAAAAACAGTAGTACAATAATAAGATTTGACATGGAAAACAAACAGTGAGAATATAAGATTAATGTAAGCAGTAGATTCAATACACATGCAAGTGACAACCTGAGGAATTATGAGAAAAGATAAGAAACATAGAGGGGAAAAAAACCCCGAAATTTCAAAGAAGAAAAGAGATAAGTAGTTTTCAAAACAAGCTTTGAAGACACCAAAGTAGAGAGAGGATTAAAGTCCTGGACAACAAAAAGGACAAAAAACTGAATGCAGACATTTGACATAAAAAAAATGTATAAGAAAAAAAATGTTTTAATCAAACTTTTCAACAAACAGGAAAATAAGAAGAAAACGTAGTGAGGAAATGTGCTTTAAAGATCAGAGAAACCACACTAAATTTAAAGCTTTGTAGGAATACTCAACAGCAATCATAAGCAAGATCTAATATGGCAAATGAGGTTAAAAAAAGATGGCATAGTGAAACCATTTACAAAAGGAATTTGTAAGAATGAGTGACAGAAATATTTGTAAGAAATAAAATATTCATGGAAACGACTCCATTAGAAGGTAAATATGAGAGGATTTATAAAAACAGCTGTCTGCTAGAAAAGCACCAAATGAAATACCTGTTCAATATTTTGGTTAATGTCTTTCCTAAGAGGAAAAAAAAACCAGGGACGGTTAACTGATAAAAATATAGTTAAGGAATGCCTCTTTACTTTGAAGGAGTTTAAATCTTCAGAGTCAAATTAATTTCCCTCTAGCATACTGAAGAAACTAACTGATAATTGGCCAAATACTAACGTATTACTTTTGAGAATTCTGGATAAAGTTTCCAGGTGTCCACTATTTGAGTGGACAGTCCGCTTTTTTCACATTATGTTCACTATTTTTTTTCACAAAATAGTGGACATTTTTTTTATTCAAAAGCTTTATGATGAAATGGTACGTAATCTAAAGCTGTACAGTCTAAGAGAATAAGGATAGGAGAATCGCGTTTTGTCTTTTTTTTTCATAAGTTAGAATGAGACAAAGATCGAATATCCATTGAACTCGATTCTCTGAAAAAATTATTAATCATACTCAATTGTTTCACAAGACATTTAATAAAAGTATATAAAATTGTTTCAATCTAATTGATCGCAATAATCCTCCAACTTTAGAAGAAATGACGAACATCTGGTTATTATCACCATGGCGAGAAGAACTTCCACCCAACACTCTCTTCGATGAAATTTCTGCCTTAGAAGAAGTTTATGTTCATCTGCAGGGCGATTCATCCCTTGATAAGTGGACGTACTTTTTCAAGAAAGAGCCAGCTCCGAGTTTACTGAAACTGTTCCAGTATTGTGCATCAATTCCGGTATCAAATGCAAATGTTGAATGAATTTTCAGCGTCATGGGAAATTTGTGGACTGACGAATGTAACTGACTGCTTGTACCATCAGTTTGAAGTGAACTTTGTATATTTTTTAATATTTCTCAACGTTGTACTGAAATTAAAGAATTATTCCTTAAACACAAAGAATTGATCAAAGCTGCGCAGTCAAATAAAAAATACACACAACAGCAAAGTAAAATGTAATTTAATATTTTACATATATATATATACATATATATATTAATTTGATTTATATGCCATCCTTCTCCGGAGACTCAGGACGGCTTACAATGCGTTAAGCAAAAGCCTTCATACTTTTGTATATTTATACAAAGTCAGCTTATTGCCCCCACAAACTGGGTCCTCATTTAACCTACCTCAGAAAGGATGGAAGGCTGAGTCAACCTTGAGCCTGGTGACATTCGAACTTACAGTAATTGCGGACAGCTGTTGTTTTTTTTAATCACTATGCTTTTAGTCTGCTGAGCTAAACCAGCTAAACCATATTATTATAATATATTTGATGTTTTGAATTTTAAGTAAAGTTTTGAAGTGATTATTTTAATAAGTGTTAAAATGTCTGTAAGAAAATATATAATTTAATTGTAATTTTTTTTTAAAAAAATTACTACTTAACACCCACCCACCCAACCCCACCCGCTTGTCCGCTATTTTTTGGAAGCAGACATGGCAACCCTAATTCTGGATAACTGATGAAGTGACGGCAGGAGAGCAAATATCCCATATTTTAAAATGAGGGAGGGGAAGGAAAAAGGAGAGAGGAAAAAGAAACTACAGTCTATTCAGTATGAAGTTGATATCTGGATGATTGTAGAGCAGAATATAAACAGACCGGCCTATACGTATTCTAAAGCAAAGCAGTAATTTACAGAAATCAGCAAAGATTTGTCAAGAACAATTTTTGCTCATCTTTTGATTGGGTAAGAAGATCCTTAACAAAGAAAGGAAATGCTACAAATACCGTATCTTTTGATTTCAGCAACAAAATACCATATTCCTTGCTGATCAACAAGTTATTTAAATGTGGGTTGGACCTTGGATGCTAGATAGTCGGCTGATTCATAAGCATATTCAAAGAATGCACTTCAGTGATTCTTCATTAAATTGGGGAATCATATTAGTGATCAGTCTTGGGTCCTGTGCTCACCAATATTTTCCTGAATGATTTAGAGGGCAAGGTGATTGAGATGTTTATTCAATTTACATATGAAAAATAAACTTGAGGAAGCTAATTAATTGAGCAAGCTGATTTATATCTGGAAGACAAAAATAAAATTATAATATTTTTTCCATTAAAATTGATCTAAAATTGTCTAAAAAGAAATGGTCAAAAAGTGATGAAATGAAATGTAACAATTGTCAGGTGCATTCAAATTTCTTCCCTTATAAAACAAAGTGGATGGGGAATACTCAGCACAGTAAGCAATAGTTTTGGAAAGTCTTCTTAATTGATTACAAATGAAATATGAGTCAGCAATGTTATACGGCTGCAAAAAGGGAAATGTATGTTAATCTGAATCATTAAGTTTATCTTTCAAGGTTAGAAAGTACTGATAAATTGTTCCATTTTATTCTTTTTCCCTGAAACTTCACATCAAGTACTCTATCCAGTTCTGGGCACTGCACTTCAAAAAGGAATTTGTGAAACTGTGTAATATTCTTTTCCCAAGGATCTTATCAACATATTCTTGGAG
>WNWU01000048.1:1338135-1350152 GCA_012654045.1 Ptyas mucosa | reverse complement strand
CTCTATAACCGTACAGTCTGTAAATATACCCAACAAAAAGAACTGTGGGGTAAATTTTATCTTTTTCTTTAAAATATTTTGGATAATCCACCATATTTTTATCCAAAAAGCCTTAATAAACATCTCCTTCTGTGTGTGTATCTTTATGGAAGGAGAGAGGGAGTGCCAGAATTATATGACTAACTACTAAGTGAAATGTCAAAAAAGAAATAAATATATATATATAGCATTTATCTTAAATCTACACAAACATCATATACACATCTGTTTTATGGGTCTACAGAAGAACAAAATTATGCTACAGTAGAAATCTACTGTGGGTTGAATCATTCAAAGGACTAATGTTACATGATGTGGTACTGGGTCTAACAATATGCTTTTATAGTAATCAGCTAACAAAATATAATTCTTTAATTTTGGAAATGAGTAGTATATAAAACTCTAGCTATCTCAGTTGTTGTAAACATACCTGCTCACAAGTAAAAGGGCCTGGTTCCATTAAGTCGTATTTGTAAAATAGGAGAATTAAAGATAACATATTTATGCAACACTTAATATGGTAGGAAGCAAAACACAAATCTGTTCAGCCTTCCTCTCAACAGCTGCTAGCTGCTAAATGAAATATTTGTAATATGACTAAGCTCATTTAACACAACTTGATCATTTGTTGTTGTTACTTAAGAGCAAAGCAGCCTGTGGAAATAATAACGAGGTACTCATATTCTTCCAAAATTGTCTTGAACAATATTATGGACATTGAGACATCTTTTTTTTTTCATGGCATTCCAGCCGAAATGATATATTTGCAAAGGCTATTAACAGTCACTGCACCATCTGCTTTATATAAGTGATTTACTGTAATTATATCTTATTTCCCTCCCTTCTTTTACAAGGCATGTTTTTCATAGACTTGACCTCCCTACTGATATTTTTCTGAAATATTTCTTTAGTACATCAAATATAATTTTTAGCACAGCCTAGGAGGGTACAATTTATGATCCATAAAGCTGAAGATGACTCACCAGTTAGATGTTACAGAGCCACCTTGGGTATTTATGCATATGTGCGCAACTGAGTTCCAACTAAGGAACTGAAAAAAGAGTTTTGAACCACCGCATATCGTTTATGAATTTTATTCACAAGCTATTGAACATGTGCAGGATGTTTAATTTTCTATATTATGACTTGAATATGTCTGAACCAAACTCAAGAGGAACTGGAATGTTGATAACCTTGTTAAAAACTGAGGAATGGCATAACTATTTGCTTCAGATGATCTACCCCAGGGGTGGGCTTCAAAAATTTTAGCAAGGGCTTCTCTGCCCGATTGCTGGGTGGGCGTGGCCATGGTGGGCACGGCCTAGTCACACCCTCCTGCACCATGGCGGGGAAGGCGTTTCTTCAGTCTCCGGGAGAGTGAAAACAGCCTACCCGGGCTCCGGAGGCCCTCTTCCCAAACTTCCGGTAGGCCAATTTTTTGCCCTCCCTGAGGCTCCGTGTGCACCCTGCACTTACCTGCATCCAAAACAGGCCGCATGGGGACTCCTAGGAGAGGGGGAGTGGCTGGGGCCAGCCAGGAGTAGGATTTGGGGGTTCTCCGAACTGCACAGAATCTTAGCTGGAGGTTCTCCAAAACCCCTGCGAACCCACAGCAGTCCACCCCTGGTCTACCCCAACCTAAATGTCCTCTGAGCATGTTGGACTGCAACCAGTGGTGGGATTCAACTAATTTAACAACTGGTTCTCTGCCCTAATGATTTCTTCCAACAACCAGTTCACCAAACTGCTCAGAAATTTAACAACCGGTTCTCCCGAAGTGGTGCGAACTGGCTGAATCCCACCATTGACTGCAACCCTATAATATTCAATCAGAAACAGAAAAATGAACAGGAAGAAAGATTGGACACCAGAACTAATATCACAGCAGTTGATATGAGTAGCGTCATGAAAATTGACCTATGAATTTGCCATGCATTTTTATTTTGCTTTTATTGTTTCTTTTAACTTTGTTCAGGTTCATATCCTTCTGAATTATTTACTCATGGTCATTTTAGACGCAAAAACAGAATGCATTGGTGGCCTAGTATCAGTCTTATAAAATAGATTAGAATAGGAAATCAACTCAGCAGAAACTCAGAGATATATTGAGATAAGCTATCATAATAACAACATTATAATAATAATAACAACAATAACAACAAGAGCCTTGGTGGCGCAGCAGACTAAACTGCTGTTAAGTAGAACCAGCTGCCTGCAATTACTGCAAGTTCGAATCTCACCAGGCTCAAGGTTGACTCAGCCTTCCATCCTTTCGAGGTAGGTAAAATGAGGACCCAAATTGTGGGGGCAATAAGCTGACTTTGTATAAAAAAGAACACTGCTTGGGGGGGGGGGCAAAATCCCTACTAAGCAGGTATATACAAAAGTATGAAGGCTATTGCTTAACACATTGTAAGCCGCCCCGAGTCTCCAGAGAAGGGCGGCATATAAATTGAACCAATAAATAAATAAATAAACTATATTGATAATAGTATAGTATATAATAATAATAACAACATTACAGCCTATCTTGCAACTAATTTGGAAACCACTGGAAAAAATACCTATAAAATGTGAAATTAGGTGAGCATATTTTTTTTAAAAAAAAATCTTAATTAGTTAATACAATGAAATATTTTAGTTCAGATGCATTAGATACCTCAGAAAATGTTTAATTAAGATTGGACGGCAATCATGGTGTTACTGAAAAAGTAACTGGGAATTTAAAACGTGATCTAGTTTTTGTCTTGTTATTGTTACATTTTTATCGAAATCTACAGGAATGTAGCTTTGGATTGTAGGTTAAAGATGCATATATATATTGTAGGTTAAAGATGCATATATATATATGTATGTGTGTATATATATATATATATATATACACATACATACATACATATATTTCTGCTTGGTTAGATTCCCATCAATTTTAATTCTTCGTATCATCAAAAACTGGGATGTGTTGAGAATGGTGAACCTCCAAAATAATTGCTGTGCAGCACCAGAAGGATAAATCTATATCTCATTTGCAGCAATGGATTGTTGATTTGTGTTTTTCTCTCAACATTTGAATTACAGTTTTGGATTTTGTTTTTTTATTACAAAGAGACAAGGAAGAAAACTTTCAAATGAATTGTCATAGTATTAATACTGTCACAGGTATGTACTTTGGATATAATAGTATAGCCTTTATTATCATTGTACATCACATACACAATGAATTTGGTTATTAATTGGTTAACTAGTTTAATATAAAAAACCCCATTTGTTTAAAATCTAAATCCTGTTGGATTGCCAATGTTGGTTTAGCCCAGTGTTTCTCAACCTTGGTGACTTTAAGATCTGTAGACTTCAACTCCCAGAATTCCCCGGAAGCAGGGGTGAAATGTAAAATTTGTTACTACTGGTTCTGTGGGTGTGGCTTGGTGTGTGTGTGGGGGGGGGGGGGTAATGTGACCGGGTGGCCAACTTTTTTTTTTAACTTTTCAAAGCATTTTTTCTAATACTTTGAAAAGCCTCTGCCGATCAGGCAACTCAGCTGGGATCGTCAGAGAGGCTTTTTTAAAAATGCTTTGAAAAGCCTCTGATGGTCCCAGTTGAGCCGCGCGATCATCAGAGGCTTTTTTTTTTTACTTTTAAAAGCATTTTTTCGTCGGAAAAGGTTGTAGAAAAAATGCTCTAAAAAGTTTTTTTTAAAAAAAAAAGCTTCTGATGATTATGTGGCTCAGCTGGGCATGGTGGGGGAGGGGCACAGGGATTTTTGCTACCGGTTCTCCAAACCACCGCCGCCATCACTACCAGATCGGGCTATCCGGTTCGAACCGGGAGCATTTCTCCCCTGCCCGGCAGCTGTATAAACTGGAGTCTCTGAATGATCTTCAAATGTTGCCCTAAGGAGAAGCATTGCAGGAATTCAAGCATAGTGAGTTTCCCCTTTCCTGCATTAGTGGGGTGGGGTGGTAAGACTCAGCCCATTGGGCTAAGAGCTGAAAGTTCTTGTTTTCCAGAAACACTCTTGTTCTACACATCCTTGCTCCCTCCCCCTTTTCTAGCTTTGGTGCTAGAACCTATCTTATAGCAAAACCATTTTATCTAGCATCTGCCCTTAACCCCTATTTGTGAGACAAAAAACAATCTTATAGCTTAGAGCAGTGTTGGTGAACCAAGTGCCAAAACGGGAGAGTGTGCATGCGCACGGGGAAGCGGCAGAAACCAGGAGAGCAGCTGAGCTTCCGGTTTCCGGAGTGCTCATACGTGCCGGTCACATGATCTTCCGGTTTCTGGCACACATGTGCACACAAAAACCAACGGACTGGCATGCATGCACGCGCTGGAAACTGGAAACTCAGCTTCCTGGCACATGCATGTGTGCCAGGGAGCTGCTCTTCTGGTTTCTGCCGCTCCCCCATGCGTGAAGACCAGCTGGCCAGTGTGCATCAGAACCCAGAAGAGTAATGGGCGATGGCTGCCATGCCTAGAGAGATGGCTTTGCGTGCCACTTCTGGCACACGTGCCATAGGTTCAGCATTACGGGCTTAGAGTTTATTGACAAGTGCAAAAGAAAGAAAGAAAAAGAATGAAATAAGATTAAAAATGAAATAAATTCTAAAGTGTTACCCTCTGGCCATTATAGTTTATGTGTGGCTAGGGAAATTAGGCTTCTTGATCCCCATCCTTTGGAGGCAGACGAAGCTCACAAGTGATGAATACAAGAAATTTATTTTTAAAAGAAAGAAAAAGAGAAGATGCCAACCTACACCTTGAGATTGGAGGTAAAACCATTCCATGGGAAAAGAGATTAAAATACCGTGTTGCTAAAATTAGTCCCATAGAAAGCTACAGGAGACAAAATGAGATTCTAAACAGGGCCAAGATGATAAATTTGCTAATAGCACAGCAGCAACTCTGAAGGGAAAATACACCAGATTGTATAAATTCACTGAGGATGTACAGAAAGTAAAAATTTCAGAGAACAATAAATATCCAAGATTATAAAGCTTAATGTTGTGGTCTGCCAGCAGCCTGCAGAGCTGGCAGCAGAGTCGGACAGTGAGGAGGCTGGGGAGGGCCATGGACCAGTCCTGGAGTCTGGGGAAGGCTCAGACGAGGGCTCTGCATCAGAGGCAGAGAAAGGGCCATCTGGGAGGTACGTGCTGCCTCCGGAGCCTCCAGAGTCAGAACTCAGCGAGGCAGAGGAACAGGGGGAGCCTGTTCCCAGTGCGCGCATGCGCAGAGCTGCCAGAAGGCAAGAACAGCTAAAATAAAAGGGACGATTCGGGAGTAGGGCTGGGAGATGAGTGGCCCCTCCCTAAGACTTAAAAGAGGAGCAAAAGCAAGTGGGCCTTTGCAGGAAGCAATGTTTGTTCGTTCAGTTCAGCTTAAAGCCTGAAGCTCTGTTTGATTCTGGACTCCATGTGGCTTTGCCAATTAGGTCTTTGGCAGCCTGTCAAGGGAGATAAAGGTGGGTGATTATCCCGAAGGACTTCTCCCGAAGGACTCGTTATAACGAATTGGGACTCATCTGTGAATGAACAGAATTCACAGCTGTTGCAATAAAAGAGGTTTTTGGGACTACTTGTGTGTTTTAATGACTCAGGAAGCCTAGGTTAGAACACTTAAATGGCTACATACACATTCCAAATTAAAGAAAATCTAACAGAATATTTCTAGCAAGACATTTGGGTTTATTTCAAATAAATGTTGCCTGGGACAACTTTCTTAATATCTCAGTTATTCCCAGATTTCTCCTCCCTGATGATTCCAGTCAGATAATGTCTAATACTGTTTTTCCCAGTCCTGGTTCCCACCTTATCCACTGTTTTCCTTTGTTCCTTTCTTTAAAGTTTGGATTTTAAAAATTTGAATTTTAAAAACAACAAAAAGGAGTAGCTGGGGAATCTCACTAGTGAGTGCACAGTTAAACATCATGTCTCCAATTTGTGACCAAGTTGTACAATGTTCAGTGCCTACTTGGTGTAAATTGCTGGCTTAGAAACCAGGAGACTGTGAGTTCTGAGCCTTACTGGATATGAAAAATGGCTGGGTGACTTTGCGCCAGTCGCTCTCTACCCAATCTACCCAGCACAGGATTGTTGTTGTGAGGTAAAATAGAAGGCAGTGTTGAGTCCCCCAGATGCTTCCTCAGATGCCTCTCCAAATGTCAGTTTGGAGAAGAGTGAACCAGTCTCAGGTACATCAGGAAGAGAGTTGGTCATGGCTCCAAGGCAGGATTTGAGAGTACAAGTGAGGGGGAGTGGCTGATGGGAAAGAAACTGGAAGGGCAGCCGGCTGAGAGGAATTTGGCTGAAGCACAGCTGCCACAGGAGGCTTCAGGTGGGAAAGCACACAGCTGCAGCCGGTCACTGATTGGATATGAAGATTTGTTGCAAGCGTAAATTCTGTATAAGAATCTGAGCTAGTAATCATCAAAGCAATTTGGCAGTAGTTAAGAGTCAAAGGAATTCAAGGTGGGCTTTTGTGGGTGTGAAGGGACTTGTGACTGATGATGTATTTGACCCTTTCCCTTGGGTTCAGCCTATAGCCCTATACAACTTTTCCCATCAGTTAAGCCCTCATAGCATTTGTACTTAGACTTATATTCCGCTTATATACAACCCTCTCTAAGCGGTTTACAGAGTCAGCATATTGCCTCCCACAATCTGGGTCCTCACTTTACCAACTTTGGAAAGATGGAAGGCTGAGTCAAATTTAAGCCGGTCAGCATTGAGTGAATCGAACTCCTGACAATAGTGAGCAAGGTTAGCCTGCAGTACTGCATTCTAACCACTGTGCCACTACGGCTGTTTAGATTAGTCTGAGCTTTACCGACCCCCCTGTGCACAGAATTAAAGTAACATCACTCAGTCAAAGATATAATTGGGACACTGACATTCAGTTAGTTTATGCACTTTGCCTTTCAAATTCAAATGGAGTTGAATTTGAATGAGAGAACAAATATAAAAGTTGTTGGCAGCTCCTTAAAACAGCCATGCATGGTCTTAAGAAAAGATGCAGAGCATCAAAAGATGTTGCCGTCAGACAGAACACTTGCACTTTTTCAAGCTCCAAAGCATTTCTTGGATATTGATTTCCAAGCACTGCACAATTCTAATATCTAGACTTCAAAGAAAGAAGGGGGGAAATGGATGGAAAAGACAGCAGAATTATCTGCACGGTATTCTTGAATTGCCTGCTGTGGCTAAGGCATGCCTTTCATTGTCTGGCCTAGAGCAATTAACTAATGATGTAACAAAGTCTTGGCACAGCTCTCCTAGGACAGGGATGTCAAACTCACGTCATCACGGCAGCGTCACATGACATATTGGGACTTTTATCTCCTTTGCTAAACCTGGTACAGGCGTGGCCAGCACGTGACGCATCTGGCCTGTGGGCCAGGAGTTTGACAGTCCTGTCCTAGAACAAGGAGTGTTGAAGACAGGTAGTCCTCAACAACTGAGCCCAAAATTTATGTTATTGAATGAGAAATTTGTTAAATGAGTTTGTCCCATTTTACGACTTCCCTTGCCACAGTTGTTAAGCGAATCACTGCAGATAAGTTAGTAACACGATTGTTAAATGATATCTGGCTTTCCCATAGATTTTGCTTGTCAGAAGGTCACAAAAGGTGTGTTGTGGCCTGCCAGCGGACAGTGGATCTGGCAGTATATTCAGAGAGTGAGGAGGTTGGGGAGGAACATGGGCCAGTCCTGGAGTCTGGGGAAGGCTCTGACGAGTGCTCTGCGTCGGAGGCAGAGATGGGGCCAGGGCCATCTGACAGTTGTCAGCTGCCTTCGGAGTCAGACATCAGTGGGGCAGAAAAACAGCTGGAGCCCGTTCCCTGTGTGCATATGCGCAGAGTTGCCAGATGAAGGGAGCAGCTAAAGAACAAGGGTCGACTTGGGAGTAAGGCCACAGGTGGACGATGAATGGCCCTTCCCAGAGGGAATAAAAGAGGAGCAAAAGGGGAGTGGAGTTTGCAGGAGACAATTAGTTCACTTAATTGGCTCACGACTCTCCAAGACTTGCCAAGTTTTGAAGATATCGGCCTGGCAGCTCCCCAAGCCAGATAAGTTCTGTGACTGTAAATTCTCCCTTGAAAGATTTTGCTGGATGTGAATGAGAGGAATTCACAGTAAATTAATAAAAATGGGAGGTTTTTTGGGACAAGGAGTCTGCTTTATGCTCTAAGAAAGCTTAGGTCAGAACAAGGTGATCACATGACCCCAGGACACTACAACAATCATAAGTATGAACCAGTTGTCAAACATCCAAATGTAAATCAAATGGATGCTGCAGTGGTCATAAGTGTGAAAAAATGATCGTAAGACTCTTTTTACAATGTCGTTGTAACTTCAAACAGTCACTAAATAAACTGTTGTCAATGGAAGACTTTCTATACTAAGTTGTGAGCAGATGTTTCCAAAAAAGTGTGATTGTGTACTGCAAGAACCAAAAGTGATGGTAGTGACTGGGTTAGTGACTGGCTGGTTAAACAGTTGTGAATTAGGGCTAATTATGTTTTCATTATGGAACTGTTCAGCATGTTACATTCGACAGCATTCAAATCAGGGGTGAGTTCTACTTACCTTTAAAACATTTTGTATCGTGCCCGCACACACTCTTCTGCGCATGCGCAGAAACTTCTGGGTCAGTGGGTGGAGCCTCCTGCCAGTTTTACTACGGGTTCTTGCTAACCGATCCGAACCGGGGGCTACCCACCACTGATTCAAACCTTTTCTTACCTGAAAAATCCTCCATTGATTTTAGCTGATAGCAAAAAGTTTGGCTCTATTAGGAGCCAATGTTCTAGAGAATTGTATACATCATTTAAACCTTAAGCTTCTGTAAATATATATATATATATATATATTTCTAATGAGCCTCTGAACAAAAGACATAAGGAACTGTAGTAATGATGAAGGCAGTGGATCAGAAAGAAAGTGTTAATGTTCAGTTCTCGTCATACGTTACTCCGTGTGCAGCTTGACATGCAGCTAAATCCACCTATCCTCCAATAAAACAGACTGTGTGCATAGATCTGGATGCTTTATTAAAGGAACAGGATGGGTGAAACTGGGAAAATAGAAATACATACAATAATAACTGGGGTGGGCTGCTGGGGGTTCGGGAGAACCCTAGCTAAGATTCTGTGCAGTTTGGAGAACTCTCAAATCCCACTCCTGGTTGGCCCCACCCACCCCGCCACTCCCCTCTCAGGAGTCCTCACACAGCCCATTTTGGATGCAGGTAAGTGCAGGAAGCACGTAGAGGCTCAGGGAGGGAGAAAAACAGGCCTACCGGAAGTTCAGGAAGCCTGTTTCTGGCCTCCAGAGGGCCTCTGGAGCCTGGGGAGGCCGTTTTTGCCCTCCTGGAAGCTTGAGGAAAGCCTCCAGAGCCTGGGGAGGGCAAAACACTGCCGTGGTGCAGGAGGCCAACTAGACCACGCCCACCATAGCCACACCCACCCAGCAGCCAGGCAGAGAACCCCTTGCCAAAATTTTTGAAGCGCACTCCTGATAATAACCCAAATACAAAATAAGCAGTGTTGAGTTGCTGGTGAGCATAACAATGAATAAATAAGATAAATCTAAATCTAATCAGTGGTGCTGTATATAAGTGATGTGGATTTTTGTCCTCAGATGAACATGGGCCACGGATTAGGCTGGATTGTTCCTGGTGCTTCTGTTTCCACCAAATGCTAAAGGAAATGGAGTCTGGCTTCCTAGGATGCACTTGTGTTTGGAGTGAGGGTTGCTGGGAAGATGACCCTTAAAGGGCTGGGTCTCAATAAAGATTTGTGTTTGGCTGCTAGGTGGAGCACAAGATACATTAAAGAACAACAATAGCAATAATAATACATAATTACATACAAACTTTATGCTGGAGAGATGATAGTTAATTCAAACATTTACATGTCCTAAACAACAGTGAGAAATGTTTGGACTGTCTGTTATTTACCAAACAGGGAGGATGAGGTCATTCGTGGCATGTCAGGAACTGAGTTAATTATTTAATGACTCTGAACAGTTGGCCAAAAGACATTCATAGGAGGCTTCAATCGAGGAGCTGCCTTTTGAAAGCCTCTAGTGATGGCAAGCAATTCCATTGGTTGATTGGTCTCACCCTTAAGAAATTTCTCCTTAGCCCTAGGTTGCTTCTCTCTTTGGTTAATTTCCATCCATTGTTTCTTGTTGTGCCTTTTGGTGCTTTGGAAAATAGATTTGACTCCCTCATTTTTGTGAGAGCCCCTTAAATTTCCTGACAGAACAATTAATCAGTGGAACAACTTGCATCCAGAAGTTGTGAATCCTCCAACACTGGAAGTTTTAAAGAAGAGATTGGATAATCATTTGTCTGAAGTGGTGTAGGGTTTCTTGCCTAAGCAGGGAGTTGGACTAGAAGGTAGCCTCCCACCGGCCAATACGCTCCCACAGAGAGGGACTCCTCAGGGTGCCATCAGTCAAACAATGTCGACTGGCGACCCCCAGGGGGAGAGCCTTCTCTGTGGGGGCACCTGCCCTCTGGAATGAATTGCCCCCAGAAATACGTATGATTCCCGACCTACGTACCTTTTGCCGTGCCCTTATGACTTTATTGTTTCAAACAGGCTGGGCTGGCTTAAAAAAAATGAATTTTAATGGATGTTTTAGTTTTTTAATATAAGGGCCAAAGTATTTAATATGTTTTAAATTGTTTTTAAAGTTTATGGATGTATGTTGTTTTTATTATGGCTGTCCTGAGTCCCTCGGGAGAAGGGCGGTATAAATATAAAAAAATTTAAATAATAAATAAATTAAATAAATAAATAAATAAATAAATAAATTGAACCAATAAATAAATAAATAAATAAATAAGACCGCCAAGATCCTTTCCAACTCGGTTATTTTATTCTATTCTAAATATTGGAACAGTCCTATTTTATTGTGAGTTGGATTAAGGAGAATTTTCCAAAGGGTGAGCCCAATCAACTTGGCCATGCCCATCCAGTCATATGACCCATTTCCCACAGAAAACACTGGGAGCCACAAAACCTAGATAGGTGTGGCTGAGGGGGGGCGGTCATGTGACTGGGTGGGAGTGACGTTGAGTTGGCCATGCCCAGACACTCACATGACCATCCATCCACGCCCACCAAACAACACCCAAGAACCGATAGGCAAAATTTTTGAATTTCACCACTGCTTATGTGCGTATGTGTGAGTGAGTGGGGCAGCATAGGGATCTAGAAAGCAATCAAAAGGTGGGGGTTTTTTTCAACTCATCAGTGAAGTTGCCATGGGCATCAGCTAAGAGTGTGGGTTTAAACGTCAGATTTCCTCTATTTTTGCGATCCTTTTTAGCCATTCATATATCATTCAATTATTTGCTCCCGCCTCTCCCTTCTTTTTTATTTTTTGGTATTGTTTAGAATGTGACCAAATGCTGCACTCTTTCATTTCCGCTTCATTTCATTTCCACAGCTTAATGCTTCTTTTCTGAGTACTCCAGGGAAAGATAGAGGCTTCTTAGTGAATATGCATCAATCATCACATTTTTCCTTTTGTTCAAAAGAAAAATGGGTGGGGTGAGAAGTATTAACACCACATTTCAAAGTCCCCTTTTGAAATCATCAGCAGATTAATATTCTGCCAAACCAAAGCAGCAACAACACAACCCTTTCCATGAAAATTATGCAGCTGAGAGCAAAACAATTGCAGGCACTACTGGGAACACAACTCTGGCTGTTCGTTTCTCAGCATCTGGCGCCTTTTCACTACTGACATACTAAATGTATTTTCTGGGGTGAAATGGCCCATGCATCTGTAGAAATGTCTCAGCAAGGGCTGGCAAACCATACATTTAATAAATGTATTGACGTCAGGCAGTTAAACTATGTATGAGTTGAATTAATGTTATGAGTTCAATCAACTTGAAAGAATAGAATGGAATGGAATGGAATGGAATGGAATGGAATGGAATGGAATGGAATGGAATGGAAT
>WNWU01000048.1:1295120-1323655 GCA_012654045.1 Ptyas mucosa | reverse complement strand
GAAAGGAAAGGAAAGGAAAGGAAAGGAAAGGAAAGGAAAGGAAAGGAGTATGCGTACAAACACACACACTTATTTCATTCAAAGTGTTCTTCTTTCCTACTATTTTTCCCTACTACAACAATCCTAAAGAAGCAAGAATAATTTCTAAGCAGGGTGTCGAAAAGCCTAGCGGGTGGCCATAACTATGTGAGGGTGGCCAAAACTTCCTGTTTTAGATGGCTTGTGTCCAAAGGGGTAGGATTTTAACCATGCAGTTTTAGCCACCGTATTTCCCTTTTCTGATCCTTTCATTTTAAGAGAAACTAAGAACAGTCAAACAAATTTTCAATATCTGAAAAGAGGACTTCCGCTGTTGCCGTCAGCTGTTGCAGACGGTCCTTTGAAGACCGCCAGCCCGAACGCCCGTAAAAGAGCCGTTTCGGCAATTGAAACGGCTCGAAAAACTCCGAGACCGCAAAGGGCTTGTGAGGAGAGCCGGCGGCTGCAGGTAGAGTCCCCTGTGAGACCCCCAGAAAGCTTTTCTTGCTTCTGGGGAGTTAACAGGGTGGGACTCCCTATTCACCCCGCTGAAGCTCCGGACGACTGGGAAACTCTGCTTTAAAGCAGAACAAGACAGCGCGGCAGCATTACTAATAATAACGAAAAATAAGGAAGATTTCAAACTTCTCACTAAACAGCAAGTATTGGAAGCTTTTTGGACTATTTTAAAGAGTTTTTAAAGTGAAAGTAATTTGGCTTTGAGGAAAGGGGAGGAAAAAAAATGGCGCCTGCTCTTAGTTGAGAGAGCTGAAAGCGAAAGTAATTTGATTACTGTATCCGGCTACATTTTAAAGTAACAAATCCGGCTGGAAGAGGCAGAAAAGTATCCAAAAATAAAATAAAATAAAATAAAAATACTAATTGACTTTTATAGACCTGATTGAATCTGGAGAACTTTTTGGGAAAAGTTGTTAGAGTCTGTGGAAAAGGAAGATCTTTAAGAGGTAAAATGGCAACAAAGCAACCAGGGGGGGGCTCCCCCACATATAAACAGAAGCAGCCTCAAACAGCGCAGTTGCAATCTCAGACAAAGGAAGAAAGCCAATATGATATTATTATTAAAGAAATTCAAAGATCAGAGAAGGAGGTTAAAGGAATGTTTCAAGAGAAATATGACTCACTTAAACAAGATATTCAAACAGTGGTTAAAGGCCTGTCTGAGGTAGCGCTGCAGATTGATAAAAAAGTGGAGAATCTTGCCTCAGAGATGGAGACTAAATTCAGAGCTTCTGACTCAAAAATTATAGAAATTGAAGAAGTTACACAAAAAATGCAAAATGAGATTACTATGATGCAATTTCGATCAATGGAATATGCTATCAGATTGAGAGGTGTTAAAGAGAACACCAGGGAAGATCTTAGGAAAATTTGTGCAGAGGCTTTGGCAGTTATGTTGAAAGTGGAACCAGATCTGGTTTTGTGCAAGATGGACAAGGTCTACAGAGTTAATTCTCGTGTGGCGGTACAAAGACAACTGCCTAGAGATGTGGTTATATATTTTACAGATAGAAGAATGAGAAATGAAATTTTGCAAAATTCTTTTGTTACAACAGTTCAAGTTGATGGAAGTGAGATTGGAGTTTTTAAAGAACTACCGCCTAAAATGTTAAGAGATAGAAAGGATTTTGGATTTTTGGTGACAGAATTGAAAAGACAGAACATACAATTTAGGTGGGATGCCCCAATAGGTATAATACTCAGGCTGCGAGGAGTGAGATACCGCCTTAATACTATTGAAAAAGCAGAGGAATTTTATTACAATGTTTTGAAAGCGGGTTCTCCTCCTCCACGCACATCCTCACCAATAGATAAAGAAGCTCAACTACAAGCCGAGATTGATCAAGAAACAGAAGCACAAATAAGGCAGTCGCAAAGGGAGGCAAGAGAATTAATGGGAGCAGTAGGTGGTGTTGTGGTTGATTCTTTTGCACCATTCGAAGCTTCTCCTTTGGAAGAAATGTCTAAAACTATCACAGAGGAGGCGATGGCTTTGGAAGTAACAACATCTAAAGTGGAAGAGCAACGCATAACCAGAGCAATGTCTAAACAAATGAAGCAACAGCAGCAAGAATATAGTAAGCCACAGCGTGAGAAAAGAACCAAAGATAAACAGCAAGCTGAAGTCATGGGAGGAGCTAAACCGAAGATTCCTACTGTAGGAGAGAATCTTCAACAATTGCTCTCAAAACTTCAGACAGGCTCAAATGGCACTTAAATTTTTGTCTTGGAATGTAAACGGATTGAATTCTCCGCAAAAAAGAAGGAAGATATTTCACTATTTGAGACAATTTCATAATGATGTTATCTGTTTACAGGAGACTCATGTAAAATTGCAAGATCAGAAATACTTGATAAATTCAAAATTGGGAATGCAATTTGTTGCTTCAAACCAGGAAAAGAAGAATGGAGTGGTGATATATATAAATAAGAAACTTGTAGCAAAAATTATAGAAGCAGATAAAGATGGAAGATATATTGCAGTTGAAGTTATTACAGATGTTGGACCAATTTTGTTGGTCGGAATATATGCCCCAAATCAACAGCAGGAAACTTTTTACAAGCTACTTCATTTAAAAATTCTGGATTGGGACTACTCAAACATTATAATAATGGGCGATTGGAATGGAGTAATCCAACCTAGATTGGATAAAAAAACCACGGCCAAAATAGGGAATAAATTACCACAAGCTTTTTTTGAACTGAAAGAGGATTTGGAATTGAAAGATATTTGGAGAATTCGAAACCCAAATGAACTGGACTTTACTTTTTACTCAGACAGGCACAAATCCTTTTCCAGAATAGACTTTTTTCTCTTAACTTCTAATCTACTCTCTAAAGTAAAGAAAATAAAGATATTTCCTAGGACTTTGACTGACCACAGTCCGGTCTGGATGGAAATCGAGATGGCTAAAAGAGAAAGAAGATCCTGGAGAGTAAATGAGAATCTATTTAGATATGAAAAGAATATAATTGAACTCAAAAAGCATTTAAAGGAGTTTTTTAAATTTAACTTGAACAAAGGTACCCCTATTGAAACAGTTTGGGATGCAGCTAAAGCATATATGCGGGGAGTACTAATTCAAATGAATTCTAAACACAGGCAGAGTCAGCAGAAGAAAAGACTACAATTGGAATCTGAGATAAAAAAGAAAGAACAACAATTGATACAAAAACCAACAGATGGGAAATTGCAAATGGCTATAAAACTTTTGAAGGATCAATTTCAAATGCTTATAGCAGATCAAACGGCAACTAACTTACAATTTGCAAAGCATAATAATTTTTCCAATGCTAACAAACCGGGCAGGTGGTTGGCGTACACTTTGAGGAAGCAAGCATCGACACGAATTATTGATAGTATTGAATATGCTGATAAAGAAGTTTATCAACAAGATCTAATTAAAAAAGCCTTTTTGGAATATTATACTAAGTTATATGCTAAAGATGACATACAGAATATTACCATAGATGAATATTTGGAAAACAAGAGAGTTTCAAAAATTTCAATGAGCCAAAAGAAAAATTTGGAACAATTGATAACAGTGGAGGAGATCAGTTTTGCTATAAAACAATTAAAAACAGCTAAAGCTCCAGGGACGGATGGCTTAACTGCAATTTATTATAAAACTTTACAAGAAGAAATGATTGAGCATCTTAAAGATTTATTTTGTAATATACAACTAGGAGGTAAGATACCTTCCTCATGGAAAACAGCCTTTGTTTCATTGATTCCGAAAGAAGAATCAGGTCCTAAGAAACCAGAAAATTATAGACCAATATCTCTATTAAATACAGACTATAAAATCTTTGCAAAAGTACTAGCCAACAGATTGATGCCAGTTATTCAAAAGATAATTCATCACGACCAAGCAGGATTTATTGAAGGCAGATATATGAAGGAGAATGTTAGGCAAGTTATAGACCTAATGGACTATCTAGATAAGAATAAACAGATCTCTGCAGTGCTGGGTTTTTTGGATGCGGAAAAAGCCTTTGATCGAGTGAATTGGAACTTTATAATTAAGACTTTGGAAAAAATGGATTTGGGGGAGCGGTTTATACAAGCGATTGGTGCAATCTATCAAGAGCAACATGCACAACTTATTATTAATGGATCCTTAACATCGAACTTTAACATACAAAAAGGCACCAGACAAGGTTGTCCATTATCCCCGTTACTATTTATTTTAACTTTAGAAGTCTTACTTAATGCAATACGGGATTCGAATTCCTTGACTGGAATAGTTATAAGGCAAAAGGACTATAGAACTAAGGCATTTGCAGATGACCTGGTTGTTACCCTATCACAACCCATGAATTCAATAATCCAGATGAAAAATATTATAGAAGATTATGGCATGGTATCTGGTTTCAGGTTGAATCAGAAGAAAACTAAAATGATTGTTAAAAATCTGACAGAGAGCAAAAAAAAGGAATTGGAAAGAATGGCAGGCTTCGAGACTGTTTCAAAGGTCAAATATTTAGGAGTACAAATCACAGACTCCAATGCTAAACTGTTTCAAAATAACTATGAGGTTCTGTGGCAAAAGATACAAAAAGATATGCAAAACTGGAAGAAACTGCAGTTATCACTGCTTGGAAGAATATCAGCAGTAAAGATGAATGTTTTACCTAGACTGATCTTTTTATTTCAAATGATACCGGTGCTTAAATCAGACAAACCACTGCTAGAATGGCAAAAAGGACTGAACAAATTCATTTGGAATGATAAAAAGCCAAGAGTTAAATTGAAAATAATGCAAGATATTCGTGAGAGAGGTGGTCTTAAACTCCCAAACCTTCGACTATATTATGAAGCAACTGCACTGATACAATTAAGTGATTGGTTTGGGAAAACTAAGACTGATTTGTTGAATATAGAAAGCCATGACCTGGTCTGGGGTTGGCATGCATACTTATTTTATGATACCAAAGTGGATAAAGTGTTTAACAGTCATCTACTTAGAAATGCCTTGCTGAGAGTCTGGAGAAGGCACCGAACTAACTGGGATTATAAGATTCCGTTTTGGCTGGATCTCGCTGATACCATGTGGAATACAAATATTAAGTCACTCGGGGGGTTTTTATATAAAGAGTTACTTTATTTTGAAGAGGGCAGGTGGCGATTGAAGACTTTGGATATGCTGTTGGAAGAAGGGAAATCGTTGACTTGGTTGCAGTACAATCAATTACAGATGAGATGGAAAGAAGATCAACAAACTGGTTTAATGGAATATGAAGTAGAATTGGTTGAACAGATGAAGCGGACAGGTCCAATGCATATTAAGAGAGTTTATAATGTTTCGTTAGAAAGAGACTCAGAAAATGAGCTAGTTAAAGATTGTATGATTAAATGGGCACAAAATTTCTCTCAACCAGTTATGTTGGAAACATGGGAGAAAATATGGGTTCAGAACGTTAAATTTACACAGTCACAAAACTTACGAGAAAATTTTTATAAAATGTTTTATAGATGGCATTTAGACCCCAAGAAATTGTCGTTCATGTACCCTAATGTGCAGCCAAAATGTTGGAGATGTGATTGTTTAGATGCTACATATTATCACATTTGGTGGACTTGCAGGAAAGTGAGGGCTTTTTGGATAAAAATCTGGTGGGTTATGCAAAATGTTTTAAAGAAAAAAATACAATTCTCTCCGCAATTTTTTTTATTGGGTATAGTTAAAGACTTTACATTGGGTGAAACTAAATTGATTTTGTATATGGTGACAGCAGCTAGGTTGTTGATTGCCCAACATTGGAAGAGTGATGTTTTACCGACGGTGGATGAATGGACCCAGAAGATGGCTGGATTTGCAGAAATGGCAAAGGTTTCAGCTTTTTTAAAAGATCAGACGCATGAGAAGTATATACAGGAATGGAAATTATGGATTGAGTATGTACAGAATAAGTATCAGACTAGAAAATATTATATCGCTTTTAGCTGAGATGACTATCTTAATATGTTAGTAAATACAGGAAAAAAGATATGGAAGTTTGAATAACATATATATTGTTTGGGAATATTAATATTGCATATAATGGAAGTCAAGGGGGGGAGGGAAGAGGGAGGAGGGGGAGGGTTAGGGTGGGGATGGGAAGGATTTATATATTCTTTTTATATGTATTCTACATTCTGTGGTTAGGGAGGGGGGGAAAGGGGGGAAAAATTTGTATTGTTAAAACTTTTTCAATTAAAAAAAATATCTGAAAAGAGAACCAGATTTAATAAACATAGCATGATAAATTGCATATGTCATGGTTCAAAAGCCAGTTTTCTTCACAAAAGTGAAACTCAAAGGCGCAACATTTCATATTTCATTTCTAAGCAAGACAAAGCTTGCTTTAGATCAGTGGTGAAATTCAATTTTTTTTACTACCGGTTCTGTGGGCGTGGCTTGGGGGGACATGGTGTGGCTTGGGGGCGTGACTTGGAGGGCAGAGGAAGGATACTGCAAAATTTCCATTTCTACCCCACTCCTGGGGGAAGGATATTGCAAAATCTCCATTCCCACCCCACTCTGGGACCAGCCAGAGGTGGTATTTGCCAGTTCTCCAAACTACTCAGAATTTCCGCTACCATTTCTCCAGAACCTGCTGGATTTCACCCCTGCTTTAGATCACCTAGTCTGATTCCAGAACTGAATACAAACTTGGACTAGCTGATATCAGAGTTCTTGTCTGCTTAAAAGGAAAAAAAAGCATCCTGATCCATATTCTCAGTTTGATAATCTAAGGCTGCAGCTAAACTCAAAGGATAATGTTTTGATTAATAGTTGAACATAGAAAGCCATGTTACTCCTCAGCCTTCAGCATCCCCATCTCCAGCCAAACTATAAAATGAAACAAACATCTTGGTGCTTATAACTGTGGTCTTGAAAATGTGGAATGTACATGCTTTAATAAGGTGAATTTATTTAGGGATCTAAAGAGCAGTTTTGTTGTTGTTAGTTGTGAAGTCATGTCCAACCCATCGCGACCCCATGGACAACGTTCCTTCAGGTCTTCCTGTCCTCTACCATCACCCAGAGTCCATTTAAGATCACGCCGACTGCTTCAGTGACTCCATCCAGCCACCTCATTCTCTGTCGTCCCCTTCTTCTTCTTTTCCCCCAATCGTTCCCAGCATTAGGCTTTTCTCCAGTGAGTCCTTCCTTCTCATTAGGTGGCCAAAGTATTTGAGTTTCATCTTCAGGATCTGGCCTTCGAAAGAGCAGTCAGGGTTGATCTCCTCTAGGACTGACCGGTTTGATCGCCTTGCAGTCCAAGGGACTCACAGGAGTCTTCTCCAGCACCAGAGTTCAAAGGCCTCAATTAACTGATAAGAATAAAAAAAAACTTTGGCCACAAATAGTTCAAGATCCATCCTTGAACTGTGTGACATTCTTGTTACCTTTCCAAAGAATGTCCAGGTAATTTTCCTGGTCTTTGGAGTATTCGGGGGACATCTAGTCTACTAATATCTTAGAAATCTAGATATTAAAGATTATTCCTAGTTAAAAGGCAAGCTCTTTGATTTTTCATAGTCTTTTACAAATACCTTGGTCTTTTGGTAGTTAATTATCTTTTTATTATTTTGGAACTATTTTGCGCACAAAATATCTTTGTACTGATTTTTTTTTAATCTTAACAAACTTTACAGAAAGAAAGATACATAAAATAGAAAAAGAAGTGAAAAATTGTGAAACACTACAAAACGACAGCTAGCCAATTTAACTAAATATTTTTTTAAAAAAAAGAAAGGAAGAAAAGAGGAAAACTATCAATATGTATTACATATTAATCAAATGCCAAACAGGTTTCTAAATATTTCAGGAAAAAATAAAGAAATTAATGAATTGTCCACTAATGTTAAAAAAATTATAAAATCTAAGCAATAGAAAAATATTTCTTGTGGGTTTTTTTGTTTTTTGTTTTGTTTTTGTTTTGTTTTTGTTTTTTTTGCTGTTGTTTAGTGATGAATAAAATTACCTTTTGAAAACTGGGTAAGAACTACATTTCTTGCATCAAATTCTTAAATAGTCAGGGGACATAATATAATAGAATATCAACATTTTTACCAATAAAACATTCTCCTGAATTTACGTATGCATATTAAAATGTTATTGCCCAAAATGTCAGTAATTCACAAGACCCGATAATATCAATCAATGACCTCTCAAATTTTCAGCACAAAAAAAAATCTGGTGTCATTTTGAACGCATTCTTTAGAACGTTTCAGTAAGCTTGAAATGAAATATTGTGATGAAATCACTTTGAATTTCAAATCTGCTAAAGCAAATTTAGCTTCCTTTTAAGACCTGCAACCATTGAGGACCCATTAGTGGGTACTCCAGTTTTTTAATCCATGACCATAAAAGTCCTTCATGTCAAGTTTTAAAATGTTCTTTAATTATTGATACAGCAACCTTATAAAGTATTCAACATTTCAGGTCTCTCAAATGCAGTGAAAGCATTTGTTCCATACTGAGGTATTAAAACATGCTTGTGTTGGTTATATAAGCTTGTGTGGTTATGCTCTTGTGAATTAGGGAAACAAAATTTCATTTGAAGTTGACAAAACCTTTCAAATAAGCATTACCAAGCAATTGATTTAAACTATGTATTCCAGTTTTTGACTATGTCCTAATATTATCATGGCATTATGTGCATAAAGTAAAATAAATGTTTGTTTTCCAACCTATTTGGGAGCATATATATTTAATATTCAACTCAATCAATATTGAATTGATTGACCAGTCAATTAACATAGAAATTGAATAGTAGCGGGAATTTTGCCCTCCTTTTTATTACAGCAGGAGTAGAAATTATGTTTAGAGTAGCATCTAATCTCAATGTTGAGTTTCCTTTGTTTCTCATAAATAATTAGTGACTTGCAACTGTCAAGTATGGCATTCTTAAGGATAGTACAGTTTGACTAGAAAATTAAATACAAGCATGAAATCAATAAAAGCTACATGTAGGGCTTTTCTGTGGTTAGCAGAGTAGTTGGACATCAATCAATCAAGGTCTAGAATACAATGATTCAATGGCAGAAGAAGCTAATGGAAAGAAACCCCCAGATGGGGAGGGGGGGTTCCTCAAGAAAGAGATACTGGAAGCACAGTTGTAGCAGGGGTGGGTTCTAAAAAATTTTACTACCAGTTCTGTGGGTGTGGCTTATTTTGTGGGCATGGCTTGATGGTCATGTGACAATTCTTTAGGATTTAGCAGAGGTACTGGTCTATCAGGCTTTTAACTGCTTGCAGAGCTGTACCGATCTACCCACTTATTTTTTGCAGGCACTGGTCTACCCATTTATTTTTGCAGGCACTGATCTACTCATTTGTTTTTGGAGGCACCGGTCTACTCTTTTGTTTTTGGAGGCACTGGTCTACCCATTTATTTTTGTAGGCACTGGTCTACTCATTTGTTTTTGGAGGCATCAGTCTACCACCACACTGCCTTTTAACACTGATCAGCTGTAGGGCAGCCCTTTGAAGCCCTGCAGCAAGAGTTTAAACAGTTTTTTTCCTTCTAGCCGATCAGCTGGGACTCGTGAGGCAGCAATAGATTGGGGGTGGGACCAAATAAAAGGTAAGAATAACGCAGGGGGAGGCGGGGGGGCAGAACCAGTTCAGTGATGTCATATCGTCACTGCTACTGGCTCGGCAGAACCGGGCGGAACTGGGAGGAACCCACTACTGAGTTGTAGATAGTTTCAATGAGAAAGACAAAATGGAAGATAGAAAAAGGAGGCGATGTTGCTACCCAAAAGATCTGAGCAAAGAGTACAAGAAATGGAAAGAGGCCACATCACAAAGGAAAAGCATAAAGTAGATTAATAGATCTGCTTTCAAGAAAGAAACTGAGAAAATAACTGAGGCTAACAAAAGATGCTAAGAATAACAAAAATATATAAGATATGTGGATGAATTGGAAGCAGTGGTGAAATTCAAATTTTTTTAATACCGGTTCTGTGGGCGTGGCTTGGTGGGCATGGCAGGGGAAGGATACTGCAAAATCTCTATTCCCTCCTCACTCATGGGAGAAGGATATTGCAAAGTCTCCATTCCTACCCCACTCTTGGACAGCCAGAAGTGGTATTTGCTGGTTCTCCAAACTACTCAAAATTTACACTACCAGTTCTCCAGAACCTGTTCAGAACCTGCTGGATTTCACCCCGATTGGAAGGTTCTTTTTCCACTTGGATGTCTGTACAGTACATTTTATATTACAGTGTTCATCTGTTTCTGGTAGTGAAATGCAGGGAAGCTATATTATCAGGGTTTTTTTTCAGAGAGAACTCTGAGGGCTGTGAACAGGAGGTGCAGGCAGCCCTCAATCAAAGTTTACCCGAATGGATTAAATAAATGTGATGTGTCATAATTCATCTTAAAGTTCCACATTGGGTAGATTGAGAGTAAGATTTTATGAGCCATTTAATAGAGATGAATTAGGGTTCCCCATCTAGGCTGTAAAAATTAAGAGTACTGTTAAATGGCAGAAACATGTCATAGACAGTGGTGGGATTCAGCCGGTTTGGGCTGGCTCAGGCGAACCAGGAGTTAAATTGCTGGCTGCCTCCATCCCACCCCACCCTGCCTCTTCCAGCAGTCCCCACGTGCCCCATTTTGGCTCCCAGGTAAGTGCAGGGAGGCCTCCTATGCCCAAAATGGGGCGCGGGTGGCGGTGCATCCCTCCTGGGGCCCGTTTTGCTCCCAGGAGTGTGCAGGAAGCCAACTGCTGCCTGTCACACCCCCTGGCCATGGCCACCATGGCCATACCCACCCAGCCAGTCATTAAGGCAGAGAACCATTTGTTAAATTATTTGAACCCCACCACTGGTCATAGCACCTCTCTGGTGTCATCTGGTAGTCACCCAGGTGTTTGGAGCCCAAACAGGTAGGGCCCTACACTTGATAGGCAGATAGATTATATAGTCATTTAAGTCATCCAAGTAGCTGAGGGCTCAGTGCTATAGACTGTACCTAGAAAGAAAAAGAGTTCTAAAGATATTCTTAATAAAATTTTCTAGGGAAATAGCCACTTTAAGCAGCAAAGGTAACAAGAAGGCTTGGAACAGCGGAAGGACCGATATGTTTATCTGTTTTAAACTTCAGATCCTTTTCAGTTATTAAGGGACACATTGTTTTCAAAATGCTATCATTAAAATGCATTACAAGATCTCTCCCTTAGAAGTAGAAATGGGCTTCTAAAACCCCCATAGAGGGAATTTTTCCTCCAATTCAGCTAATCAAGTCCAATTTATATAGCAGAATGGCTTCTAATGAGACATAATGCAGTTGGGAGGCAACATATCATAGAAAATTCCCTGACAGAAGAGTGGAATGTTATCATTCGGGGCTAAGGCTGAAGTATATCTAGTGTCAGGGCTCCGACATATGCCCTAATTAAATCATGAGCCTCGAGCCAAGCTTCAAAAGAAATCTAGTTATTTATTAGGAGCTTCATGTCGGCACGTTCCAAATGAAGCCAACTCTGACCTCACATAATTTATACCCCAACCCTGTCCCCCCCTCCCAGGGTGTGTCATCAATCACATTCACCAATGGGTTATAGAGATCACTTACCTCCGGCTGCTGTGGGTAACCCTGGGAGATAGCCTTGAGAGAGATATGTCTGGAATGTGCTTCTATTTTTGGCTGCCATGCTGCTTCATCGGTTTCCCATCCCCCTTGCCTATGGCAACTCAAGAGCAGGCCAGGGATGCTTTGCAAGTTGACCCCTAGATTACAGATTAGATTACAGATATAACGGTAAGCCAACTAAATTGCTATCAAGTAGAATCTGCAGACAACGGATGTTTGTCATACACCATTTATTTTACCTCTGTGTATTCCTATCTGTTTTGTATTGTCTCTGTGCAAACGGGGAGGTTTTTCCTTAAAACAGAAAGAGTTCTAAACATTGCTTTAATTAAAATGGTATTCCCACTGATAGAAGCTTTTTGCCCTACAAATGCCCTCTCCCACTCCCTGGTTTATTAAAACTATTGTTCACTTTAACACTTAGACCCACACATAAACTTCTGCCATTATTTCCTGAGTGATAAAAGCTGAATGGCTGTGCCAAAGTAAAGCCAGCTATATTTGCTCAAATATAATATGAAATATATAAGAGCTTAACTGAATTCTGCTACAGGAGGTCATCCTATCAATAGAATTGATTTTTTTAATAACCCTCCCAATCAGTCTACCCTATTTATCTGCATCAGAGATTTCTCCTGAATATGCATAGTACTTTGCCTTAAAAGCTGGATATCTGAGAAACTGTTTCATCCCAATTACCGTATTTTCCGGAGTATAAGACGACTGGGTGTATACCTTACTTTTCCTATTAAAATATAGGGTTTGGGCTATACTCGCCGTATAAGACTATCCCTCAATGTTATCAGCGCTCCCATAGCATCATCGGTCAGCGCCGGCAACTCAGATTCGGGAAGCTGTGCCGATCTCGTCAAGGCTGCATGCCGCTGAATGCTGGACCCAGCTGGTTGCTGAACGGAGCGTCCCCCACCATCCCAGGCATCCAGGTGGATATTACCGACGCTCTGACTTCCCCAGACAGCTGGGGCTCGCCATCACTGGGGGTCAGCTGGGGAAGTCGGAGCATCGGTAGGCTTATACCTGGCATATAAAACGACTCCTGACTTTTGAGAGGATTTTCCTGTGTTAAAAAGTAGTCTTATATGCCAGAAAATACGGTATATTGACCATCCCACCTGGTCAAAGGTGCTGCATCCCACTGGTCATGGAATTTCAACAGATGTGATCTATGAGGAGGGCTTCTCAGCTGTATATCCCTTCCCCAACATCTTACCCCAGAGATCCCAAAAAGTGATTTCATCTTTGAAGTATTGGAGCTGGACTGCCCATTGTCAAGTATTTTGCCCTAAGTTATGACCAAAAAGACAACGGAGATTTATCAATGTTGAGTTCAAAGCTGGTTTCTGTGAGAGGAGATGCACAACTTGCTTGTATAAAAGCAATAACTCTCTCTCCTTAACTAATTATGCATTCATCACAATCTAAATCCAGAAAGTAAAACTCTCTGCCCTCAGACAAGTTTTAATTAGCTGTGGTTAATGCATGTGAGAGTTAATGTATGGCGAATGCATGAGTTTTGTCCCAAGGTGACAAAAATGGGACTTAATCCTGCAACCCAGATAGCGTTACTGGCAATCTACTCAATTCTTAAAAGTTCAGGCCTCCCAGAGCAACAGTCGATGTTTGGATGATAAATTCTCACAGGGTGAAGTCACAGAACTCACAAACAGAAAAGATTGCCTTAAGGCTAACTGTGTTGCCTGCTATCATGAACAGTGGAGAAATAAGAAACTGGTTTGAAGTTAAAGGAATCTCTCTCACCTGCCTCAACTCTCATTTTTCTCGTACATTTTCCATAGTCAATTCACATAACTAAAATCAGTGTAGGAATCATTTATGGAACCCAAGAGAATCTCCCCAAAGATAACAGGTATAAGTATAAACATGGACATGAACATAGGAAATGAGTATAAATAAATGGAGACAGTAGGACAGGGATGGTAGGCATCCTGGTGTGCTTATGTACAACCCCTTTATGGACCTCTTAGGAATGGGCTGAGGTCCACGGTAGACAGTTTAAGGTTGAAGCTATGGGGGTTTGAGGATGTAACAACAGAGTCAGGTAGTGCATTCCAGGCATTGACCACTCTGTTGCTGAAGTCGTATTTTCTGCAATCGAGTTTGGAGTGGTTTACCTTGAGTTTGTATTTATTGTTTGCCTGAGTGTTATTGAGGTTGAAGCTGAAGTAGTCATTGACAGGTAGGACATTGTAGCAGACAATTTTGGGTACTATGCTTAGGTCAGACCATTGGCGGCGTAGTTCCAGGTTCAATCTAATTCTAAATTAGTTGCAACCTTAGAGTAAATGGGACCATAGGCAACATACTGCTTGCATGAGTTCTATCATACAGAGGGGAAGTATGAATTAAACTAGGATTCTACGCATACTACTGTAGTAGGATGACGAAACAAGCCAATGTGGTTGATGTCACACTTACAAAAATATAAAACCATTTATTTAACCTGATTCTATCTTCAGACAAAGCAACAACTTTCTCAATATTTGAGATGGAAAACTCAAGAGAAACTGAAGAACTCTATTAACAAAGCTAGCTCTCTGTCTTGCGGGACGTTGAGTTCATCTGTAAAGGTATTGTAACAGGGATTTGGGTTTTTAAATCAGCTTCCCTTTGAATAACACAGTGTTTGAGGGAAATAGAGAAATCCTCAGCTCTTCAAAGTGAAACAGAGGAAGAGGTTCCTTCATTCAGCATCTTCATAGGAATAAAACGCTCTTTTAAAAGGCTTGCCAAAAAGTTTGGTGATTGTCTTATTACTTAAATTATGTTTAGCTATAAATTTGCTGAACACTATTAGATGGTTTTATACCATCTATACAATTTTCCATAGCACAGTGAGAGGGAAGTGTTAGGTAAGTAAGCAAATACCCAATGGCCAACACTTTTTAGTGTTACCAAATAAGATATTTTTCTCTTCAACCCATCAGATGAAATGTTAAGGATCCCCACTGCAGGGGAATGAATTTACAGGATGGAAAACTAAATAAAAGATTAGACAAAGTTGTTCATTTTTGGTTATGACCTGCTCGGTTATGCTAAGATGTTTCTAATCATGTAACACGTTCTCTTTTTTTACTGTTATACCGTTTCCCTGAAAATAAGACCCAACCAGAAAATAAGTCCTAGCATGATTTTTCAGGATGCTCGTAGTATAAGCCCTACCCCCAAAATAAGCCCCAGTTAAGATTGTCAGCCAAATGGATGCATTTAGTACTGTATTTCCCCCAAAATAAGACCTAACCAGAAAATAAGCCCTAATGTGTCTTTTGGAGCAAAAATTAATATAAGACCTGGTCTTATTTTTGGGGAAACATGGTACTTTCAGGTCTCTATATATTGAAGCATTGCTTCATGTCACTCAATATAATATATTTATTTATTTAGTGTATGGCAAGTTTTTAGCCAAAAAGTAGAGCATAAACTGAATTGTAATTCCAAGTTGTAGCAGACTGCATTATAAGTTCTCACATATATTTCTGTCTTTACCTATAGTCTACTGTAACTCACAGCAAAGACACCGATGTGACAGACATATTTTCAAATGCCTTCTAGATATATTATTGTTATGGATCTTGGGGCTAATTGGCCATTCCCTTAGCCTATTTAAGGAGGAACGCCAACTGAAGCAAGTTGTAGGGAACAACTTTAGTTTACTCTACTTCACATCTGGATTCTCTGCACATAGCTTCTGAGCTTTCTGCCAACCTTCATAAGATTGTGATTACTTTATCTTTGGTTTCTTGTAGGCTGTTAAGAAAGCTTATTAACAGCCTTTGTTTTGAAAAAGACTGAGTTAGTTTAGTAAATTAAGTTTTGTACAAACTTTGTGTGTGCTGTGTTCTTTGGGATCCGTAGCTGGGGCAGAACACCTTCCGACAATAGGGAAACCAGACTAACTTAACAACTACAGTGATTCACTTAACATCTGTGGCAAGAAAGGCCATAAAACGGGGCAAAACAACTGTCTTGCTAAGCAATGAAAACGTTGGGCTCAGTTGTGGTCATACGTTGAGGGCTATTCCGTACCATAATGGAGCTTGCCCATCACAGGTGTAAATCATGATGGTTGTAAAACATGTCACTCCTGTGACCAATCCCAAATTTGTGAACTCCCCCCCTTCCATAATTACCCTGCAATTTATTTTTCAGCAACATTATGCAAAGTCTAGAAGACAAGACAATAAATAGAAACCTTTAGAAATTCAAGGACAGTAAGAAGAACAAAAGTATGTAGCTAAACCAGGTTTACACCAACACCATTTGCTATAGCTTTCTACATTACATTTGGGCTTTACAAACCATCCTTTCTTCCTCCATATTTATATATCACTTCACACACATCATATTTTGTTCTTTAAATTCCTTCACCTCCCTCTTGAGAATATTATTGTCGCTACCCAACATAGAGTTTCTCATCCCTCCTTATGTTCTCAACCAGTGGTGGGATTCAAATAACAACTGATTCTCTGCCCTAATGATCAGCTGAGTGGGCGTGGGCATGGCCAGAGGGGTGTGACAGGCAGCACTCGTCTCCTGCAGCCTCCTGGGAGTAAAAATGGACCATGTGGAGGCCGCACTGCCCCCCATGCCCCATTTTGGGCCTAATAGATCTCCCTGCAGCCTCTTGGGAGCGAAAATTGGCCGCTGGGGGGGGGGGCCTGCCACACCCCCATGTTACGTAGATTCAAGGATCAAGCCCAATAACTCACAAAGGCCATTAGTCTTCAATTAGAAAGTATTTATTATTTCTATTCTCTTCATAACAAAAATCATGACAGGAGAGAGGAAGCTCAGATGAAGGGGTGGGATGATGCTTATATACTAAAGGGGCGGAGTCAAGGTAAGAGGGAGTTAAGAGGGGGAGTTTATTGTAAAAGGGAATCAACTCTTGTATTCTCTTACTATATAAAATTCGATCATAGAGTTAGTCATTTATATCTGACACCCCATGCCCCATTTTGGGCCTAGTAGGCCTCCCTGCACTTATCTGGGAGCCAAAATGGGGCACATGGGGACTCCTGGAAGGGGAGGGGAGGGGCCAGCCAGCAATTTAATGACCGGTTTGCCCCAATTGGCCCAAACCGGCTGAATCCCACCACTGTGAATCTCAACCCATTCATTCTTCTTTCATATATTTGTTTTGAACTTTACTATTCTGTTGTGGTCCGCCAGCAACCTGCATAGCTGGCAGCGGAGTCGGACAGTGATGAGACTGAGGAAGAAAAGGGCCAGTCCTGGAGGCTGGGGAAGGCCCGGATGAGTGCTCTGTGTCGGAGGCAGAGATGGGGTCAGGGCCATCGGGGAGTGAGGTGTGGACTCCAGAGCCTCTAGAGACTGATAGGAGTGAGGCAGAGGAACAGGAGGAGCCTGTTCCTAATGCACGCATGAGAAGAGCTGCCAGAAGGCAAGAGCAGCTCAAGCAAAGAGGACAACTTGGGAGTAGGGCCAAGAGATTATTCGCCCCTCCCATAAGGCTTAAAACAGCAACGGCGTTTGGGCTTTGCTGGAAAACAATGTTGGTAGCTTCATCTTTGTCTTCTTCTTCATCTTCGTCTTGTATTTATTTTTGTATCTGTGACTTTTGTATCTGGGAATGTTTGCCAAGAAAGGCCTTTGGCAGTTTGCCTAACTGGATCAAGGTTTGCGATAGGACTGAGGAATTTGTGTTGGGAGGAATTTGCTTTAATTTAGTTGAACGATGCTGGGAATGAAGTAATTCTCAGCTGTTCGAATAAAGTTTGTTTGTTTTTTCACTGACTGATTTTCCTACTACTTACTTGGGCCTGGGTCACAACATATTCTCTCTTTCAGAGAGAATATTTCAGAGTATTTCTTTTCTAGTGAACACTTTTGCGTTCAGTTCACATTGACTCCAGAACCGTTCAGTCTTGACTTGAAATCTGTGAACTTTTTTTGTGGCGGCTATTAAATGAATGGTTTATTAAGTAAACGAATTATTATTATGAGTGAAGTTTTGATGAAATGGGAAGTAGCAAAATTGTAAAATGCATCGTGAGACTGCAGGGCACTTCAAATGGCTGTAAATACAACCAGGTTTGGTCATGGGACGGGGCAATGGTTAAAGATACAGTAAAAGTTCTATAGCCACAATTGACTTTGTAAAGTCTTTATAGATGTATTTGTATTGTAGGTCAGGGGTCCCCGATCCCAGAACTGTGGCCCACTACTGTGATCTATTTGGAACCAGGCCCCGCGAGTTGAGCTGTGCAGGTGCATGCATGCTGGTTTGCCATTCATTTGGCCCAGCTCTCTTCTTCCTCCCACCAGCCACCAAGCCACAAAGGTTAGGAGCAGGGATGAAATGCTCCCGGTTCGGATCGGATTACCCAATCTGGTAACGATGGCAGCGGGTGGTTCAGGGAACTGGTAGCAAAAATCTCCCCCCTCATGCCCAGCTGAGCTGCACGATCATCAGAGGCTTTTTAAAATTATTTTTAAAAGCATTTTTCTACAACCTCTTTGGCCGAAAAAATGCTTTTAAAAGTAAAAAAAAAAGCTTCTGATGATCGCGCAGCTCAGCTGGGATCGTCAAAGCCCTTTAAAAGCATTTTTTCTACAACCTATTCAGCAGAAGAGGTTGTAGAAAAAATGCTTTTAAAAGTCTCTGACGATCCCAGCTGAGTTGTCTGATTGTCAGAGGCCTCTGACGATCCTTGGCCGAAGAGGTTGTAGAAAAAATGTTTTTAAAAGAAAAAAAAGGTTCTGATGATCAGGCAACTCAGCTGGGATCGTCACAGGCTTTTAAAAGCATTTTTTGTTACAACCTCTTCAGCCGAAGAGGTTGTAGAAAAAAATGGTTTTAAAAGTAAAAAAAAAAATGTTGGCCACACCCATTTAGTCACATTACCTAACCAGCACCAAGCCACGCCCACAGAACCAGTAGTAACAAATTTTACATTTCATCACTGGTTAGGAGCCACTTCTGCTAGTCACCCTGCAAGCATCTTAAAATGCATCATTCTGGATATTGCCAAAAGGGGGGGGGGCAGTTTTTCCTAGACAGCTGAATACCTAAATCACACAGAAGAACCTAATTTGATGAGGAAGTGAGAGAGTCACTGCACTATCCTTCCTGGTTCTGACAATGATTGTCTAATCATCCAGGAAAATATAAGTCTCAATGTTAAGTGTATCCAACTGTTTAGCTCCATATATACGTGTGCCATGCTTTAATTACCAGTAAGCCCACAAAAGGATGGAAAGGAAAGAATGATTTGCATGATGAATTTTAAATTAGCATTTTAAACATTGTAAGCTAATGAACAGCATTATTAATGCAAAACCCAATGGCAAAACGCTGCCAGTTGGATTTCAATTCTAATACTTCCTTGGCAACATGACCCAAAACACATGAAGTTAAGTCATCATAGAAGCTAAATTCTCATGTATCTTGAGAGTGAGAAAGCTGTCCAAAGCATTGGCCAAGGACTAAACACCATGGAATGCAAATGAGCCGCTAAAGTCAATGCATGATGACCATAATTACTTAGATCATTAGCAGAAATTTGCCAAAAGCAAAATTTGTCCAAAACAAATAAGAACAAGATCTGCTCTTAACTTAAACAGTTATAGATGGTGTCCTGAGACAGAAATAACGGCCCATGTCATATAGCCTGCGAGTTGAATTAAAGAACCACAAGGAATTCTCTTCCCTGAATTAGTCCCACCTGAAAAGTGAGATGCCTGGTTTTTTTTTCCATACATACAAGTCATTGTTTTATGTTTTGTCAGGAATCACACAATGCACTATAAAAATTGTCTATGGATTGGAATGAGTGGATTGAATCATATTAAATTATTTTATCAATCATCCAGTGTTTGGCTGCTGTGAGAAAGGCAGCTATGCTTGAAGACAATAAACATCCCAAAATCCATATTGTTAATGCCTTTGTTAACCCTATGTCATTTGTCTGTGCAGCCTTTGAACTAGCTTAATAAAAATGCTGTCTAATACACACTAAAATAATGGAAAACAGCACATACCTCAGCAAAGGACTGGGATTTTATTCATAGTGACTGATGGGAAGAGAGATTAATTTTTTACACTGAGGCAGGCAGGAGTGAGTTTTCTAATTATTACTTTCAGTTCTCCCATTGTGATTTTTTATGTGAATAGAGAAATAATTAACAATAATAGTGGCCTCAAGCACAGCACTGCTTATAAATGTACTCATTTTGTACTCCCGGCTTTGAGATAAGCCATCATTTCTTTTTTGCACTCTGACAAAGCTTTCACTCCACCTCTTTTTCTACCTATAGGACACCAGTTTTTTTAACCGTGATGATCTAGAAGTCATCTCTGCATTGATTTAATGGGCTTGCAGATGTTACCACACAGAGGTCCACGATGGGGATGGCAGATGTTTAAAGAAAATAAAATCAAATGAGTGCATGGGGAATACAGCATCTGTTCTCTTCTCTCAATCTTATCTACCGAAAAAGAGGGAAAAGGCCAGTTTTTTCCTTTGATAATAGCTACAACAGCAAAAGCAATATTTTTGGTGCAATTGCTTAAAGCAGAGGAACACAGCTTCCGTTGCCTTAAAGACTGTCTGTATGGTATGTCTTATTTTCTTAACAATATCCCAAGTCTGAAACAACCATGGCACCTAAAAAATACTCAGATATTCTAAACTTTGGGACGTAGGTAAGGTAACGGTTCCCCTCGTACATATATGCTAGTCGTTCCCGACTTTAGGGGGCGGTGCTTATCTCCATTTCAAAGCTGAAGAGCCAGTGCTGTCCAAAGACATCTCTGTGGTCATGTGGCCGGCATGACTAAACCCCAAAGGCACACGGAACGCTGTTACCTTCCCACGAAAGGTGGTCCCTATTTTTCTACTTGCATTTTTTATGTGCTTTCAGACTGCTAGATTGGCAGAAGCTGGGACAAGTAACGGGAGCTCACCCTATTACGCGGCACTAGGGATTCAAACTGCTGAACTGCCGACTGTTCAATCGACAACCTCAGTGTCTTAGCCACTGAGCCACCGCGTCCCTTAGTTTGGGACATAATGTACCATAATATTAATACCTGCAACATTAAAAAGATCCCCATAAATCTACTTAAATACATTAAAATATTATTCCCAAAAGATGTGAGTATTTCACAAGATCCAATTATATCAGTCAATGACCTCTCACATTTTTGACATTACCAATAGAGAAAATCTGGCATCCATCATTTTGGATATATTCTTCAGAGTGTCTCAGAAAGCTCGAAATAAAATATTTTGATAAATCGCTTTTAATTTAAAATCTGCTAAAATATTCACATTTTTAATGTGAAATGGTTTAATGTTCCACAAGATATTTGCACCCCTATTTTTTTTTTCCTTTCATTTGCGTGACATAAGGGTACGGTTCAAATTAGGCATTGCTTTTATGTATATATATAACTTCCCTCACTCCCTCCCCCCACTCTCTCTCTCTGTAGCTACATAACATCCCTATACAATCTGTTTGTGTTTTATTGCTAAAGTATCTTCTATATGTCCACACGAGATAGAAAAATTGCGACCAGATATATTCAGACTTATGCATCATTATTCATACAGCTCCGCTTCAACCCTCCTTTTTTTAATCTCCAGGACCCAGGGACAGTGGTTAGAATGTTCTTGGCAATTTTATACACTTGCGAGTGCAACTTTATGCACATTATTAAATCAGGATTTATCCTTGCTGATCCTTAGTATCAATTTAATCCTATGGGCAAAGAATTTTTTAAAAATGTCATTTGCAAGATTGCCCACCTCTATAAATATAATAAATACTGTACCTAGAAAAATATTCCTTTCACTCTGACCGCATAATGCCTGGTAACTGAGCGTTGCTGATAGTTTATAAATGGAAAAGGAAAGCTACATTTATATTCTGCTGGGTGTCATACCGTACAAGACAAGCTATGTCTACTTCTAAGCCCCACAATTTAAGGATGTGAACAAATTAGGCAGTTGGGAAAAAGCAACATGGAGGATAATCAAAGGACAAGAAATGGAACTCTGAAGAGAGGCTGAGGGAATTGGGCATGTTTTACTTTTGAGAAAAGATGAGTGATGGCAATATGATAAATGTAAAGGTTCCCCTCATATATATGTGCTAGTCGTTCCCGACTCTAGGGGGCAGTGCATATCTCCGTTTCAAAGCCGAAGAGCGAGCACTGTCCAAAGACGTCTCCGTGGTCATGTGGCCAGCATGACTAAATGCCAAAGGCGCACAGAGCACTGTTCCCTTCCCACCAAAGGTGGTTTCTATTTTTCTACTTGCATTTTTTACATGCTTTCGAACCGCTAGGTTGGCAGAAGCTGGGACAAGTAATGGGAACTCACCCCATTACGCGGCACTAGGGATTCGAAGCGCTGAATTGCTGACCTTTCAATCGACAACCTCAGCGTCTTAGCCACTGAGCCACCGCATCCCTTGGCAATATGATAGCACTGTTCAAATATTGACATACCACCTGTTGTGTACCTTACTTTGGAGATGACCACTTCTAATGCTATGATTCTCTGAGCTCAATACCAGGTCTTAACAGTAGGGAAGTTCCTGTAGTAACATAAGCTATAAGCCCTTCCTGTTAAGATCCCTCTATTTTAAAAGAAATAAACTATAAATGATGCCAGATAAATAATACCATAAATATGTAGTTGCAATATACCTCATTTTTAAAATTCAATTTTTTTAAACTTCCGGCCAGCCATTTATTCCAAACAAAGTGTCTTATTCACATACAGTTTCTCCTACTGTCAGACCAGATTCCATGCTTCTTCTTTTTTGTTTCTTTTTTGGAAGAAAAACATTCCCCCTCCTTTTTTTTTATTATTATTATTAGATTTATATACCACCCTTCTCCCCGAGGGGACTCAGGGTGGTGAACAGCCATAAATAAAAAACATATATACAAAATTTAAAGCCACGCTAATACACCCTTCTTGTTATATTCAAAATACAAAATAAAAGAATAACAAGAATTGGAAGGGACCTTCGAGGTCTTCTAGTCTAATCCCCTGCTCAGGCAGGAAATACTATTACATTTCAGACAAATGGTTATCCAACATCTTCTTAAAAGCTTCCAGTGTTGGAGCATTCACAACTTCTGGAGGCAAGTTGTTCCACTGATTAATTGTTCTAACTGTCAGGAAATTTCTCCTTAGTTCTAAGTTGCTTCTCTCCTTGATTAGTTTCCACTCATTGCTTCTTGTCCTACCCTCAGGTGCTTTGAAGAATAATTTGAATCCCTCTTCTTTGTGGCAGTCCCTGAGATATTGGAACACTGCTATCATGTCTCCTCCAGTCCTTCTTTTCATCAAACTAGACATACCCAATTCCAGCAACTGTTCTTCATATGTTTTAGCCTCCAGTTCCCTAATCATCTTTGTTGCTCTTTTCTGCACTCTTTATAGAGTCTCAACATCTTTTTTTACATCGTGGTGACCCAAGCTGGATGCAATATTCCTTTAAGTAGTCATTTCGATAATTTTGGCTATAGTCCTGATGGCACTCAGCAGCTCCACTCACTTATCAGAGAAAGACTACCACAAAGCAGAAGGCAAAATAGAAATGATGGCACTGATTTTCCTAACCAAGTGAGCATTATAGATTTGACACTGTCACCGACTAGAGCTGTACTTCTGTTAAGAATCAAATATCATTCTTCTCAAGTTATTTAGTTCTCCAACTATTCATTTTAAAGTCATCTACTTGGTTAAGATTTCCGGGCAGATGAGGCTCAAGTAGAATGATTAAAAGTACCGTATTTTTCGGACTATAAGACGCACCGGAGTATAAGACACACCTTAGTTTTTGGGGAGGAAAATAAGAAAAAAGCTGATTGGTGGGTGGATCTGCCTCCTGGAATTACTCCCAATCAGCTGTTCCCAGAGGTGAATTTTAGCAACAGGTTCGTTGGTTGTGAGCTCTGTGCCTTGCTTTTTTTCCCACCTCTGAAACGTCTCAAAAAAACCCTTTTTTTCCTGCCTCTGAAAGCCTCCGAAACAGAGCTTCAGAAAAAAAAGGCTTTTTCCCCCTGAAGCTCTGTTTGGAAGCTTTTTTTCCTGAAGCTTCTTTCAGAGGCTTTTATTCTGAGGGACCATCTGTACTCTGTTCAATCTCCTTTCTTTGGTATTGGTATATAGATTAACCTCTTCCAATATGTTGGTTGTGTCATTCTCCAGATTTGTTAGCATAATTTGGTTAGAACCTTTATGATTCTTCTTTTGTTGCTTGCCATATTATTTTAGATAAAAGCCTTTCAGGGGCTTTTTTTCTGAAGCTTTGTTTCTGAGGCTTTTTTTCTGAAGCCTCTTTCAGAGGCTTCTTTCAGCCTCTGAAATCTCCTTTTACGAGGCTGGGCGGGGCTACATTCAGAGTATAAGACGCACCCAGGTTTTCACCCTGTTTTTTGGGAAGAAAATGTGCATCTTATACTCCGAAAAACACAGTATAATAAGTGAAGTACAATAATTTTTAAAATATCCACCACCATAAGCTCGTTGCAACTCATTGGATGTATCTATATGAACACATAATTTCTCTTGAGCCAACTAATCTTGTGGCTTGCTTGTATAATGAATTTTAAATTGTCCAGTTCATTTTATCTCATATTTTCCAGCAGACATAAGTGTCATATTTTGTTTCCAGATTTCAAAGAATAAATTTAGAGTAAAGCCATAAAGCCAATGCAGTTACTAGTTTGTTCAATCTACAAGCTGCCACCAGTCTTTTTTTCCCCATTTCCTCACTCGCTCCATCTACTTCACTCCTCTTCACCCATTCTTCTCATCCCACTTTTATTTTAACACATGTCCCACCAGGGGGGAAAGAGCCAGTTTCACATAGCTAATGGAGAGACATTCTGCTTAACACCAACTCAAATTAGCCCGTTCATTCAGTGAGGAGAAAATATGCTCACACAATAGAGCTAATCAACTTTGAAGCATAAGAGAAAACACAACTCATTTTCACCCTCTCAATCAATGTTGGGAATGTGAATGAAGCATAGGCATATTGCCCTGTAAAAGCACATTCATTATATAACAAAAACAGCATCCAGCACCACAATCCTTTTCTGGCTGGGTGTTTCTCATACACGCATCTCACTTTGAAAAAAATGTTTAAAATTGGCTTTCTAAATGAACTTGGGTTTGCATTAATGTGCAGAGATTCGGTATTGGAAGGAGCAGGGTTGGTATTCACTTACCTTCGCTACCGGTTCGCAAATGTGAGCTCACGCACCACCTCCGCATGTGCGCAGGCCCTTCCGCACAGGCACAGAGCGTCAAAAATGGGATGTGATGACATCTGGGCAAGTGGGAGGAGCCTCTTGCAGCCACTGCTATCGATTCGCCCGAACTGGATAGAACCAGCTGAATACCACCACCATTGGGAAGGAGACAACGGAAGAAGTTTGAAACATTCATATTTAGCATGTGAGTCTATTGCAGCCTGACATTAGCAAGCCATTTTACCAGATGAATAAACTGTTGGTTACAAGCAAATAGTTAAACTGTGACTGAGGGTAGAATAAATGGTAAAAAAAACAACAACCAGAGATAATGGACATGTAGAAAGTGCAAATGATGGTAACAATGCAGCAAGTTCACAAAACAGAAGTTGGGAGATAGCACAACCATTTTCTCATTATGAAACTGGTGGTGGTAGAATAATAAACTCCTGTTCCTACTCAAGGCACGGAAAATAAAACTGAAACTTCCTGATGGCTCGTAATTTAGCTTTTTATATTTTAAATCTGTCCTTTATGTTCTTTTGATAAGCTCAATAGCGGATATTCTCAGAGGCTGAAGTGGTCCCCATATTACTTTTTCATCATCACAGCTGTCATTTCTGATGGCAAATTAACATCTACTGTTTCTTTTGTGGAAAGACTATTTGCTCTATGAAGAATACGGTAAGAAATTATTGACACAGAATATAACATTTCACCTACTGGAAGATGAGCAGGTATGTGTATCTCAGTGGTTCACTGACTTCCCATTCTAGTGAGCAACAAAGCCATTCACAAAAGCTCCTAATTTTTATGACTTCTTAATCTTTACTCTTATGATCTCTCATCTTGTCTTAGAATAGAACAGAACAGAACAGAACAGAACAGAACAGAATAGAATTCTTTAATAGCCAAGCGTGATTGGACACACAAGGAATTTGTCTTTGGTGCATACGCTCTCAGTGTACATAAAAGAAAAGATACATTCATCAAGAATCATAAGGTACAACACTTAATGATAGTCATAGGGTACAAATAAGCAATCAAATCGTACTAGGAAACAATCAATATAAATGTAAGGATACAGCAACAAGTTACAGTCATACAGTCATAAGTGGGAGGAGATGGGTGATAGGAGCGATGCGAAGATTAATAGTAATAGTAATGCAGACTTAGTGAATAGTTTGACAGTGTTGAGAGAATTATTTGTTTAGCAGAGTGATGGCGTTCGGGAAAAAACTGTCCTTGTGTCTAGTTGTTCTGGTGTGCAGTGCTCTATAGCGTCATTTTGAGGGTAGGAGTTGAAACAATTTATGTCCAGGATGCAAGGGATCTGTAAATATTTTCACAGCCCTCTTTTTGATTTGTGCAGTATATAGGTCCCCAATGGAAGGCAGGTTGGTAGTAATTCTTTTTTCTGCAATCTGGGTGTCCTCTAATTATCTAATTATCCTCTGAAGTCTGTGTCTGTCTTGTTGGGTTGCAGAACCAAACCAGACAGTTATAGAGGTGCAGATAATAGACTCAATAATTCCTCTGTAGAACTGTATCAGCAGCTCCTTGGGCAGTTTGAGTTTCCTGAGTTGGCGCAGAAAGAACATTCTTTGTTGTGCTTTTTTGATGACATTTTTGATGTTAGATGTCCATTTTAGGTCTTGAGATATGATACAACCTAGAAATTTGAAGGTTTCTACCAGGGGTGGGTTCTACTTGCCTTTACTACCGGTTCACAATGGGAGCACACACTTCTGCACATGCGCAGATCACCCATGATGACGTTACAGTGGGTGGGCGGAGCCTCCCATCGGTTTTACTACCAGTTCTATAGAACCGGACCGAACCAGAAGCAACCCATCACTGGTCTCTACTGTTGATACTGTGTTGTGTTGTCTAGTATTGTAAGAGGTGGCAGCATGGGAAGGTTTCTCCTAATGTCTACCACCATTTCTACAGTTTTGAGTGTGTTCAGTTCCAGATTGTCCCAGTCGCACCACAAGGTGTGGTGTCTATTTAATATTTCAAGAACTAAAATAAACAAAAGAGAAGGCAGTGGGCAACTTTGTCTTCTTCTCTTTGGATATCATATGGTTTTTATTAAAATAATACATTTATATTAAAACATAAAACACATCTCACAAATAAACTTTGTAGTCTTTAGCTATTAATCTTTACTGTTAATACCTCTGTAGATAAGGTTGTTATATGGGAGTTACTGTGCTAAATTATCCTAGGTCTCTTAAGTCAGAATGAATTGTGATTTTGACTTAAGAGCTAAGAATTTTGCATAGCTGTTTTAAATTCCACAAAGTGGATTTGAAATGACTGCCTAGCCACACTGAGGCCTCAGATTAACATACAATTAGCCAACTCTATATCAGTTAAATGAATCATGAGAAATAAGTATATAAGTATTTTCTAGAAGAAATCCATGTCTATCCTACTTACATTATATTCATATTTAACTATGGTTGACTGAACAAATCCAGCCCAATAAACCAAAAAGCAAACTGCATTGTGATTTGGCATATTGAATGATCCAAGGCAATGATTCTTAATTCTTATCTTGCTTACTTAACAGACTTATCAAAACAATAGCTTTAATTAGTGCATCTTAACAGAACCTAAATTGGTTCAAGAAAATATAGAGGATGAATGCCTCTAAATGGGCTGGGAATTATAAATCAGATTTGTATGTGAACAAATCTGTCCTTCAGTTTTGAAATGATATTTAAAAAAACACAAATGAGCTGAATCATCCTTTATTGAATTCAACAGAATTGGTAATTGTCCACTTCAGAAGTATACCAGATGGATCTTAATACATGCATACATCAACATCATCATCATGAAGTTACTCATTCCAAAGCAACCAGAATTTTGTGTCTGCCTTCCTCATAGAAGTGAGCTGTGAATTTGGATCTCACTAACATAGGATAATGACAGCCAGTTTGGTATAATGAATAAAATTATGCTCAAATCCTTATTTTAAAATAAATTTAACTATTTCCTGCAACTACACTAACATACCAACACCTAGTACCATTCCTATTCCCCTGAATTTTAATCGAAGTAGTTAGTATGGGACATTGATATTTCTTTTCCAAAAGGGAGGGTCCATTATGACATAAGATCTCACAGTGCCCCCAAAACAGAAACTGGATCTATTTAAAACATGTGGAAATCTTCATACTGAATGCTACAGGTAGGGCTAGTACAAAGAATCAAAATAGATGCCTGTTTCTTATCTATCTATATAAAAGCAAAATACCACTCAAGCATCATCACAAAATCTCTAGAACTGTAAAGCCTACAAACTTGAAATTTGGCACGTACGTTCCTCTTGGCTTGTAGGTGCTCTCTAAGAAAGGATTTTTCGAAATGACCATCAGATCATTAGTATTTCTTACATTACTATTAACATGCTCTGATGCTAAGGAGTTAGATGTTCTACTCCCCTTCCCCACCTGAAAAGAACTCTGTTCCAACTGCTACTTGGCTGTGGCCAGCGCGTGACTCATCTGGCCTGTGGGCTGAGAGGAGCTTTCTACTCCCCACCTGAAAGAGAGAGGAGGAGATAAGATAGGAAAGGCCTCTGTGGGGCAAGCCTGAGGGAGAGAAGGGGA
>WNWU01000048.1:1269406-1290231 GCA_012654045.1 Ptyas mucosa | reverse complement strand
AGAATAGAATAGAATAGAATAGAATAGAATAGAATAGAATAGAATAGGAGTAGAGTAGAATTTTTCATTGGCCAGGTGTGATTGGACACACAAGGAATTAGTCTTGTGGTGGGTTCCCCACCAGTGGTGGGTTCCTCCCAGTTCCGCCGAGCCGGTAGCGATGACGATATGACATCACCGAACCGGTTCGGTCCTCCCCACCCCCAACCCCCAACCCCCACATTATTCTTACCTTTTATTTGGCCCTACCCCCAATTTATTGCTGCCTCCTGAGTCCCAGCTGATGGCTAGAGTGAAAAAAACTGTTTAAACTCTTGCCATGGGGCTTCAAAGGGCCGCCCTACAGCTGATCAGTGTTAAAAGAAAACAAATGAGTAGACCAGTGCCTGCAAAAATACATGAGTAGACCAGTGCCTGCAAAAATACATGAGCAGATCAGTGCCTGCAAAAATAAATGGATAGATCGGTACAGCTCTGCAAGCCGTTAAAAGCCTGGTAGACCAGTACCTCTGCTAAATCCTAAAGAATTGTCACATGACTATCAAGCCACGTCCGCAAAATAAGCCACGCCCACAGAACCGGTAGTCAAAAATGTTAGAACCCACCCCTGGTGCATACACTCTCGGAGTACATAAAAGAAAAGATACATTCGTCAAGAATCATAAGGTACAACGCTTAATGATAGTCATAGGGAAACAGTCAATATAAATCTTAAGAATACCAGCAAGGTTACAGTCATACATATCTTTCCCCAAAATTATGCACTACTGTAAAGAGTTGCAACCAATCATGGTTCAAAGCTCCTCTTTGTCCATAGCTTGAGCCTATGATCCAAGTGGACTCTCACCGCATGCTCTGATTAGAAGGACACTCCATCACATGTTCAACTTTGATTGCTGTAATAAATCCAAGCAAAAAAACAGAGAAGGGTCCTAGTTTATTTCTCTTCCTTTTTCTCTTTCGTGCATAGAAATAGAGCTTTTTTGTTTCAAAATATTTTATTTATTTAGTTTTGTCAAACATGTACGAGAAAACAGGTATAAGTATAAACATGGACATGAACACGGGAAATGAGTACAAATAAATGGGGACAGTAGGACAGGGATGGAAGGCACACTGCACGCCCCCTTAGAGACCTAAGGGGGCGTGCGCTTATGCACGCCCCCTTAGAGACCTCTTAGGAATGAGGTGAGGTCCACGGTAGACAGTTTAAGGTTAAAGTTATGGGGGTTTGAGGATGTAACAAGAGAGTCAGGTAGTGCATTCCAGGCATTGACCACTCTGTTGATGAAGTCGTATTTTCTGCAATCGAGTTTGGAGCGGTTTACTTTGAGTTTGTATCTATTGTTTGCCCGTGTATTATTGCAGTTCAAGCTGAAGTAGTCATTGACAGGTAGGACATTGTAGCAGATAATTTAATGTACTACGTTTAGGTCAGTCGGTAGGTGGCTTGGTGCTAGGTTGTCCAAGGCCAAAATTTTGAGCCTGATGGCATAAGGTATTCTATTGTGAGTAGAGAAGTGGAGGACTCCTGTAAATAAATCCTGTAATACAAATATGAGCAAAGAAAATTGGGTTAGTTTGCTTTGCAATACATTTTCTCTATTTAAAGAGTAATTGGAATTTTTATAGAGAGTTTTTATTTTAATTGGCTGCTTTATACCTTGGCTTTTATTTATTTCTGTTATTATTTATTAATGTATTCAATTGAAATTCTGTTCTTTGTACTTTTTAAAAAAAAAATATCCTGTAATCAGCCCAGGGAATTATCATCATTGGAAGGATTAAAATGATAATGGATGGATAGATAAATTGTTCTGTCCCAGTTTTTACAGCACAGTAATAAACAAAATAAGTAAATATAGTATTACAGATCAGAGCTTGCCTTTCTTTAAAACTAAAATTCACTGAGGGGTTTTCTGGAGAAAAGATGCAGCATGATTGCCTTAGTGCCGTGGTTCTCAACCTGTGGGTCGGGACCCCTTTGGGGATCGAATGACCCTTTCACAGGGGTCACCTAAGACCATCCGAAAACACATATTTTCAATGGTTTTAGGAATAATTTTATGGTTGGGGGTCACCACAACATGAGGAACTGTATTACAGGGTCGAGGCATTAAGAAGGTTGAGACCCACTGCCTTAGTGTATGAGAACCACAAACAAAAAATTAAATATCACCGCTTTACTTCCTTATATTTAAGAGCCATAATCTCCCCACCCCCCACCCCCCAATCTGATAGAAGTTTTTGATATGCTGTTTGGTCATAAACTGGAAAGTCTAATTGAGTTTTCTTTTGGGGGCAGGCAGGCTTTTAAGATTAATTTTAAACTTTCTAAATTATTTTAGTTCCAATGTAACCTAAAACTGACATGCCAAGAAAGCTGAAGCAAGCAAACAGGACATAGGGGAATATCTACAGTGCATCAGAGAATTGGGTTGTGTATCAGATTGCAAGTCATTTCATACTTATTCATGGCTAACAGCCTCATGCTTCTCAGAAAGCACATCAAATTGTACAATTTTTAAAAATGCCAAGTTTGGCTAGCATCATGGCTCAACACAAATAGCAACAAATCCAGATACACCTGGAAAATGGTACGGTTAGTCATGCAAGGCATCAGTTCAAATGAAAAGCTCAGTAAGGAAAATAAAACAAAAATGCTGAGAAAGTGAACTCGATGTTTGCAGAGTTACAAATGTGTACAGTACTTAGGTCACATAATTGTTCTCCTGTAACTTTAACTTTCTAGGTTTCTGAAATATGTAATTTTTACCTGCAGATGTTTCCTTCACCAGCACCAATGCTAGTCAACCTAAGGGGTTTGTTTCCGGTTTAAATATAATGAACATCCATTTTACTGGAAGATGTTGTATAGGCAGCCTGCTTCCTGTCCTGGTGTTCTGGATTACTTCATGCACGCAAAGCGCATGCATCAGGGGTGGGTTCTATTTTTTTTTACTATCGGTTCTGTGGGCGTGGCTTATTTTGATGGTCATGTGACAATTCTTTAGGATTTAGCAGAGGTACTGGTCTACCAGGCTTTTAACTGCTTGCAGAGCTGTACCGGTCTACCCATTTGTTCTTAGAGAGTCCTGGTCTACCCATTTGTTTTTGGAGGCACTGATCTACCACCACACTGCCTTTTAACACTGATCAGCTGTAGGGCGGCCCTTTGAAGGCCCGGGGCAAGAGTTTAAACAGTTTTTTTTTCCTTCTAGCCGATCAGCTGGGACTCGGGAGGCAGCAAATAGATTGGGGGTGGGCCAAATAAAAGGTAAGAATAACACGGGCGGGGCAGGAGGACCCAGCTCCCGAACAAAGAGAACCCGTTCGGTGATGTCATATCATCACCGCTACCAGCTCGGCCGAACCGGGCTGAACCGGGAGGAACCCACCACTGGCATGCATGAAGCGAACCGGAGGTAACACCATTTGAAACCCATCACTGATCTATATGCTTCTTGACTACTCAATCTGGGTATTTCTCCCACCTCTACCCTCTCCCGCGGCCAAATTTCCCAAATTTCGGCCCAAGCCCCTATCTCCCTTCCAGACAGATCTTCCAACTCCCTTAATACAGTTCCCCCGTTTTTAACAATTTTAAAAGACTCTAAAAAGGCTGAATATGTGAAACATATGAAATAATTCAGGCACGATTATCATGGAAAAATTCTGCGGGCCTCCTTTTTTTTCAGGCAGCCATTATTGTCTATTGATTTATGTTTCAGACTCAGGCTGCAAAGAAGAAAGCAAAAGGCAGATGGACAGATGAAGCATGCCCGTGAATGAATGAGGAAGGACGCTGAAAATAAACCTAACATGAGAGGACAGGTTTAAAAAAAAAAAGAATTTCACATATATCTAAAGATGACAGAGCGAAAAGTGGTGAGCATAATTTAGCTGACAGGTGGGGAAAACATATCTTATGCAAATGGCGCTTGATAGTTAACAGTAGGAAGCATTGTGATAATGTACTTTAATGGCATGGTATCTTATATTCGCAAGGCTGGATGAGTGGTATCTCTGTAGAATTTCCAGTAAGGAAAGAAAAAAAGTAAGACACCAAGTTTAGACATTGCCTGTTCTGGAAGATGTAATGGAGGACTTTCCAACAGACCTCAGATTTTTTTTTTTATAAGAAATACTGTATAACAGTATTCTGAATATCAGAAGTAGACATCTCTGGTGTACAAGAACTGCACTGAACATCTGAAGTGGGACAAGGTCTATGAGATGTGGTATACCCATTAGAGTTTTTCAATTTTACCCTGTTTTTGAGTTTGGGTGGATTCTTCATAAATTTGTACACTATAACAAATTTATGAATATTTTTTTAAGGTATTGAGGTCTTACTTACTAATATATTAGTTGATCCTGAACGCAGGATTTTAGTAGATTTCATGTCTACAATGTTTCTGTTTCTACCTCCACTTGAATGTAATCAGTTTATAATCTATTATCGTAAATTGGTAGAACGTAATATAGATGACTATTATGTGATAAGAATGATTCATCTTAATGAAGCATTTTAATCCTGTTCAACACTTCAATGAATACTGCCCATTAAAGTACTTCAGGGGTGTCAAAGTCGTGGCCCGCGGGCCAGATGTGTCATGCGCTGGCCACGCCCACCCCCATTTTAGCAAAGGGGGGAAAGTCACGATACATCACGTGACGACAACGTGATGCCGTAAGTTTGACACGCCTGCTCTACTTCAGCCAAGAGTATACCAGAACTTCAATAGACCTACCCGCCTCACAAATGCAGGTTTCTGAAGCAGAATAAAGCAAAGTAGCACACAACTCTTCCACAGACAGCCATTTTACTTTGTGGAGGCGCCTCAGAGAAAAACTTCCACTCAATTATCTGTCCAAGGGAAGCACCCATTCAAAGGTCAGCACAGCTTCAGAACTGAACATTAATTTTGCAAGCTACAATGAAACCTATGCTGTTTTGAATATTTAGAGCCATTGAAATTGAATCCAGCAACACAAAGTTCATATTCTAGGGTATTTAAGACAATCTTAACCTGAGACTTTAAGTATTATTTTTAGTTTAAGGATTCAGGGCATAGAAATCATTGATAAAATGGATATGACTCTCTAAACAGCTTGACTAATCATTTTAGTAAAGGACTAGAGTGCTGGAAATGGGAGTGAAAAATCTTATAAGAGATGTTGCAGGAAACAATGGAAATCTGCATTCCTGCCATGCACATCAAATGTGCATGGCAGGTCTGCGCTAAATACTGTTCCGTTATTTGTTTGGGGTATACAAAACTTCTTGAACTTGAAACACGGCAAATTCAAACACTTCCAGAATACTTCAAACCAATAGAAATAATATGAGTAAGCTCCTTCAGCATATGACCAGGAATTTTAAGATCAAAACACAGGAATGTAACCAACTTGTGATACAATAATCTATACGCGTTTAGATTTTCCAAACTCAGAATATAATTTTTGCTACACATGAAATGCTATTAGGACGATACCATTGGCCGTGAAAGATAATCTGAGATCAACTGGTAATTCTTGAGCTAGATATCACCCATTCTAACCCTCTATATAATAGATCCCCTGGAGGTTGCAGATCAATTTAGGTAGAAAATAATCTGACTGCCATCAGATTAAAAACGGTTTTGCATGCTCAAACTGTCTCTACTTAGCTCAAATGACAGATGTGGTGTTTTCCCAGTTTCTATTTTAGTGACATTTTCAATTTGTTATTTATATTTCAGTGAACTGTGGGGGAGTATAAAATGAAGTTCAATATTTAATCTAGATACTATATTTAATATCCCAGTCAGGAGGGAGTCAAGTAATATTAATATAAATGAATAAGATTCCACTACAAGGGTAGACAGTTCAAGTGATTGTTCTTTATATAAACTGGAAAAATGATGCAGGCTCTTTTGGAAGAAAAAGAGGCAGAGTGACATTGAGAGATGGACATTTAGATTAATCCTAATCCCAACCCTTTGTATTTTGCCTTTCTGTCTTCTTGTTGTTTAATTGCAAACAAATTAATAGAACTCTGTAGAGCTTGAGGATTGGGAGAAGAAAAAGGCATTGTTTATTCAAACATTTGTTGTTTAACAAATAACGAGATAAAAATAATCACTGATGTATGAAATATTTGCATTTGTCTAGTGCCGTGATGGCAAACCTATGGCACGAGTGCCACAGGTGGCACACGGAGCCATATCTGTGGGCACGTGAGTGTTGCCGTAGCTCAGCTCCAGCGCAAATGCATGCACCGGCCAGCTGATTTTGGGGCCTTCTGGTCCCACCGGAAGTTGGGGAATGGGCTGTTTCCAGCCTCCAGGGGGCCTCCAGGGGGTGGGGAAGGCCGTTTTTGCCCTCCCCGGGCTCCTAGAAAGCATCTGGAGCCTGGGGAGGGTGAAAAACGGGCCTACTGGGCCCATCGTGCCATCACGTGCTAAAAGTGGGAGGACTTGGGGGAGGGTCACACGCGCATGCATGGGGGCGGGTGCATTGAATTATGGGTGTGGGCGACATCCCTGCACTCCCCCCTCTTTTGGCATACGACGGCAAAAAGATTAGTCATCACTGGTCTAGTGACATAAAAATCTTATGAAATTCAAGTTCAGTCTGTGTTTGCAAATAATAAACTGTTCAGATAAATGCTGAATCACAGATATCACCATAAGAAAGGTGGACGAAGTTTTCTTTTAGAAGCCATATCTGTTTTCCTTTCTGCCTTTCTTCTGAAAGCACCAGTTGGTAATACATTTTGTTTATTAAATTTATATTGATAGACTTGGTGATTGTATTTCCAGCAGAAAATAGTGCATTAAATCTCCCAACGCCTTAATATATGTTCTATCTATCTATCTATCTATCTATCTATCTATCTATCTATCCTAATCTAATCTAATCTAATCTAATCTAATCTATCTAAAATGGATGGATGGATGGATGGATGGATGGGTGGATGGATAGGCAGGACAGGACAGGACAGGACAGGACAGGACAGGACAGGACAGGACAGGACAGACAATTGAAACTTGCCACTATGAGATTGACTCTTGCCAATATTCCCAGGGAAGAAGACTTAAGCCTTTGCAACTCAACGCACCACAGATATCCCTGTGCTAAATCTTGATTTGACCTTTTTATGGAATAAATGAAAATGTCTAAACTAAACTAAAAGGCACCATTGTCAAACTAGGACAGTTACATTCACACATTGACTCAGCTGAAAGCAATGTACAATTATGGTTTATTATGAAGAGTAAAGACGATAATTTATATGATTCTATAACAATCATCAGGGAGGAAAGGATGATTGCGTTGTGTGCTATCATGAAAGAGCCCTGTTACAACACGGTGTAATATTTTCAGTCGCATGCAATGTCCTAATCTCTAGTACCATTGTTTCTGCTTAATGTGTTCTACAGTCCTGCTACTGAGGCTTGTAAATCATATTCATACTGTACACCATAGTTACCATGATTTATTCAATAAAATATAGTCTGAGGTAATGACTAAGATTCTGGAGACTATGAATTCTAGGCCTCTCTTACGCATGGAAGCCGGGTGGCTGACTCTGAGCAAGTCATTTCTTTCAACCAAATCCATCTCAAAGTGTTGCTGTTGTGAGGAAAATAGGAAAAGGAGTAGGATTAGATATGTTTGCTACACTGAGCTATTTATAAAAATAAAAAATGCAGATAACAATTAATTAACAAATTATTGGTTGTAGTGTTCTAATGAAAAAGAAATCTTTTGAATTCAACTTCATCAAACTGAATCATTCACGTAAACATCTCAGAGTTGTTAGTTTTCTATTTAGATGACCAAATATTTTAGTAGAATGCAATAAAAAGTGGTTCTGTGTCTATAAATTAAAGTAACTCTAATAAACAATGCAATAATTTATTAGAGTTTCTTAAATTTATAAAAACACAAAACCACTTTTTCTTGTATTCTATTAAAATTCTACTAAAATATTATATTCTAATAAAATATTTGGTCATCTAAATAGAAATATTTGCCAAATGGGTCCAAGAAAACTGGTACATCTAAGATATATCATTTTTGGCAAAGCCTAACAAATCTTTGGCAGGTAGAAAATGTTCTAACTGGAAGATGGAGGATGCCTTTGGCCATAATAAAGATTTATTCATTCATGAAGAATAAAAAGTCAAATTAAACATAGACAATATATACATGACTGCCATTTATAGGAGATGTCTTCTTATATCCTGAAGGATATTTTGTTCTGAAATATGTAAGGGAAAGAAGTATTATTATGGTCTCACAACCTTAGGACATTCTAAGAAGCAGACCATTCCTTCAATATTTAAAAACTTAATTTTGCTGCATGCAACCTAGTGATCTCATACTGAGAGTAGTTAAAGGCTGATCTAATTTCTTCACTTGTCTCTTATAGGCTACAAGCCAGATGCTAGATGAATGTCCTCCATGATTCTCATACGACTCTGAGATATCTACGCAGATTCACCATGGGGCAGTGCAAATTCTCACAGACAGGAACTCTTTTTTGCTGACCAAATAAGGTTGGGGATTCAATACATTTTGCCTTAAGTATGAATCTATTTATTATCGTCAACAGGTCCCTTGTTTTTTTTTGTTTCAATATCTTGAACATTTTGTTTTATCAGAATCAATATTTTGTTTTCAATATTCAAAGTTATTTATCCATGGAGTTCTTATTTCTCAAAGGGATATGAAGTATATATAAATAGAAAACAAACCTCAAGTTGTCTCAGTCCATAGGAAAAAGTAAACATCTGTTTCTACATACACACACACCAAGAAACTCTATACAATTTTAGACAAATGGCTGTCCAGTCTCTTCTTAAAAACTCCAATTGATGGAGCAGCAACAACTTCGGGAGGTAAGCCAATCCATTGGTTAATTGTTCTCACTGTCAGGAAATTTCTGCTTAGTTCCACGTTGGTTCTCTCCTTGATTAGGTTCTATTCATTGCTTCTTGTACTTTGGAAAATAGTTGACCCCCTCTTCTTTCTGGCAGCCCCTTAAATATTAGAACACTGCTATCATGTCAGCCCTCATCCTTCTTTTCACTAGACTAGATATACCCAATTCCTACAACCATTCTTCATATGTTTTAGCCTCCAGCCCCCTTGGCATCTTTGTTGCTCTTCACTGCATTCTTTGCAGCGTCTCAACATCTTTTTTACATTGTGGTAACCAAAACTGGATGAAGTATTCCAAATGTAGACTTACCAAGGCTGTACTAACACTTCACATGATCTTGATTCTATCCCTCTGTTAATGCGGCCTAGGACTGCATTGGCTTTTTTGGTGGCTGAAACACACTGCTGGCTCATATTTAAGTGATTGTCCACTAAACTCCAAAATCTCTCTCACAGTTACTGCTATTGAGCCAAGTTTCACCTAATCTGTATCTGTACATTTGGTTTCTCTTACCTAAAACCGTATTTTTCTTTACACCGAATTTCATTTTGTTAGATAGGGCCCAGACTTCAAGTCTGTGAAGATCAATCTGGATATTGAGTCTATCTTCTGAGGTGTTGACTACTGTATTTCTGCCAACTTGGTGTCATCTGCAAATTTGATGAGTTTCCCTTCTATTCTCTCATCTAAATTGTTTATAAAGACATTGAAGAATATTAGGCCTAAAACAGAATCTTGGGATACCTCACTGCTTATGTCCCTCCATGTAGAGGTAGTTCCATTAAGGACTACACATTGAATGCAGTTTGTCAGCCAGTTACAAATCAGTTAGGTGGTGATGCTGTCTATCCCACATTTTTCTAGCTTACCAAGAAGTAGGCTATGGTTTACTTTGTCAGATGCTTTACTGAAATCCAAGTATGCTATGTCCACATCATTTTGCTCATGTACTAATTTAGTCACTTTGTCACGGAATGAAATAAGATTTGTTTGGCATGATCTGCTTTTTGACAAACCCATGTTGGCTTCTGGTTATAACTTTGCTTACTTCTAGGTGTTCACAGATCTGTTGCTTGATTATTGTTTGCAGAATCTTCCCAGGTATTGAAGTCAGGCTGATTGGTCTGTAGTTTCCTGGATCTGCTTCCCCCACACCTTTTTTTAAAATTATTATTTAGACTTCTATACCGCTTCATAGTCCCTTGGGAGTGTTCTGTCCCCGTCTCCCACATGCAGAAACACCCACCCCAAAGGGTTAAATAATTGTTCCAAAACAGTCAAAGGTTCGTTATCAAAACTTGGCAGCAACGCAGCAGCTGCCTGCCAAGAGCTTTTACTTCAAGAAGGAGGGGTTGTTCCTCCACCAGATAACACAGAAATACAGACAGTTTGAAGTAGTCCAGTAACAGAAATCCACAACAGATGAGGCGTTGTTCGTCCAAAAGTGCAAGTGACTTGCCAGAGTTTTTGCTTTGTCCGTCATAGAGCTGGAATGGCCATCACCCTCCCTTATATAGCCTGTGGGGTGTGGTCCAGTGACTCAGCTCAATCTCTGGCACGCCTCCTCATCTGCTGTAACCGTTTAGCACGCCGACGCTGGTGTGGATCCAGCCACAACTTGTCTCCCTCATCACTCTCCGACAGATCAGAGACACCTGGCTCCTGGCCAATCTCCTCTCCTTTGGCCGACACCTGAGGAATTGCCAGAGAGGAGGGGCCGGGAGAGGGAGGCCTGGCCGACTCCTCTCCTTCATGTTCAGAGCCTTCTTCCTCCGATACAATGGGCTTGGGGGTCGGAGCCACAACAGGGAGTTGGGCGGCATAGAAATGCGATAAATTAAATTAAATTAGTGCTTTACAGCCCTCTCTAAGTGGTTTACAAAGTTAGCATATAGCATATTGCATATTAGCATATTAGCATATTGCATTAGCATTAGCATATTGCCCCCAACAATCTGGGTCCTCATTTTACCCACCTCGGAAGGATGGAAGGCTGAGTCAACCTTGAGCCGGTGAGATTTGATCTGCTAATGTGCTGAACTAGCAGTCAGCTGAAGTAGCTGCAATACTGCACTCTAACCACTGCACCACCTCGGCTCTTTTTCTGAAGGTAGGAATAACTTCAGCTCTTTCCCAGGCTCTTTGAAAGATATGGTTCAATGGTTCTGAGATCACATCTGCCAGCTCCTTCAGAACTCTGGAATGTAATCCATCAGATCATGGTGATTTGAATTTGTCTAGAGTGGGCAGGTGTTAGTTGGACTCCTTTTGCAATTTTTAAAATGGTTTTTACAAGGCAGAAACTAGTCCTACCATATTGTTCTGTCCCCGTCTCTCTCTCACACACACAAACACAAACAGTCAGCCGGGGGTTAAATAAAACTTGCAGACAATAAATTCCTTCATTAACAGGATTGGCAGCAACCCAGTAGCTGCTTGCCAAGAACTTTACCCACAGCGGGAGGTGTTCTTCCTCTGACAGATAAACCAAAAACAAATACACAAAGTCCAAAGAGTTGTCAAGTCCAGTCTGTATTAAATCCAAGGTAGGCAGATAACGTAGTTTCAGAGATACAATGCGACTCGCTAGTGGTTTAGCTTTGTCTGTCACAGAGCCTGAATGGCCACCACACCCCCTTTTATCCCCTGTGGGGTGTGGTCCAGTGACTCAGCTTAATCTCTGGCATGCCTCCTTTTCTGTTGTGTGCGCTTGTCTCTCCAACGCTGGCGTGGATCCAGCCAAGACTTACCTCCGTCACTGTCTGACTGTGACTGCTCGGGGATACCTGGCTCCTGGCCAATCTCTTCTCCTTCGGGAGACACCTGAGGCATTGCCAGAGAGGAGGGTCCTGGAGAGGGAAGCCTGGCCAGTTCCTCTCCTTCACTTTCAAAGCCTTCTCCCTCCAATAAGTCGGGCTCGGGGGTCGGAGTCACAACACATATGAAAACTATCTCTGCATAATCCCAAACATAGCCAATTGCATAAGTGTGGCAGGAAGGAGGAAATGTTGGGGAGACATTTTCAAAATTATTGCTTGTTAAGCTACTACTATCTCATCATTTTCAAATCAAAATATATATCATCCTTTTTTTCTTTCTATCCATTACAAATATTTTTACACCCCTCTATACTTGTGAAGAAAGCTACAGAACTTCTAATTAAATATTGCCTCCTTAAGCATAACAAAGGTGCTTTAGTCAATTGACTAGGAGCCCAGCATTTTCATTTCTCTTTAATCCTTTCTCTCTCTAACATAGCACATTCTTCTAATTTCAACACTGCCGAGGACCTTTCAATCACACTGACATATATTCAAAACATCTCACTAAAATTAATACATTCTCAGTTTCAACCACCCAAACCTGATAATGTATTAACTCGAGAAAACTTCTTGAATTCAAGAGCCTGGGTATAATGGCAAGAAAGGCAAAAGTAGAGAGAATTTTTTGCTCTTTCCATAAATAACTTTTTTCCCCTTAATCAGAAGAATATATAAAATTTTAGCTGTGACATTACGCACACTTACCAGTGAGGAAAACTGAAGGAATCCAGTGGGATTTTATTATAGCTAAACAGACTACAAACTAAATATGTTTTCTATTGTCCCAGAACTTACATTTAAAATAAGAAAAGACATTTTCACAAATGAAGGAGAATATATGTGTCCCAGGATAAACTTGCAGGATCCGATCTGGGTTGGACACTGGAGTCTTCATGCTGGAGTTTATTCTCAGGGAACTAACTTCTCTCTAACAGAGTGTGTGCTTTGAACTATTCTGGATATGGTATTTATATGGTTCCAGGTTGCTTATGGCTTTTTAGTTGTTGGTTGGTTTACTGGCTAGCGATTAAGTTGTTGGCTGTTGTTTCCTTGTGGTGCCAAGTCCTAGCTTCCTGTTTACTAGATAAGCTGGTGGTAAGTCAATATTCCTGTTGATTGGTCAGGGGCCTGTTTCCCAGGCTTCAATCACTTCCCTGGCTGTTTTTGTACCTGCTCGTCCAACAATCTTAGTAGCCGCAAAATTTAACATATGTCCTTGTTCACTGCAACGTAAGGCTACCAATGAGTTCGGGTCTCCTCGTCTGACCGCTTGCTTGTGTTCTTACAATCTGGTGGTTAGCTTCTTCCTTTCCTGTCTGACATAGTCACACAGAGCCAATCCATGCAGGGGATCCAGTAGATTACATTGGAAGTATTTCCCACCTCCTAGTGATCTTTATAATGCACAATTTGTCCTCATCTGATAGTTTCTGGGTGGTGTGCGATGACTGTTAGGAAATGGTCATTGCCTAACTAGTTGGCCAGGAAATATATAAGCCAACATTATATGTTTATAGTATGAATATAACTTTAAGAGTATTGCTGAGTCATTCTGCAACCTGATTGGATGAGCTCTGTAGCAACTGTATTTAAGGAGAGCCTGACATGTGGTCAGTGTGGACATTACACCATATTGTTACCTGCTGCTATGTTGTAGATATCTTTGATGGTCAATTTGATCATGGTTTATTTATTACTGCTTTTATGAACTATGTTTATTGTTCCTGAATGATTCATGTATTTTCTACGAACCGGTAAGAGGTTTTGTATCTCTGGATTGATTATGCATGGCTAAGACTTGGATTGGTAAAAGGACTATTATTTCGCTTTACTCTGTAAGTAAACTACTTTAAAAACCAGTTTGTATGCAGTTTATTCACAACTACTCTCAGCACCGTTTCCGTGCGCAAAACTCTACGCTCTGCTTCATAACCAGTTCTGGTTATGTCACAACTATATCCTTAACAATGACCACTTGCAGATCTTGGAAGCTGTAGAATGGGCTTGGCAGCACAACTTAATAGTTAGCCATCAACACCCAAACAACTAAAAAGGCACACAAAACCAGGCACTATATAAATACCACAGAGAATAGCCCAAAGCACAAACTCTGCTAGAGACAAGTTTCCTGAGGCTAGGTTCCAGAACGAGTATGAAAGTTTGGAAGACTAAACATCTGGTCCAGATTAGATCCTGCAAAAGACATTTTGACAGAATACCAGGCAAAACTTTCTGATGGGACTTTTTCAAAACAGAGTGGCTTTCTAAGAAAGTCCTAATTCTTTGAATTAGATATTTGTGGTTAAGAGGCTGCATAAAGGCCAGAAGCCGATTTCCTTCCTGGAAGGGATTTGAACAAAATTACCTTTACTTCCCATATTTCCTTGTAAATGATTCCATAATCATCCCTCCCAAAATGTGTTGGTTCCATTTTATAGAAATTCAAAATGGCTTACCTCCTCCAATATCCCCAATCTGGATTGAGAAATGAGGTCTAAAACTACCAGGTGATCCTTTGTAGATTAAATCAGGATTTGAATCTGTGTCTCCTTGATCCTAATCCAACCATCCCTTTGAATCTAAGGACAATTTTACAGGCCAGTGTTGGGTTTAAAAAATGTTTACTACCGGTTCTGTGGGTGTGGCTTTGTGGGCATGGCGTGGCTTGGTGGGCATGGCTTGGTGGGCATGGCAGGGGAAGGATACTGTAAAATCTCCATTCCCACCCCACTCCAGGAGAAGGTTACTGCAAAATCCCCATTTCCTCCCAATCAGGTGGGACTTGGTGGCAGAGAATAGATGGGGGCGAGGCCAGTCAGAATTTTTACTACCGGTTCTCCGAACTACTCAAAATGTTTCCTACCGGTTCTACAGAACTGGTCAGAACCTGCTACAACCTACCTCTGCTACAGGCACTCTAAGCTACTTGTTGTCTGTGGTGTTCTAATCAACCGAACTTCACAAATGCTGGCCTGGATTGCAGTGAGTTGGCAGTGGATTTGACCTGGTGCTCAGTCCATACTATGGTCCCCTCAAAATCATATGATCATACCAGGGGTGAAATCTACTTACCTTCCCAACTGGTTCGGAAGTGCACGCTCCATACGCATGTCACTTGCTTTGCTCGTACACGCGTGCCTATCACGTGCATGCATGGGCCCTCTGCACATGCGCAAACCCTTCTGCGCATGTGCAGAGGGTAGAAAACAGGTTACTTCCTGGTTAAAACCATAGTTCAAAGGCCTCAATTCTTTGGCACTCAGCCTTTCTTATGGTCCAACTTTCACAGCCATACATTGCAACTGGGAAAACCATAGCCTTGATTATATGCACTTTGGGTTAAAAATGCAGTTGTTTAAAAGAAGGGAAGGTGTTCTGTCCCCGTCTCCCACACGCACAAACACCCACCCCAAAGGGTTAAATAATTGTTTCAAAACAGTCAAAGGTTCGTTATCAAAACTTGGCAGCAATGCAGCAGCTGCCTGCCAAGAGCTTTTACTCCAAGAAGGAGGGGTTGTTCCTCCACCAGATAACACAAAAATACAGACAGTTTGAAGTAGTCCAGTAACAGAAACCCACAACAGATGAGGCGTTGTTCGTCCAAAAGTGCAAGTGACTCGCCAGAGTTTTTGCTTTGTCCGTCACAGAGCTGGAATGGCCATCACCCTCCCTTATATAGCCTGTGGGGTGTGGTCCAGTGACTCAGCTCAATCTCTGGCACACCTCCTCATCTGCTGTGACCGTTTAGCACACCGATGCTGGCGTGGATCCAGCCACAACTTGTCTCCCTCATCACTCTCCGACAGATCGGAGACACCTGGCTCCTGGCCAATCTCCTCTCCTTTGGCCGACACCTGAGGAATTGCCAGAGAGGAGGGGCCGGGAGAGGGAGGCCTGGCTGACTCCTCTCCTTCATGTTCGGAGACTTCTTCCTCCGATACAATGGGCTCGGGGGTTGGAGCCACAACAGAAGGGAAGGGAAGGGAAGGGAAGGGAAGGGAAGGGAAGGGAAGGGAAGGGAAGGGAAGGGAAGGGAAGGGAAGGGAAGGGAAGGGAAGGGAAGGGAATCTTTGTAGTATTAAGAGTCAGACTGGGAAAGCAAGGGGAATCTGCTTCACCCAACCTGGACAGAAACTAAGAGTGCCTACTGGAAGATATAAGGATTGAATGTAGTATGAAGACAAGGACAGTTCATTGGCTTAATGGTTATCTCTTGAATCAACTACAGGTTTATAGGACAACCAGCAATTACCCAGGAATCAAAATAAAGTAGCTGCACAGACTAAATGCAATGATCTGAGGATAGAAGGAGGAGAATGTCATCCATTCCTGTATTTATAAAGCGGCCAGAAGCCCATTCTGTCAATGGCCCACGCAGCAATGCGAATTTGCCTTATGCTCATTTCTGAATTCAGTTCATCCGATAGTGACCCTAAAAACACGTATCTGTTGCAATATTAGCATACAGCATCTGTCCAATTTCTTTTTCAGGAAGTTCCATCTGGTCTTTCATCTAAACCTCATGCATGAACACAGTATCATTTGCCCACACCTTTCAGAATTATTTATTTTACACACATTTTTATACAGGCATTTTTTTTCCCTGCCCTGTTTTATGTTTACTTCTTGTACTACTTGTAAAATTTGAAAGCTGCGCTGAAAGCTTTAGTTGAACAGCTTAATATCTGTGTAAAGACTACTATCCAGCACGGATCTGAATGCTTTTTAATTCACTGGGATTAGCTGATTGCACAGGTTTTAGTCTTCAATTCATTATTTCATATGGCAAATATAAGATGAATGGTGCTTCATTTCTTTTCAGGATGAAACTTGGGATCTATTCCTATTACACATCTTCCAATTGTTTACAAAGATTATTCATGCCCCATTACAAATCATTTGTTACCTACTTTGTTAAAAAATATCTATCTTTCTGATTGAAAACATACTTAGCAAAACACAAAATGCAACCATAGAACAGATGCAACAAAATCTAAGTACCCAAGCAGGTAACAGGCAGATTATTAATTGAGAGATACTTTTTAATGGAAAAGAATGAGTCCTAATCTGTTACTTAACTCATTGCTTCTCTACTTCCCTCCTACATTTGCTATTCTGTCTATTTAAATAGAGAAAAGGCTGTAGAGTTTTTTTTATATCAGTAGAGGGAGTTATAAAACTGGAAAAAAAGAGCCTTAATGTCCATGGTGATAAAAAAAAAAAAGCTTCAGTTTTGCAATTACTAATAACCCAGAAATATAAAATTAAAATAACAAGTAGTGAAGTACAAAAAGGAAACAAAGGAATGTAGTACTTCAAATATCATTCAGTGCCCAAAGCAGGCCTTGAACTAATCAAATGATTTAATGTGATCATATCAACTTTTGCATCAAATTAACTATATTTGATCAATTTTCAATATCCTTCTGGGTTCAGTTCCAAGTGGGGGAAAAGACACTGGGTTCATGGAAGTTGCTTGGAAAGAAGGTTTATTGATATACAGGATCACATGCCTTGGAGATCTTCGGCGAAAAAAGGGCAGAGATACTGAGAGTGCCTGGGTTTCATGCCCTCTTTGGGGCTTTGAATTTGAGCTTGTGTTCTGATTGGTTGTCAGACTCCCATGAGGGACATGCAGGGGTAACTTTGTAGGTTGTCTTTTGAGTCTGAGGCTTGGTTGACTCTTGCTGGGTGATGATGTAATGAAAGGGCTTTGGGCAATTCTTACTATGGCTCTGCTTGAAGGAGGTAAATCTTTGTTATGTAGAATAGATTGGCCCAGGCCATAATGGCCCATTGACAAAGGTGTGGGACTGAGTTTCTGCCTCCCTTTTAGGGGAAATATTCTGCCCTTTTAATATTTCCTAAAATATCTCATTTTCACAGGAGATGGGTGAGTGCTAACTTCCCACAGAATAAAATCTGGAATAAATGTACAGTTGCTATCATTCAGATGCTGTATCACTCTATCTAAAAGTTAGATGCAATTATCACAGTCTGCTGACTGATTTAATGCCAATCCAGAAGGAGTAATTCAAAATTAAATATTAGCATTTCAGGATATAGAATTAATATAATTCTGAACAGCAATTTTAATTCTATAGTAATTTCTCTCAATTCTCATTCATTAAGTTTAAGCCTCCTAAGGTAGCCAATAAAATGCTTTCAGTATCATCTTCAGTAGTTCTAGTATCATTGATTTCAAGTGATGGCGGAAAGGTTTAAGGTGTCTTGCTGTATAGAGTAATCATTTTAATAATCAAGTTATCAAAAAAGAAAAAATATGGTCCTTGCTAAGTGTGTGTGTGTGTGTGTGTGTGTGTGTGAGAGAGAGAGAGAGAGAGAGAGAGAGAGAGAGAGAGAGAGAGAGAGAGCGCTCATAAACCCAAATTGAACGTAATTAGTCAGATCCAATGCCATTTCAACACTAGTCACCTCATAGTTTGACCACTCATTTCTGTCATACTACAGCTTCAGGAGCAAACATATACAGTCACAACCCCTTTTTTAAAAAATTGATTTATATGCTGCCCTTCTCCAGAGACTCAGGGCGGCTTACAATGCGCTAAGCAATAGCCTTCATACTTTTGTATATTTATACAAAGTCAGCTTATTGCCCCCACAAACTGGGTCCTCAATTTACCTACCTTAGAAAGGATGGAAGGCTGAGTCAGCCTTGAGCCTTGGTGAGATTTGAACCTGCAATAATTGCAGGCAGCTGGTGTAAATAACAGGGTGCTTTAGACCACTGTACTATCCAAGGCTCTTAGTTCTGCTTTCTACATTTAGTTGGATAACTTGATTTTGAAAGGTACCAATTGTTTGAGAACAGAGCTATTGCAAATTCTTGCATTCGGCACAGTCGTGTCTGCTATTTCAACAACACCCACAGAAGACACTCCGCCTAAAGGCAAGATCTCATCTTTAGTTTCCAGTAGCCATCACCTAAAGCCCAAGTGGCATGGGGGGAAAAACACAGACACACACCAAAGAAACCCACAAGAAATATTTGTGAAAATGAAAGATGGAAAATGAACGAAAAACAAGTAAAGGAATGCAGCCAATTTATTTTCCATCTAAAGGTTCAAAGAAAAAGAGAAAAGGAGGAGGAAGATTCAGGAACAGTTTGCAGAAAACGGAACATATCTTTCAATGATGTGAAGTCAGACGTGGGATTCAGCCGGTTCTCTCCGGATCGCGCGAACTGGTAGCGGCAACTGCAGGAGGCTCTGCCCACCTGCCCAGATGTGTGAGTACTGCCAATGCGCCGAAGCCATGCGCATTTGCAGAGGTGGCGCGTGCACTCACATTTACAAACTGGTAGGGAAGGTAAGTAAATCCTACCTCTGTGTGAAGTGTAATAATAAAACGAGGAAGGAAAAATAAATATTCTATAGTTTGACCTGTTCTGATCACGTTTCCATTTCTTCTTTCAGTGATTTATTTTATTTATTTATATATAATAAATATATTTACACATCACAGGCCATTTCACTCACACAGCAACATTCATGCACCTAATTTAATATAAAGGTTATGTTGATAAGCAAAGACAATTGATTGAAATATACTGTTTCATTGTCTACTTGATAGCAATAGAGTCTGTTTGTTAAGTATGTATTATATATCCAAACCCACTCTTGTATTTTAAATATGAAGTTAATCGTGTTTGTCGTGATAAAAGATCATAATATGGATATGTGGTTGTTATGCATTTGTAACTTCTCTTGTGGCTCTGCTGCACTAGCATTTGCACCATAAGTTTCACAAAGGTTTGGCATTCCAACAAAGCCAAAGATTAAATAATCCTAGACTTTCTACTGAAAAAGGCAGAGAACAATGAAGATTTCCCTTGGACAATGTTCAGAATGAGAATAATTTTATAGGGTGGAAGACAGCTCCCCCTACCCAACCCACATCCTCCATGATCAGCATTAAAAAATGGGATTTCTGCCATTTATATCTGCCATGATGCTCTGACGTGAACTAAAAGGTCATGCAAGGACACCTTATAAAAATAAAATTGGCATTTAACTGGTGTCACTGCCACATCCAGGGCTTACAGAGGAGAGCTTCTGACACACTGATTTGTGTATCTTTCAAATCTATATCCTGCCGGATTGCCAACAGTTCTTCTACATACATTATAGCTGCCCACATTAGGGAAATAAACACATAAGTGAGAGTTGTTTAAAAATGCCAGTCTAAGACTGAACTAAGCTCCATACCTCCTCAGCCATAAAGCTATGGTTTTTGTTTTGTTTTTTATTTATATTTATATGCCGCCCTTCTCCGGAGACTCAGGGCGGCTTACAATGCATTAAGCAATAGCCTTCATACTTTTGTATATTTATACAAAGTCAGCTTATTGCCCCCACAATCTGGGTCCTCATTTTACCCACCTTAGAAAGGATGGAAGGCTGAGTCAACCTTGAGCCTGGTGAGATTAGAACTCGCAGTAATTGCAGGCAGCTGGATGTTAAATGCTGCCTTAGTAGAAGGCATTAGACTGCTACGCCACTCAGGCTCAGGTAGGTTTAAATAACTACCATAGGTACTGGTCATTACTTTTTTCCAACCGGATCTCCCTCACAGAAATATTGTAAAGGAAAAAATAATAAATTAAAGAATTTAAAGAATGGGCAGCATTCATGGAAACATTATTTTCTCACTTAATTCTGGATATCACAGATCTTTTAATATGATTAATGCAGCCTGCTTGTTATACACAACGACCCCTTAAGGAAGGAAAAGAAGCTGAATCATTTTTAGCCTTGTAATAATTTTCACACTCGGCTTAATAAAGCAACCCACCCCAGAATTAGTGTCTGAAAAGATTGCTTTTATGAATTCTTTTCCCCCAAAAAAAATTCTGTTCAAAACTCCTTCAAGATTCCTCTTTATTTTATTTGAGGGTCCTTCTAATCCAGGGGTTCCCAACCAAGTGCGATATGATATTCCAGGGGGTCTGAAAACTTGGGGGCTGGACTAGAAGACCTCCAAGATCCCTTCCAACTCTGTTATTCTATTCTATTCTATTCTATTCTATTCTATTCTATTCTATTCTA
>WNWU01000048.1:1235614-1269396 GCA_012654045.1 Ptyas mucosa | reverse complement strand
TATTCTATTCTATTCTATTCTATTCTATTCTATTCTATTCTATTCTACTCTACTCTACTCTACTCTACTCTACTCTACTCTACTCTACTCTACTCCACTTATGACTGTATGACTGTAATTTTGTTGCTTGTATCCTTACGATTTATATTGATAGTTTCCTGATTGCTTATTTGTACCCTATGACTATCATTAAGTGTTGTACCTTATGATTCTTGATGAAGGTATCTTTTCTTTCTTTTATGTATTCTGAGAGCATATGCACCAAGACAAATTCCTTGTGTGTCCAATCAAACTTGTCCAATAAAATTCTATTCTATTCTATTCTATTCTATTCTGTTCTGTTCTGTTCTGTTCTGTTCTGTTCTGTTCTGTTGTTCTGTTCTGTTTCAGTTCCCTTGCCTATTTCAAGGCGACGCTGATTAGTGATCCTGGCAAGTTGGCTCCTTCGCTCAGCTAAAAGTGTCCGAGTATCATTAAGAACACGCATTTAAAAAGGGGTAAACAAATGCATTTAAAAAGGGGTAAATAAATGCCGTTCATTCAGAGTATTATTTAGGAATGTTATTGGATGGGGGGGGGGGGGACGGACAGAAACGCACATGCAGTAAAATTAAAAGTCTGCTAAGACCCAACTAAGCCTGAGCATCAGCCCCCCCCCCCCCCCAAATATTCTGTATTCCTGGCTACCGCATTAGAAAGGTCACCCTCCTTCTCCCGTTTGTGCAAAATGTCCCATTGCGAGGCCGGCCAAGCTCCTTCTCTCCCACCTCCCGCACCAACAGCAGCCAGAGAACCTGAGCTGCTACCCAAAAGCCGCAGAGTTCCAAGTCCTATTTGCGACTTCCCCCTAAACCCTTATTGGTTAAATCGGGAAAGCCCTCCACCAATGGGAAAGGGAGCCCCGGCATTCGGTGTTCTGCCCGAAGATGTGGAGCAGCTTCCCAGTCTAGCCTTCTCAGTGGGGGCGGCGAGAGGGCGGCTTTCTCCTGAGGGGAAGGTAGGTGCTTGCTTGCCCGCCCGCCCTGACTTTCCCCTCCTGCGCCCGCCCGCCCCCTTTTTCCCAGGGAAGGAAAACAGAGCGAAGGGAGCAGCTGCCGTCCTTGAGTCCTTTCTGGCTCCGGGAGGAACGAAGGTGCCGCCGGCTGCCTCTCTATCTCTCCTGCTGGCCCCTTCTAGGAACTGGGAGCCCCGGGCGGAGAGGAGCCGCAGAAGGTCGCCTACCAGAGGAGGCGCCCTCAATGGCTTCGGTGCGCCCCGACAGGTAAGGGAGGTCTGGGAATGAGTAGCAATGGGGAGGCAGTATTGATGCTTTTTTTTTTCCCCACCGAGGAGGCAGCTCATCTGCAAAAACTTCTTCCCGGAATAAAAAGTTCTTTTTTTAAAATTATTTTTTCTTTCTTTCTATTCTTCCCGGAATAAAAGTTCATTTTTTAAAATCTTTTTTTCTCTCTCTCTCTCTCTATTCTTCCAGGAATAAAAGTTAGCCTGCCCGTGGTTCAAGATTGTGCGCAATCTTGGATGCAAAAATAGCTAGTTGGTGGAGAGGGAGGTATACAGGAGTTATTATTAAGCAGTGCAATAATCTGCATTAAGCTTTTTATTTTTTATTTTTCCCTGATTGAGAAATGTCTTTTTAAAGAGGAAAAAATCTCCCCCACCCAAACAATGCATGTGTTGTTTAGGAGCTTGTAATTTCATTTTTTAAAAAAATGTTGTTAGCGCTGTTAACATCTGTCTTCCTAGTGTGGCCAGCTTCGCTCTTGGATGGGTTTATTTTATTTTATTTTTTGTGAGCCCTTGATGCCCTCTAGTGTTTTGTGAGATTCAGAATTGTTTCATTGGCGTGACAATCAAATAGAACTTTAATTATTCCGGATTTTATGAACATCTTTTTTTCTTAAAAATCTGAATTTCTAAACGTGATTATGTCTTCACTTTTTTTTTTAAAAGGGAAACAGCAAACTTTGGTTTGCAATTTACGTGGGATTTTTTTTTGAAGGAAGAGATGAAGAACAGAGAATTAAATATTTTAGAAAACAAGTTGATATCCAAGCATTTTAGAATATATATATATATATATATATATATATATATATATATATATATATATTGGAACAAAAAAATGTAATACTGTGTTTCCTCGAAATATTATATTTTTTTGAACCCTGAAATAAATGCTTGGCCTTATTGCCATGTGTTCAAGAGCCCGACTGGGTTTATTATCAGGGGATGTCTTATTTTGGGGGAAACAGGATATAATGAACTTAATATGCAAAGATGAGGTGCGACCCTGTTTATATCCAATTGCCTTAGGCAAAAGGCAGCATGTGTATACAGATCCTAACTAGAAATGTAGATGAAACAATGGCAGAGAATAAATTGTTTAGATTTGTACCCATACTGCACACAATTCTTTGGATTAAGTATCGTTGGACTGAAAGGGGTGGTACCCCTGATTAAATCTAAGGAACTGTATTATTAAATGTTTTAGTAACTTCATTTGAAAAAGAATGTAATGAGCAGAGCACCTTTCATGATATTGTTAAAATCTGGATGTTATTCTGAATTTTGTTTATATTTTTTTTTAACCCTGCCTTTATAAATAACTCAGGGCAGCAAACATATCTAATTCTGTTTACTCGTCTTATTTTCCCCACAATACCTACCACCATGAGATGGGTTGGGTTGAGAGAGAGTGCCTGGCCCAAAGTCTCTCAATTGGCCTTCATGTCTAAGGCAGGACTAGAATTTACAGTCATTGGAATAAATTCATTACAAAGTCAATTGATGAAAAACAGTAATTTTAAAACAGATAGAAAGTACAATACAGCCTACCTAAATAGGGGAGTCGGAAGCTTCCAATCTGATTTTATTTTACTTTTTTTAAAAAAATAAATACTATCTTATTACTTTGAGGGAAAAATACACATGAATCTCACGCTTTGTTCTGGATGTTAAGGCAAGTGAGGGAAGTGTCCCTAGCAATTCCATCCACAGTTGAATAAACTATTTCAGTCTAGCTGAAACAGTTTTCAACTTCACAGTTGCAATCCTGTTAGGCATGTTCCAGTTAGCTCAGTGGGATGTACGGGATTGCATTCTTGGTTCCTTGGATCTAAAAGGGATTCAGGCCACGTTTTGCTGGAGCAGCATTCAGATGTGTCAGACTGAAATATTTAACTTAAATCTATGAAATATGTCTTTTTTTTTAACATCACTACAATTTTGGAATATTTAACAGAACAGAATATCAGAGTTGGAAGGGAAGGTCTTCTAGTCCAACCAGCTCAGATAGGAAACCCTATACCAGGGGTGTTAACGCACATCGTCACGCCGTCATCATGTGACGTATCGCGACTTTTTTCCCCTTCACTAAACCGGGCATGGGCGTGGCCAGCGTGTGACACATCCGGCCCACAGAATGCAAGTTTGATAGCCCTGCCCTATGTCATTTCAGACAAATGGTTGTCCAATCTCTTCTTAAAAACTTCCAGTGTTGGAGCACCCACAACTTCTGGAGGCAAGTCGTTCCACTACACTTATGTCAGGGAAGATGCAAAATATAGGATTAAGTACTATTCGTCTTAATTATTTATATTGTAGTCAACTCTAGACTGGTATGTAAGTGAACTAAAGAGCAACAAAACTGCAAATAGTCACAACATTTGGTGTTTAAATCAGGTTAAAACAATTTCACAAGGTGGTATTTGGAGAAATGTGTTATCCTCTATGGAAGACTGCTGTAAATATGTCACTGCTGAAGTACATATTCCTTAAAAAGAATGCTGCATAAACCTCAGGAATGGAGAATATAAAGTATTTTGTGATCAGTATAAGGTCTAAAAGAATAGGTCCGTGTTTTGTGATTCATACCTGATAGATTCATATATGCTGGAAATTTATCAAGTATCAATATGGCCCTCTCAGATTCCTATCTTACTGGTTTTTTAAAAAATGTAAATAAACACACACACATTCTGGTCACTCTGTGATTGTAAGTGTTCCAAGCAAGTAAAATCCAAATATAGTTAAGTTAAAAAAAATGTTAGAATGTGCCCTTCTTTAATCTTATACTACACAATATATTAAACATTTACTTTTTAATTGCATCAAATCAGAAAAGAGGAAAATCAGGCTGATGTTAATATCACAGAAGCCTGATTATTTTCTGCCCAAGAATTATGTAGGAGTTTTATTTTTTCCATTAAAATCAGTAGGACTTAAACATTTTTTTTGCTTATCATGTCTTAATGTTTATTGTGTATAGTTCCCTAGCAACAAATGTTGCTTATCCTATTAGTTTATATTAAATGTATTATTCCGTATAATTCATATATTAAGCCATACTGTATCAATTATCTTCCCTATAACTACATTGAATTTGTAGTAATAATTGCTGTTTATTTTAAGATATTAATTTATTTGTAATATCTTTTTAAATTGATGCATTTTACTGCCAGACACGGTGTTAGTTTTCTTTAAAAATGCTATTCATACTCAGTGTTGGTTAGATGACTTTAATATCTGTGTACTATTATAGAAAATATTGTGCAATTTGTCATGTTTAGTTGAAACATACATAATTTTAGTCCAGGAAAAGGACTGAACTTTATTTATTTATTCAATTTTTATGGCTGTCCACTCACCACTCTATTCCAGGAAGCTAACAGCACTAAAAAAATAAAATAAAACCTGAAAAATACTTCACTAATAAAATCCAACAAACAGCAGTGATGAATCTAATAGCTGTATGCCAAGCACAATAACTAAAAAACAAAACAAAACACATATTGACACTTATTGGTGATTCACACAACAGTCTGCTCCAGTGTCTAAGGGGTGATCCAGACCCAGCATGGTTTGGGGCTCTGGATATTGGAGGAAAGTTGTTCCATTGAGCTGTCATACCAAATGAAAAGTCACATTTGTGGATCCTACATGCTGGTATTGTTTAAGGGGTGAAATCTGGAGCATGCCATCAACTGCCCCCCATCTGATTGGACACAGGGGGGGGGGGTTCTCTATAAATCCTGATCCTGTATATTGTCCGGTATAGTGTTGACAATCTCTGAATTTTAAAATACTTCTATCTGTCACTGTCAATGGTAAATGTGATGGGAGAGTGAACAGAACAAAACAGAACAGAACAGAATAACAAGAGTTGGAAGGGACCTTGGAGGTCTTCTAGTCCAACCCCCTGCTTAAGCAAGACACCCTATACAATTTCAGACAAATGGTTGTCCACTCTTCTTAAAAATGTTTATCTTCTTTTGTTTTCAAGAAGGCTCTTTCTTATTTAGAAAAAGTCACCAGTCTTGTTTCTTGGATCACTGTCTCAAAAGCCCTAGGATTCCACTAAGATATAGAATAGAATAGAATAGAATAGAATAGAATAGAATAGAATAGAATAGAATAGAATAGAATAGAATAGAATAGAATAGAATAGAATAGAATAGAATAGAATAGAATTTTTATTGGCCAAGTGTGATTGGACACACAAGGAATTTGTCTTGGTGCATATGCTTTCAGTGTACATCAAAAGACAAGATACATTCGTCAAGAATCATAAGGTACATAGAATCATAAGGTACAATCATAATATACCTGATGTTGAAGATTTACTTTATTACATTTCTAAATTTATTTTTATATTTTGTTTTAATGTTTTAATAATTACTTTAAATATATAAATATGAATTGTTTTTTTTTCTATATTTCATTACATTGGGCAATAATACATTTCAGGATTTAAATGATTAAATTAAATATTATGCCAAAAGATAACTTACATACTAAATAGTAAGTAATAGTATTTGGTTCGAATAAAAAAGTACTATTAATTACTTGCATCTAATGAAGATGAAGTTGTTTGATAAATTGCCATATAGAGTGCAGATCATGGGAATTGATCCATCTAGGAAGAATCAGGTTGGAGAAGACTGTATTGGACTTTTTTGGAAGAAGACCATTTTAACTCAGTTCTCATTTCAAATTTAATTCCATTGTTAGATAGTAACAACGTATTAAGATTATTGTGATCAATTGGTTAAGAGTGAAAAAAAATCACTTAACTCTTATTTTTCTTTTTCCAGGATATATTGACTCTGAATTGTACTGAAGACAGAGATACACAGGCTGCAATGGTGACATAAACTGCTAAAATTGAACTGGAATAAATTCTGAAACTCAATGCAGGAAAGCATCTTGGCTTGACTTACAACATGACTTTTATTGTGAAACTTCATAGACATTTTCAACGAACAGTAATATTACTAGCTACATTTTGTATGGTGAGCATTGTTATTTCAGCATATTATTTATACAATGGCTACAAACAAGAAAATGAAGCTTCTGAACTTTCTTCGGAGGTTGAATGTGGAGATCTTCCAGTGCTGCTATCTCCATGGAAGAAGATTAAGCCCAGGGAACCACTAAGGACTGACCCTGTCGTGCTTGTATTTGTGGAAAGTCAGTACTCTGTACTTGGTCAAGATATAGTCATGATATTAGAATCCAGCAGGTTCCAATATCACATAGAGATTGCTTCTGGGAAAGGTGACCTTCCTGTACTGATAGATAAAAATAAAGGCAAGTATCTTCTAATAATATATGAAAATATTTCTAAATATGTGAATATGGATGCCTGGAATCGGGGCCTTCTAGATAAATACTGTGGGGAATTCAGTGTAGGGATGATTGGGTTTCAAAAAAGCAATGATAATACTTTGCAGACTTTTAAGTTAAAAGGTGTTCCTTTCCAGATTCATGGCAATGTAGGTATAAAAGACTGTTGCATCAATCCTCATTCTTCTTTGCTCCATCTAACAAAACCATCCAAGCTTGATAAAGGGCCTTTGCCTGGAAGTGACTGGACAGTTTTCCATATAAATCATTCAGCTTACCAACCTGTTGTATTTGCAAAAGTAAGAGTACCTGAAAACCTTCCTCCGGCCGCTATTAAAAATGTTCTACACGCAACAGTTATTCATGACTTGGGTCTTCATGATGGAATTCAGCGTGTTCTTTTCGGTAACAATTTGAACTTCTGGCTGCACAAACTCATCTTTATAGATGCTGTCTCATTTTTGACTGGAAAGAGACTTCCGTTGTCCCTGGATAGATACATACTTGTAGATATTGATGACATCTTTGTTGGAAAAGAGGAAACAAGAATGAAAGCGAGTGATGTTCAGGTATGGTATGCCAGAAGGTCTCCTATGATATGGTGGTGTTGTCCAAATATTTATTTATTTTAATGCAAAACTTCTATAGTTAAATAAAGTTTTATTTACCTAGAAAGTCAACTCCTTTGTGTTCAATATATTCATTTGAAATAAAATCAGTATTTTAATTAAGCCATTGTTTGTTTTTACAACGGTTAAATCTTTTAATTTAGTAGAGCTAAAGCCATAACATTTTGGCTGGCCTTTGTGGGAACCTGGCTATTATAGGTTATTCTTGCCGAATATAAATTATATTAGCTTTTTTTTCAGAATGATTAATCTTGCTGCTATTTTTTTCTATTGGTGAGATGTTGTGATATTAATATATGCATATTAAATTTTATGTTGTTATGATATACTGGACTTTTTAAAAAAACACTGTATCATGTACAGAAGAGAAAGTTATAGAGTAGTAGATGCCATGGGTTGTTTTTGTGTCATTAAGAGTTCTATGTGCAATGAAAACATGTATGACTGCCAATAAAATGGGCTGGTGGATCATATTTGCATAATTTCTGCTCTTTCTAAGGTTGATGATACAATTTATAGCATGCCATTGAAGAGAGGTTTGAAGGATGCCCAAGCTTTTTCAATAACACAGATTTGATGATAATCACTCCTAATGTTTCTGAGATCTGTGAATAGAGCAACCAGGCTGAAGGCACCACATTTCATTTTCTTAAGTTGTAGATTACATGGCAAATGGAATACTTTAGAGCAGAGGAGGAAAATTTCTTCTTTAAGTTTAATTATTTAATTAAACTATTAAGTTTAATTATTGGAAAAAACAAAAGTTTGTACATGACAAATGAACGAATATATTTTAATCCCACCTTTATTATTTTTACAAATAGCTCAAAGTGGCAAACATATCCAGCATACCTTCCTCCTCCTATTTTTCCCCACAACCCTGTGAGGTGAGGTGAGGTGAGCTTTGAGTGACTGACCCAAGGTCAGACTTCCATGCCTAAAGTGGGACTAGAACTCTTAATCTCCTAGTGTCTAGTCTGGTGCCTTAACCACTAGACCAGGGGTCTGCAACCTTAAACACTCAAAAAGCCATTAGGACCCCTTTCTCACAGAAAAGAAAACACCGGGAGCCACAAAACCTTTCCCGTGCCTGACTATTTCTTGAGCGGCCACAAAATTAGCATATGTAGTTGAATTAAATGTTCTGTTTTCTTCTGAAACTTTTCTTTTCTTGGATTTATCATGGTTGGCCGGGGATTGACAAACTCAGTAAATTGTGTGCTGGCGGGTGTTGCACATTGGCAGTTGTGACGCATATTTTGAGTGACGGGGGGACACAGCAGAGCGGTGAAAGAGCCACATGCAGCTCCAGAGCTGCAGGTTGCTGACCCCTGCACTAGACCAAACTGGCTCCAGAAGAGTATGTGCAAAATATTTTTTCGTGGAAAGTTATAAATTAAACAAGATAAGGCATGGTATACTGTAAATAAGGAGAATATATTTATTTCTTTATTACAGCAGATATTTTAAGTTATTGGTTACAAACATCCTGCATTTTCTGTTCTGGTTCTTGCTTGCACTAAATTCAGATGTGGTCTTCAGAAAAGTTGCTTTCTTATTTTTTTGGGTTTTTTAAATTATGTTCTACTTGCTTTCCCTATAATACTAAGTTTGTAAAACTTTTTGAAAATCAACAAATCTCTTAACTTTCCAAGAACTATTCTGGATGGCTTAGAAACTACAGTACATGGATTTTAATTATCCTCAATAAGCTAACAATTGGTTTAGCACAGCTTTTCAGCTTCCTCATCTCCTTCCAATTCATGCAGACAGATGAAATATTAATATGCCGTATGTTGTGTTTCAGTTAAAATCTGGATTTATATGAGTAGGTGTAACCTTTAAAGAAAGTTATTTTTCTGCACTTTAGTTCTCTTGTTTCATTAAGAAAAAAATCAATCATGAAACAGATGGCTAGGGAATAACCTATAAATCTTCAGTTTAATCTAAAATCAATCTGGGATTTATCACTTTAATTATTGGGTTTGATGCATCAGAAATTGAGAATAGAAGATTAAGGGTATGAAATTAAAACATAACTCTTGATATTCCTTAGCTTAATCACTGAATTATTAAAATTTGCAATTAGTAGTCAAAGACCTGATTATGAAACAGTATAGCAGTCAACTACAAACTATAATTTGTGATAAATTTGAAATAGCGTTTTAATGCTTAATATTTATTTAGTAGTTTATCTGGCCACCCAACTTGCAAAAAAAATTGTGACTGAATAGTATTCTTTTAATATTAATAGCAGTATTTGAAACTCTCATAGGTAGAAGTGCTTTCCACAAGGCACATTTTTATACAAATTACAGGGTTTTTTTGCCTTTTTAAAAGTTCTTCAGTTTACAGATCCTTAGGAAGAACAAATAGCTAAGCCTGCAAATCCTATAGCCCTTCCAATCTATATTTTCTCATGTAGAATTCAATACAAAGAGCAGAGGTGATGCATCCAGCCCCTTTTTTACTCAATCTATATTATTAGAAAACATTTAGTTGCCCTTGGCTGCACTGTACCTGCAATATAATGCTCTACCTGCAGCATTATCAAATTTCTAGTTGAAATGGAAATCTTAGCCTATATATAAAAGTACTCCATGAATGCAGTACATTCCTTGTGTGGACTTGTTTTTCAATTATATTACCTGAGGGACTTGTGAGAAGACAGTGGCTGATATAGCCATTTATACATTAAATTCTATGCAGAACATGACATGAGAAATAGCAGTTTCTTTTCTTTTATTAAAAATTAATTCAGTTGCTTAAATGCAAGCCCAAATTCTGCCAGTGAAAGTTGCTGACTATTAAATGGCAATTTATTTTATTCATAAAAAATAAATACAGAAATTTATTAAGGTACAGCAATCTTAAAAATGCTAGAGTCTGCACATTGTATAAATTTTCATGATGTCACTCATGAAAATTGTTAATTAAAGCAAACTTTGATTACCTTTAAATTAAGATGGAATTGTGGTTTTTTATCTGAACAAACAACATGTTCTCCAATTTATACAAAACAGAAAAATAAAATTGTTATAAAATGACAGATTTTATTTTTTTTCTTTCATGATGTAACTTCTTCCAACCAAGTGCTATGCATGGCATTAAAATGCTCATCTGAATAGCACTGAGCTATGTTGGAATCAATTAGTATTCCATCATCTGCACCAGGCAAATACCTATAGATTTGAATCTCAAACAATGCATAACCATAGTTAATTCCTTGGTTTATTATATAAATCGTAATGGCTTGGTTTCACAGAATATGCAGAGGCCACTATGATGTGGTTCATATCGCAATCACTAAGCCAAAATCAAATAAACCACATTACTATTTTATAAACTAAATCGTACTGTTTGTGACCTCATTTCCACTGCAAACTGAGTTATAAAATAACCAATTCATTTAAAACTAGTATTGGAAACCAGAAAGGTATAAAAGTTGGGGACAGAATTTGATAAAAGTGTGCTGGCTTTCAAGAATTTTCAAAAGACGAATATGAAATTCTGACTTTAAGGTCATTTTTGAACATTACTGTAGAAACAAGTTCAGGAACTCTTATTTTACACCGTGGAATGTTGAAAAAGTAGAGCAGGGAAAATATTTTTAAAGATAATGTGTTCTTTTAGAGATGTTAGCAACGTCAGATACAATTAATCTTTATTACTATGAACATGGAGGAAGTTGTCCTCAGTAGCACAATGGCACTGAGTAAGTGAGGCAATGTTGTGCAAATCATCTGGACTTTAAAGGAATATTTGTACACTATATGAATACCATCTTACTAGATATTGCATTTCGTTCTACCTGTATATCAGAAGTCGGACATGAAAATAATCTGTAACGGGGAAGGCTGTGCATATTGAATCTCTTTTCATTTCTCACTATAGGTCAGTTCATGAAAGATGAGTGACTGTTAATTATGATCTCTTAGTGGCAGAAACAGCATCCATTTAAATGTGAAGTTGCTAAGGAATACTATTGGGAAGTTGTTATCCCACTCATGTCTGGCTTAGAAGTCTCATATAGACATCTGGTTGGCCACTGTGGGAACAACAGAATGATGATTTGATCCAGCATGAATCTTCTTAATTTTTAGCAAATCAATATGTTGATACATTTTGTATGGTCATATGCTGAGAACAGTTAATGGTCTTACTGTAGTTACAGGTATGTGTTAGGGGAAATACCCTCCATCCCTCACTCCCCCAAATTGTTCGCACAAACTCCATTAATGAAATGTTAAAGTAAAATAGTCAATGGTGAATTAGTTACCACCTCTAATTTTAGCATTCTGGAAATAAGGGTTTGGATTTTGGATACTATTAACCAGAGAGCTGTGAACTCTGAATATATTAAAGGAACTAAGGATACCTAAATCAGAATCAGTACATATACTCAGAATGTCTAATATTAAGAACTCCAAATTCTTGAGTAATAAAAAAATCAAAAACCAAAGAGTAGCTCTGTCTCACTGTTGCTCGGATTTTGAATTTAGATTTCCTGGCAATTACGGTACTATATTCTAATAATTTGTAAACGAAAGAGAATGAATTCAGCTCTATATTTTACAGTAGCAGATCATGTTTGTTTCTTTTTTAGAATTTAGAATTGCTCATAGATTTGTGGGTTTCTATGAAAAGAAAATGCAATCAAAGATATCAATATATAACTTTGCATTGATAATAAGATACATATTCAGAATTTACCATTGTTTGTGATTCTATTAAGATCACCATCAACATGAGAAGACTATGGTGGTGGAACTACTTTTCCTATTTGGAAGATACAGGAATATTAAATTTAAATATTAAATGAATTAAGGTGGCAAAAAAACCCAAAATGATGTGAAAACTACACCGTTTAACTCCTTACCACACTCAGGAGAAAACACACTGGAGAGAGAATCCATGTCTCTTTAAATTAATCTAATTCTTATTCCTATTAGCACAGTATGCAACCTACCTAGTGGGAAACTGCATATCCCTTGTTCTTTTTCATGATGTACTGTAAGAATTACTCATAATTCTTTTTTGAGCCCTGACAGGCATAATCAGATTTGTTAATGAGTTCACATTTTACAGCCTGGCACTTTAATTGAACTCTGAAACTTGTCTACCTAGAGCAACTCTAAGGTCAGGAATGTAGTATCTAAGAAAATTGAAATGATATCCCATTGGGATTTTTTTAATTATCCTCTGTTTTTAATGTTTAAGGTGCCCATCGTCTTACTTAGCAAGTTTCAGTTTGGTAAGATCAACTGTTGAAGGTCATATGAAGGTCAGGCTGGCATATAACCTGTGTAAATGGACATGTAAATCCCAAAACTGGATTGTTAGAATAAATAAGAGACATCTGTGTTGTTCGAGAGGCAAACTGATCTGTCCAGAAGCCGCTAAACCAGGCATGTTTAACCTGTGACGTGCAGACCACATGAGCCTCTGGACAGCTAATAATGCAATCCCACAAGATCATAAACTTTTAATATGTGATTTATATACATTAACTAGATTATATATTTTATATGTGCCCCAAGACAATTCTTCTTCACTCAGTGCAGCCCAGGCAAGCCATAAAATTGGAGACCCAGGCTCTAAACACTTACCTCAGTGAAAAACAACACTATTGAAAACCAGAGTTATAGTTCACTCATATATATATATATATATCAAAAAAATAAAGGGAACACAAGCAGAAGACATCCGAGATCTGAATGAATGAAATAGCCTTATTAAATACCTTGTTCTTTACATACAGTAGTTTATACACTGCTCAAACAACTAAAGGGAACACAAAACTACTATATGTAATGAACAAAGTATTTAATAATGCTATTTCATTCATTCAGATATCGTATGTCTTCTGCTTGTGTTCCCTTTAGTTTTTTTGAGGAGTGTATATTGTTAGATAGACAGACAGACAGACATAGAGATATAGAGCAATATGCTGACTCTAAACCGCTTAGAGGACTGTAAAGCATTATGAAGCAGTATATTATTATTTTATATACTTTATTCATGAAACATGAAACTCAGTCAACTGAACATTCAAAAATGCATCACAAATACCATTGACTGGTGCTAATGGTTGATACGGGTTGCTGCCAGCGTCCTAGGTATTAACCAAGTATTTTCTTAAAATATATGATGTTCTGAGTAGCTCAGTTTTTTGCAGTTCCGCTGGTGTTATGGCAGGAAGCTGCAATTTGTTGATGTATCTTATAAAATTCTTGGACATGGTACCAAATGCCCCGATGACAATGGGTATCACTGTTACATGTTTCATCCGTAATCACGTAGTTTCAATGGCCAGGTCGCGATATTTTGTGATTTTTCCAGTTCTTTTTCTTCGACTCTGGCATCTTCTGGTACCGCAATGTCAATAAATTATACGTTTTGGTTTTCGACAATCGTGATATCTTGCGTGTTGTGTTTCAAATGACGATCCGCCTGTATTCGAAAATCGCACAAGGTCTTCAACTTCTCATTTTCTATAACTTTTTCCACTTTATGTTCCCATGATTTTTTGGATACAGGTAAGTCGTATTTTTTACATAATGACCAGTGGGTCATTAGGTGGTGGTTGTTATTATTATTATTATTATTATTATTATTATTATTATTATTTAATCTTTAGTGAGATTCACAGCCTTTGAGGCTGGTTAATAGCTCAGCAGCTCGAGTCCTAACCAAGGGCCTAGGAATTGTTAAGGTATCGTCGGAGGATGTAAGCTGTAAGATGTTGTTGTTGTTGTTGTTGTTATTATTATTATTATTTTATCATAGTAGAATATTGAGGTTACATGGAGTGAACATGTATTTATTCAAAATGTTGGCCTTGTATGTACAGAAAAAGAACTACTTACTACAAATTGAATTAGCTCAATGACATGCCTTTTGTTTCACCCACACCCACACCCACCAACAATGGGACTCTTTAAGGACCCTAAAAAATTGATATGGCCAGCTTATTTTTTTTCCCAAATTATAAAAATAAAAATCAGGTATGTCAGGAAACAAAAGTGCGCCAAATTAGCTATACATGAGTCCAGTGGTATTCCAGTGGTATTTACTTTACTTGATTTAACTGCAAGCAACGCATTCCTTATTGTTAGAATTTCATTGTAGAGTTATATAGGGATGATATCAGTGGTGGGTTTCAAATTTTTTTACTACCGGTTCTGTGGGTGTGGCTTGGTGGGCATGGCAGGGGAAGGATACTGTAAAGTCTCTATTCCCACTTTGCAGTGGAAATGAGGTCCCCAATCCAGGGGAAGGTTACTATAAAATCCCCATTTCCTCCCGATCAGCTGGGACTTGGGAAGCAGAGAATAGATGGGGGCGGGGCTAGTCAGAATTTTTACTAGCGGTTCTCTGAACTACTCAAAATTTCCGCTACCTGTTTTCCAGAACTGGTCAGAATCTGCTGAAACCACCTTTGAATGATATGTACTGTGATGACAGAATATATAGCAATTTTCTTTTACCCTTTGGAATGAAAAATAAGAGCTATCCATGTAAGAGAAACGTATTTGTACTCTTTAATTTAGAATTTAGAATAAGGTACAGAATTACAGATTTGCATCAGTGGATCTACCAGAAAAATCCTGTTTGAACTACGTTAGTTAAAGGCATGGTAAAAAAAATAATAATAATAAACACTGTGTGTAACAGTTGCCAACTTTAATGTTGAGACTGTGGAGCCTCAGGGCTCTAGCACTACACAGCTAGAGCAAGCTGTGATCACTAATGGACCAAATGTGTCAGTCACTATGAATCAGATTCCATACTGAAATCTTTGATTCAGCAGTGCTTTCCGTTCTGGAGAACTTGGAATAAAAGGGTCTGTCTTTTTCTTCCTGCTGGGATCCTATATTTTGTTTTCCTGGCAATTATTGTATTCTAATAATTAACTCATAATTAACTGCAGTGCTAAACAACTAGCACACTCTTTTTACCTCACTCACAATGCATCTTCTTCACAGAACCTTTTAATTTAAAATTATTGTGTACTTTCAAATAGTCTTGGCTCCTGGTATTTATCTGGATTACTCCCTGCAGGGTTTTCCCTCCCAAGATTTTCAGAAGTGGTTTGTCACTTCCTTCTTAGGGCTGAAAGAGGATGACTGACCTAAGGCTGGTTGAAACCATACAATTGGTTTCATACCTAAGGCTGATCTAAACTCCCAATCTCCCAGTTTTTAGTCTGGTGCTTTAACCATCACACCAAACTGGCTCTCATTTATTTTATTTGGATATGGATTAAAACATATATGCATATAAGGTAAAGGTAAAGGTTCCCCTCGCACATATGTGCTAGTTGTTCCCGACTCTAGGGGGCGGTGCTCATCTCCATTTCAAAGCCGAAGAGCCAGCGCTGTCCAAAGACATCTCCGTGGTCATGTGGCCGGCATGACTAAACACCAAAGGCGCGCGGAACGCTGTTACCTTCCCACCAAAGGTGGTCCCTATTTTTCTACTTGCATTTTTTACGTGCTTTCGAACTGGTAGGTTAGCAGAAGCTGGGACAAGTAACGCGAGCTCACCCCGTTACACGGCACTAGGGATTCGAACTGCCGAACTGCGACCTTTTGATTGACAATTTCAGCATCTTAGCCACTGAGCCACCGCGTCCCTGAAGAAAACTACATAGCATTCATCTAACAGGGGAAGCTGTTTTAGGTATATGGTTTGTAGTACTGATTAGCTAAATGCTGTAACACTAGTCATTCATTGATGATATCAAGAAGGAAATGCCTAAGAAAACCTAGGAATGACTTCCCTTTCTGCAATTCAGCAATCGCTACGTTTATTTAATAAATATCCATAAAATGACACAATCTTAAAAGAAATAACTTTGATTTTCAAAACAATGCTTATAACAAAACCCGTTCTATACTAAGCGTTTCTTTTTTAATTCAGGAAAACCTTTCTAGTAATTTCTGCTGATTTGTATTTAAAATGCATTTTTTGGCTGCTGACTAGAAATCAGCTGGAGCAATTATGTGTTTACTGGTAGACTGCTCACTAGTTTCCTTTGGCTTCTTTCAGCACAACAGGGATGATTCTTGAAGATTGCTTTTATAAGACAATAAGCCATACGTTTTTTAAAATATATATATATATATAACGCCGATGCATGTTTATTCCCTTTGAAGGGTTGAAAAATCTCAGTAATTTCAATCTCACTACTTCAATGCACTACACAATGTACTTGGGTTTGCTGTGTCTTTCTGGAGATAGAAAAAAATTCATTTTCTTTTTAGCTCTCTTTCTAAAATAATTTTCTCAAAAAAGAAAAAATTTGGAATCTCTACATCAAATATGGATAGAAGTAAGTTGGCAGCTGCAACTTACAAGCAAAGCAGTTTTCCATATCAACCTTTTGTATGCTTTGCTTTGTACACATGTGAAAACCCTGTTCACTAGGGCTGTACAAAGCATTCCAAAGAACTGTCAGTTCCAAGGGTGTTAAACCCAATGATAAATTATCAAATTTTTCATTCCATAAGACACACTTCCCCCCCCCCAAAAAAATGGGTGGAAATGTCTGTGCATCTTTGGTGAATAGCTGCCAGGCCGTGGCAGCGGGGTCCTTTTACCCCGCCTCTTCTGTCTTTGCCATTGTCCGCCTCTTCTGTCTTTTTTTCACAGCGCAGGAGTCAATAGGCAGAGCTGGCACATGAGAGGACACGTATCTGAGGTCCTCTCAGGCTCCACCTGAATTTGATTGATTGATTGATTCGATTTATATGCCGCCCTTCTCCGGAGATTCAGGGTGGCTTACAATGCGTTAAGCAATAGCCTTTATACTTTTGTATATACCTGCTTAGTAGGGCTTTGCCCCCCCCCCCCAAGCGGTGTTCTTTTTTATAGAACACCGCTTGGGGGGGTGGTGTGAAAATCCCCCAGAAAGTCAGCTTATTGCCCCCACAATCCGGGTCCTCATTTTACCTACCTCGAAAGGATGGCAGGCTGAGTCAACCTTGAGCCTGGTGAGATTTGAACTTGCAGTAATTGCAGGCAGCTGGTGCTACTTAACAGCACTTTAGTCTGCTGCGCCACCAAGGCTCTTTTTTGTCTTGTTTTCCTCCTCTAAACCTAAGTATGACTTATGGTCAGGTGTGTCTTATCGAGCGAAAAAAACGGTATGTCTTTGCATGCTAACAAGCAAGTGGTTGTACATGCAAGACCCACACAGCGAGTTAGGGACAATGTGTGAAGTAGTTGCAAGAGTCTTCCAATGATTATGGCTCTTTTAATGTTTTGAGGGAGGCTGTTTTACTCCTGCTGACATGCTTCGTTACATACATACATATATATATATATATATATATATATATATATATATATATATATATACATATACATACATACATACATACATACATACATACATATACATACCACCATTCAGTGCCTGGTTTACAGAAGCCTGATTAAGAAAACTGGAAGGACTTCACTCACCTCCTCCGCTGAGATTTTGGGACAGCTGTTGATTTATGTGAGACAGGCCAAAAGTTTGAAAGTGTTTAGTAGTTTACTGGCTACTGAGAATTTCTAACTTGTAGTTAGTGGTTCTTAGTTATTGTAGGTAACAAGGCCTTACCCAGTGGTGGGATTCAGCCGGTTCTCTCCGGATAGTGAGAACCGGTAGCGGTGGATGCAGGAGGCTCCGCCCACCCACCCGGATGTAATGCACGAGCACTGCACATGCATACGCGCTCACATTTGCAAACTGGTAGGAAAGGTAAGTGAATCCCACCACTGGCCTTACCTGCATTGTACTTGGAGAAGACCAAATTAAGTAAGATCAATACTTAAACAGCAAGATCTTTTTTTATTATTATTATTTTTTATTGAACAATTTTCTTGGTTATGTATAAAATTTCTATGTTCACAATAACAGTATACCGTTTGGGTACAATCTCTACAGTCTCTGTTGAATACAGATAATGAACCTTATACACACAATAGTTGTGACTATTATTCTCAATACTTATTTGTCTTCATCTTCACTTATCCTTGTTGTGAATTTTGCGTTATTTGATTAGGCCGCCTGTTCGATTTTATCTATAGTCCATTAATAATAATATCAAACATTATAAACACAATAAGCACAGTACACAATGCAATAAACCGTGTAATTCAAATGCTGGGTTTATAGAACATGCTAAGCTAAAATCTAACAAACCATTGCAATACATATAGTGTTGTATGCAACCATCACTACTGTAGTCTTAAACCACAAAATAGCAGTTCGTATGGCAACACCGGTTTCTGACAATCGAGGGAACTTCAAGAAATACAGCTTGGAAAGTTGAAATGTCCTTCTGTACGTATAGTATGTATGTTTAAGTTGAAAATGTTATAAGAAATTTAGCTGCCTTTATTTCTTTGAGGAGCTGGAGAAGGAAAACCAAAATTAAAAATGGCAAGACGTAACTTTTTAGGCTATTTTTTGTTGCATCTTGTTTTAGTATAGAAAATAAACCTGTACTTCTCCAAGTAATAGGATTTTATTGCTGCTGTGGTGATTGTAGTTGCTTTTCTAATGATGCACTAAAAGTATAAAAAGAAATGGAAACTTCAAGTGTTTTATGGCTTGGGCAGCAAGTAAAAAATAAATCCCATAGACTTTGTTCTCAATTCTATCCTCTGACTATTTCCAACCAAACATGCAAGACATCCTTTGCCTTTTAAAGTTCAGTGATACATCTAAGCAAAGAAATCCCCCAGTTGGAATTCTATAACTTGAAGTTCTAACATAACTACAGTAGTGACCAAAATTGTGGAAACCTTTTGGGAAAAGTGTATTTTTGAGGTTTGATGGCTAATAACACCACTCTTTTTTTTTTTTTTTTTTTTTTTGGAGTTTCAAGATAATCATATTCCACTGCTGGAATGGCCTGGGGATAGCCCAGACCTTAACCCAATTGAAAATCTATGGAGCCGACTAAAGAACCTTGTTAGTCAGAAGCGACCCAGCAATAAAACCCAGTTAATGGAAGCAATCATTCAATCTTGGTTTCACATTATAACAGCTGCAGAACTAAAAGACTTGGTTCACTCCATGGGAAGACGTTGTAAGGCCGCTAAAGGTTACCCAACTAAGTATTAACTGAAATGGTGATGATTTTTGTATATCTCGTTTTTTATACATGCTTCACTTTTCTTCTTTATACTGTAACTGCTATTCTAATAGCAAATCCTTCATATAAGTTATTGCATTACACTCGTGATTAAATTATCTTTCTATTGATATATAATTTTATGGTACCACTCCAAAAAAAAAAAAGTGATGTTATTAACTAGTTTTAGAAAATACACTTTTCCCAAAAGGTTTGCACAATTTTGGCCACTACTTTATAGGACAGAAGACTGGTTCCTAACTTTTTTTTAAACTGGTGGACACATTTGAAATTTTGAGAACACATTATGAACGTGCTCACAAAATAGAACTATTTCATCTTTGTCAGTTGTTGGCAAGTCCATTGCAATATTTCTGTTGATGGGTGGATCAAAATGTTTCTTATTTGACTTAAATTGGAATTAAAATGTGGAATTCAAGCTTCATACCTGCTGATTTTCTTGGCTATGACCGTTGTTTATTGTTTTATTATTTCCAGTGCTTGCTTGATCTTCCTTGTCTCTAGGTCGGAGATGATATTTCTTTTTTTTTGTTTTTGTTTAAAATACCTTTTTTAGATTTCAACATCAAACATTAAAATACAAGCTAACATCAGGGTATTCTTTTATATTCTTTTTCTTCAGCTCCTTTTCTTTCATTTCTTCTAGCTTCCTTGGATCTGATCTTCACATGCTGATCTGATTTTCCATCCAAATCTTCCATTTTGGTGATGTTTCGCTTTTTTTTTTTTGGCTTGTTTGTTTATTCTGTAGATCTTCTATTTTAATTGTAGCTGTACAGTTGGTTTGTTTCTTGCAGTGAGTTGGTATTTTTGATATTACAGTATTGATATCTTTTAATATTGTTTCTTTCTCTTTCTTTCTTTCTTTCTTTCACAAGCTTCAACTCAGGCAATCTTATTGTGTTGTTTTTGTGCTCTTGTAGATGTTCAGTTATTCTTCATTCTTGCTTTGCAGTTAAAGGACTTGGTTCTTCTTGAAGGTAGAGGAGACGGTGCCTGGTTTGGGAATGAAAACAGATTAATTGTTGGTTTCCTCTACTACCAATTTCACCTGCTTTGTATCTCCTGTCTGAACTACTTTTGGAAAGCTACTTTTGATTCTTTGCCCTGGATATACCTTTGCAGTTCTTTCACTTTTATTTCTGTGAATACTTTGTGTCGTATTATAAATCAGCATTGAACTTTTAGCTTCTATTCTGCTATTTCTGATTCTGGATGTTATTTCTACAAGAACTAGCACATTCTTTTCAAGTGTCTTTTTCTTATTGGATTTGATTTGTTATAGCTATTATTTCTTTATTTTCAGTATATTTGTGCCAGGTAAGCAACTTTTCTTCCAGTAGTCCTGCAGTTGCTAGCCCTGGTTGGTCAACCAATAATTCTTAGTATTATGGTTCGTTGTACAGTCAGCCAGATGTTTAGACTGGATTTGGCATTTTTAGCCACCTATCAAGTCCTTCCCAAGGACCTGCAATAGGGAGATGTTGTTGTTTGATGGTTATGTCACATGATCCAAGTTAAGCTGCCTTTTGCAATTGACTGATGTTGATTTTGTCAATGCCGGTAGTATTCAAGTGGTGCTCCAGTTGTTTTGAGATTGAAACTAATGTGTCTATTGTTATATTGCACCCACTGTACCTGTTGTTCAGTGGTGGAATGCTGCTGGTTTAACAACCGGTTCGGTGAGCGTGTGCTTGCGCGCAGCACTGAAAATGGAGCATTTAGAAGCTCAGCTGCTTACCTTCCAGGTCAGCAATTATAAGTAGAACAGTGAGAGGGGGGGAATCAGCTGTGCCGCACGATTGAGATGAGCTACAAAGCAGGAAGTAAAGGACATGATAGAGTGGGGGCGGGTGGGCAGAACCAACTGATCGCCGGCGCTACCGATTCACCCGAACTGGTCCAAACCAGCGGAATTCCACCTCTGCTGTTGTTCTTATTATTCTGATTCATTGCAGTCAGCCAAATGTTTAGATTTAGCATTTAGCATCTATTCATTATTGTAATCTATTCATAACATTAGGCCTGTTCTTTAGCTGCCATTGTCCTTTATATGCATCGAGTTCTTCCCAAGAACATAGACTGTCATAATGTATCAGAATAGTACATTGGTGGATCCAAGCAGTGTGGCCTTTTGCAATTGATAGATGGACATTTGGTCAATGTGCAGATTTTTTAAATAGAATGGTATCTTGCTACTCAACTGCTTTGAAACTCATTGAATTTGGTACTCAATGCATTTTTATGTGAACACTTTGTCCTGGTACTCATTGTTTCTTTGTACTCAATGCGTAAACTAGAATTTGTTGATGTCAGCTGCCTTGTGACTCACTACATTATTCCCTATGGGAAAAAATTGTTTGGTACTCATCATTTTTGGTACTCAATGCACCTTCCAGAATCAATTGACAACAAGGTACCACTCTACTGTGCAAGGCATTTGGGTTCGGCATCCAGTGTGCTGATAATCATTTGGGACTACCACAGCTGGTTTATGCCCCAATGTGTCAATTTTGATTTTCAAATCTTATTATTTTTTAAACTCTGATGCTGCTCAACTCTCAATAACTCTAGACAGCTGACAACAATCAAAGAAATTACCATAATATCAATAAAACATTAAAGATAGATTAACAGTGACAAATATGATGAAGTGAGAGGAAGGACTTACTCTCCCTCATCAAAGGTCTGGTGAGAAGTTACTACTTAGCTCAGGGGTGTCAAATTCGATTTCATTGAGGGACACATCAGGGATGTCTTTGACCTTGGGGGCCGGGGTGGGCATGACGAGGGTGGGCATGGCTAGCTTGACGTCACTCCTGTTATGGGCACCTGTGGTGGCCCAAGCGCTCTGCCAGCGAAAATAGGCTCCCGAGCTCTGTTTTCACTGGCAGAGCATTGCAGGAAGCCATGGCAGCTGAAAACAGATCTCGGGAGCCCGTTTTCACTGGCAGAAGCACCACAGGCCAGTCCTTTGCTGTTTCCAGGTTGGCCCCATGGCCAGATCTAAGTATTACGCAGGCCGGATCCGGGCCTTGAGTTTGACACCCCTGATTTAGCTCTTCCGCAACCCAGCTTCCACTCTATACTATGGGAAAGTGATGAACTGGAGTTTGGAGACCATTTGGATGTGACAGGGACAAAACAGGCTAAAAGTAAACAGAATTTTGTTAAACTTTATTCGGAAGGAATCTTTGCTAAATCTGGTGATAATTCTTAAATGGGACATCCTCCATGAAACAGAATATTTGTAACTTGGGAACCCTGGAATTATAGCTTCTACTAAATAGGCATAGGGCCTTTGATTCAATGCATTAAAGGAAGAGAGGGAAAAAAATAAGAGTCCTTACAACGTGGATATTCTTACAGAAATGCCTTTAGAATGATATACATTATATCATTTAGTGTAACATTGCTGCATCATTTAACATCAATTTCAATTTAAGATTATTTGATGCACAATGAACTAACGGAGAGATGGGAAGTAGAAATCAATGGCATATATTACTATGGTAAACTGAATCGTGTTGTATAAAATGATAGTACAAGCAAGTGAAAAACCTGTTAGGATTCAAAAGTTTAAGCAGGAGCTGAATTTGAAACTGGTAATAAAAACCAAGTCCCGTGTTTTTCTGCGCAGGGATCATGAAGGAGAAATATACGTTGGCTCTTGATTTGAAGCTTATTTATCTCAGTGTGACATCTGAAGCTGCTGGCAGATCCGGTGCTGGCTATAGACATTTTCAGACCTTAGCAAAATGTCAAAATGTTGCCCTTCTTGACATACAGAGAGAGACATTGGAAGCAGAAAAAAAAGGAAGAGTCAGATCACATTGTTCCTTGATAAAAGGAACTGTGTCCAGCCAGGCATAGGTAATGCAGAAAAGATTCATGGTTAACCCAGCACAGGGAGACAGTTAAATTAATAACTGGAAGGGATATAACTTCAGGATGATTAACTCTTAGGACTAAAGTACCTTTTCGCAAACTGACACCTTTGTGAGAAAGGTTGGATTACAGTTTCCATCACCTTCCAGGCTGCAGTAAAACTAGAAAGCAACACTGGGCAGGGTGAAATACCTCTAGGGCAAAGAATAAATAATAAGACAGGTGTTTTATATATTTCACATGCAGGAGTACATACGTACAGGCCAGGGGTAGGTTCTAAATTATTTTACTACCAGTTCTGTGGGTGTGGCTTATTTTGTGGGCGTGGCTTGATGGTCATGTGACTGGGTAGGCGTGGCCGACTCAATGTCACTCACATCAAGCGCTGCCTCGCCTGGCCCCTCCCCTCCCAGCCATTCCTCGCCACACCCAGCCTCAACGTATCTATAGTTCTGTAAAAATGTTGTTCACCTTTTTTCAACTTTATTATCTACATACTATAGATGCACTTTCATGGACCACTGAAAGGAGGAAATGGCTCACATGCTTAAGCGTATTTAAGGGGCTGCCAGAAAGAGGGGGGTGGGGGGGCAATGTATTTTCCAAAGCACCAGAAGGCAAAACAAGAAGCAATGGATGGAAACTGAACAAAGAGAGAAGCAACCTAAAACTGAGGAGAAACTTCCTGACAGTGTAAACCAATATAGGTGCAGAAATATTTCAGTCATAATTTCACATATAAAATAGCCATTCGTGTTATACAACCTGCATATTGTTCAAAACAGTCATTAGTATTATGGCTGATGTTTGACAGCAAGCCTAAAAGTCAAAGATTACAAGAGTGCTTCTTTCTCCGTATGTATACAAAACATCACATGCCAGGAATAGCATATTAAGATGGACTTAAGCAGTGGTGAGTTTCAAAATATTTACTACTGGTTCTGTGGGTGTGGCTTGGTGGGTGTGGCATGGGCATGACAGGGGAAGGATACTGCAAAATCCCCATTCCCTCCCCACCCCACTAACCTGCTCTTGGAAGGAATCAGACTCCCCCCCTCTTCATTTCCCCAAATAAAATATTACTCATAAGAAAAGGCTCCCAGAAAAGCAAGGAAAAAGCAAGCTGCTAACAAGGAACCTGCCTGATACTCATTCCATATTCCTGTCAGCTGCATAAAGGAAACTTTGTAAGAAGAAAACAGCTACTGGCGCTTAGAGATAATAGAAAGTGGAAGCCGGAAGTTGGCTCCATTTACAAGCAGGCAGAAAACTCATTCAAGACAGGATATTTCACAATGGAAATCACCCAAACTTTTTTAGAAACACAAAGTCCATATTGCACAAACCCCAAAACTTCAAAAACAAGGAACCATATAAGAATCCCTCCTCTTATCCAGTTCTTTGTTCAGCTGACCCAGAAATGAACTGCTGAATGTCACTTCGTTTCTGCAAGCCAAAACCTCCTTCCAGCAGCTACTTCTTGGCTTGTCAATTTAAAGCGACGGCGTCTTTTTTTCCCCTTCTTTGCCAAGTGAATCTTGATTTTTTCGTTCTAGCCGATCAGCTGGGAGGCTTCTTGGCTTCTCAATTTAAAGAGACGGTGTCTTGTTTTTTTTCTCTTCTTTGTCAAGTGAGCCCTGATTTTTTCCTTCTACCCGATCAGTTGGGAGTCGGGAGTCGGGGTCAGGCAGAGGTGGTATTTACCGGTTCTCCAAACTACTCAAAATTTCCACTGCCGGTTTGCAAGAACCAGGGAGAACTGGTAGCAACTCACCACTGATACAGGCACAACTTTTTATTGTTGTTGTTGTTGTTGTTGTTGTGGCCTACTGGCGGCCAGCAGAGCTGGCAGCAGAGTCAGACAGTGAGGAGGTTGGAGAGGAACTTGGGCCAGTCCTGAGGGCTGGGGAAAGCTCAGATGAGGGCTCTGTGTCGGAGGCAGAGAGGCAGGTAGACAGCAGTGAGGCAGAGGAACAGCTGGAGCCCGTTCCCGGTGCGCGCATCCGCAGAGCTGCCAGAAGACAAGAACAACTCGGAAAGCAGGGTCAACTCGGGAGTAAAGCCATACCTGGAGGTGATTGGCTCCTCCCATAGTAAATAAAAGAAGAGCGAACAGGGAGTGGGCTTTTGCAGGTAACAATTCGTTCATTCTGTGACTGAGAGACTCTGTGCCAAGTTTTGCCTTGTACTGCGGTTGGAAACAAGTTATGTGACAGCTGTAGTTGCCAAACAAGATAAGGTGTGTTGAGAAATATTCCTTTGAAAAACTGTTTGGACAAACCTTGCTGACTGTGAATGAATGTAATTAAATAAAAGAGGTTTCGCTGGGACCATTTCCTCCTTCCTTCTTCTTAAGGGACCCTAGGTCAGAACACAACTCTTCAATATGGTATGTTCAGGAGATGCCTTAGAATTGTGTTTTGAATATGTCCATTGTATTTTTTTTTTACAGATTTGGACTAGGTAAACGTGTATGTTGATAGTCATGATTTAATTACATGGTTTCCAGGATGATTTCAATCTCATTATGTAGGCCAGTCAGGAGCATGGTATCCAAATACAGGTAGTCATTGAGTTACGACCACAATTGAGCCCAAAATTTATGTTGCTAAGTGAAACATTTGTGAGTTACGACTTTTCTTGCCACAGTTGTTAAGTGAATCATTGCATTTGTTAAATTAGTAACATGGTTGTTAAGTGAATCTGGCTTCCTCATTGACTTTGCTTGTCAGAAGTTTGCAAAACCTGATCACATGATCCCAGGACACTGCAACCGTCATAAGTATGAACCATTTGCCAAGCACATGAATTTTGATTATTTGACCATGGGGATGCTGCAACAGTCATAAATGTGAAAAATGGTTATGTGACTTTTTTAGTACTGTGGGTGCGCGCACTTCCGAACCGGTAAGGAAGGTAAGTAGATTTCACCCCTGGTCCCTACTAACAATATCATGCTAACAATAACATTCTGTCTATTTAAAAAAAATGTGAAGGAAAAAGAGTGATACCTTATATTCCAAAAGGTGTCATACATTAGTGTTTTAATACCATTACAATTGCAGTAATTGTAATGGTATTAAACCACTAAGGAATAACTCTCCCTGTTTTCCTATTCAATATTTTAAACATATGATTATATGGGATCGTCAAACAAATTGCATTTTCAGTGATGCAGCTGAGCTGAGAAGCTAACTGAAACAGCCCTGTCATTGTCACAGTCCATTTTGTGAATGCACCGATTCCATCAGATAGACCCATAGGAATAGTTCTGCCTTTATCTTCATGTCATATACTTTGCAGCCATAGAAAATCACAGGGAAAACTAAGTCTACTGTGGTAGAACTAAGTCTACTGCAGATCTACTGCATATTGATGAAGTAAATTTACCTCCATCAGCTGACTCTAGGTTGGAACTTACATGCATCCAATTAGCATTTGCAGGATAAAAACATCCAGAAAGGAATATGTCTCCATATCCTGCTTGTTCTGACCTAGGCTTCCTGAAACAGTAAAAAGCACACAATTAATCCCAAAAACCGTCTTTTTATTTCAATGGCTGTGAATTCTGTTCATTCGCAGCCCGTGATGAGTTACAAATAGTTTGTAAAGAGTCCGACAGATGTAGAAAATCAGGGTCCAGACTTTTGTTCTGATCAAAGATGTCTCTCCCTCTTCCGCAGAGACTTTTATTTTTTATACAGTTTTTTACAGGGAGACAAAAGGCAGGCAAGCAACAGCATTCTAATTGGCAAATCCTCCTCCCTGTTCCCCCATTCAGAAGGAAGGTCAGGTAATACAGACCAGAGCCAGAACGAGATCATCCAGGAAGAAGATACATGACACCAGAAACAGAAGCAGTTTGCTGCATTTGACCCGATCTCATGACCTTCGATCCCTACAGACAGAAGTCTGCCACAGTCCTTCAGGATAAGGCTGATAAGCACCCACCTTTATCTCCCTTGACACGCTGCCAAAGATCTAATTGGCAATTAGCTTTGCAAGGCCACACGGAGCACAGAGTCAAAACGGAGCTTCAGAAATTAAACCAACCAGAATGAACAAAGTTGCTTCCTGCAAAGGCTCATGTGCCTTTGCTCCTCCTTTATATCTTATGGAAGGGGCCAATCATCTCCAAGTCTTACTCCCAAGTCTCCCCTTTTGTCTTAATTGTTCTTGCCTTTTGTCAGCTTTGCGCATGCGCGTACTGAGAACAAGTTCCCCCTGTTCCTCTGCCTCGCTGACGTCAGACTTTGGAGGCTCCGGAATCAGCACATAACTCCCAGATGGCCCTGGCCCCATCTCTGCCTCTGACTCAGAGCCCTTGTCCGAGTTTTCCCCAGACTCCAGGACTGGCTCATGTTCCCCCCCAGCCTCCTTACTGTCCGACTCTGCTGCCAGCTCTGCAGGCTGCCGGCGGACCACAACACAGCTTGTGGGCAGTTCAAAAATATTTGATTGGCTTTGAGAGACAAAAGGCTTCACAAAAATGAATTGTTTTAGGAGGACTGGGCTTGGGTGCACAAAACCCAAGTCAGCTGTCCACACATATTGTGATCTGCCAGAGGTTTGCTTCTTTTCTCAAGTTACCCAGATAGGCAACTGAGTTTAAAATATTGTGAAATATCTAATGGAAATGTTGTGACCTGTGTGCATTTTCAAATTGGAGAGCTGTGTTTTTATTTATGAAATACATTAAATATTATCTTCTCTCCAGCTTAAATCTAACATCATCAAACTATCGCGGAGTTGGAAAATAATGCAGTACAACAGGGTGCTCATTAGTTCTTGTTTAATTGGCCTGAGAATTTTTGTAACCTTTAATTAAGGAATTTAATGAGTTTTAGCAACAGGATAATTAAATCATCTTAGGTAGTGAGCAGAACCCAAGAACTGATAACGGCAAAGCAGATAAAATCTCAAAGACAGGATTGTTAATTGCATTGCTTTATTCAATATCATTGGTTAGCGATAACTGGCCTACATTGCCATAATTGGTTTCCTTTCCTCTGGCTTCCTCTTTAAAGAATTTAGATTTTTTTTAAAAATTGTATAAATGAATCAGACGTATTAAAAATTGCTATCAAAATATAGGGACAAATAATCCAGTAATCAAACCCAACTATAGCATATTCAGCGGGAATGGCAAAAAGGAAAGCTTACGGTAAGTATTATTTCCAAACAACTTAAGTATACTGTATCCTCATTCTTCAGTTTAAATTCTTTATTTCCTTTTAGTGAATCTGGTTAAGTAAGAACCGACCTTGGCTCAGTCCCACTTAGACCAATTACTAGTGGATATTAGCACCCCTCCCCCCCGATTCAAGGACTTTCCCTTCCACTCAAGACTTGGGACACAATCTGGGGGTCCTCTTGTACTCACAGCTCAGCTCTATCTGGTCTACCAGTTGAACCATTTCCTGAAGTGGGAGGACAGTCATGCATGGTCTTCTCACCTCAAGATTTGATTATAGCAATGTGTTACTGTCCTTGAAATTCACTGAGAAGGTTTAACTTAGTCCAAAATGCATAATGTGCAGGCTAATGTGAATTGCATTGGTTGCCAAAATGCTTCCATCTGAAATTCAACGTTCTGGTTATTACCCATAAAGATCTACATGTTGGGCCAGATTACTTGAGAGAATCATGTCTGCCCTGATTTCTATCTCACAAACACAAGCCAGCAGAGTTGGCATATTTCTGGTACTTTTCAATTCAACAATGTCATCTAGTCATTTTTTTAAAAAATTTGTACATAATTTGTACAAAAATGAGTACATATTACCGTATATACTCGAGTATAAGCTGACCCGAATATAAGCCAACCCCCCCAATTTTACCCCCCAAAACTGGGAAAACTTATTGACCCAAGTATAAGCCGAGGGTGGGAAATGCAGCAGCTAGATACCAAATGCATACCATCGTACCGCATTGCTTCATATTTATAAAACCATCTGGAGACGATGCGAAGGGGGGGAAAAACCCACAGAAAGTCCTGCTCCTGGTGCTGCCAGGGAAGAGGCACCGCAAGAACCACTGTTGCTGGGGACGAGGGGGTGCCAGTGCCGGAAGCAGAAACCCCCACCCCCTTGTATCCAGCGGAACCGGTTCTCTCCCCCTGGACAGTCTGCTGGGCTGGGGAGAAGGGAATCCCCGATCCTTCCCCACCCCCTTGTATCCAGCAGAGCCGGTTCTTTCCCCCTGGACAGTCTGCTGGGCTGGGGAGAAGGGACGCCCCGATCCTTCCCCACCCCCTTGTATCCAGCAGATCCGGTTCTCTCCCCCTGGACAGTCTGCTGGGCTGGGGAGAAGGGAAGCCCCGATTCTTCCCCACCCCCTTGTATCTAGCAGAGCTGGTTCTTTCCCCCTGGGACAGTCTGCTGGGCTGGGGAGAAGGGAATCCCTGATCCTTCCCCACCCCCTTGTATCCAACAGAGCCGGTTCTTTCCCCCTGGACAGTCTGCTGGTCTGGGGAGAAGGGACGCCTCGATCCTTCCCCACCCCCTTGTATCCAGCAGAGCCGGTTTTCTCCCCCTGGACAGTCTGCTGGGCTGGGGAGAAGGGAAGCCCCGATTCTTCCCCACCCCCTTGTATCCAGCAGAGCCGGTTCTCTACCCCTTGGCAGAGGAGCGGAGGCACCAGCCACCTCTCTGCTCAGTTGTGAGCGAGTGAGCAGCCAGCCAGCCGCGGGAGAAGCTGCAAAAAGCTGCAAGCCTCCCTGCAACCCCTAAAGCCAAAAAGGGGCATGGGGGAGGGACGCCGCACCCCCCCCACACCCCATTTTGGCTTTAGCAAGCCTCCCTGCAACCCGGGGAGCCAAAACGGTTGCAGGAAAAAAGGCATTTTTTTTTTGGTGACTTGAATATAAGCCGAGGGGGCTTTTTTCAGCCTGAAAAACGTGCTGAAAAACTCGGCTTATATTCGAGTATATAATATATATAAGCATAAGCATGAATTGAATACATAAAATGAATACAATTAAAGGGAACATTAGGACAGGGACAGTAGGCACGCTGATGCTCTTATGCACGCCCCTACAGACCTCTTAGGAATGGGGTGAGGTCAACAGTAGACAGTCTAAGGTTAAAGTTTTTTTTGGGGGGGGGGCTTGGGGAAAAAATTACAGAGTCAGGTAGTGCATTCCAGGCATTGACCACTCTGTTGCTGAAGTCATATTTTCTGCAATTGAGTTTGGAGCTGTTCACTTCAAGTTTGCATCTATTGTGTGCTCGTGTATTACTGTGGTTGAAGCTGTAGTAGTCGTTGACAGGTAGGACATTGTAGCAGATGATTTTATGAGCTACGCTTAGGTCATACCGAAGGCAGCGTAGTTCTAAATTTTCTAAACCCAGAATTTCAAGTCTGGTGGCATAAGGTATTTTGTTGCAGAGGAGTGGAGGACTCTTCTTGTGAAATATTTCTGGTCACGCTCAATTGTATTAATGTCCGATATGCAGTGCGGGTTCCAGACAGATGAGCTGTATTCAAGAATTGGTCTAGCAAATGTTTTGTATGCTCTGGTTAGTAGTGTAATATTACTGGAGAAACAGGCCTTCTCTGTAGTGGTACTTGGTCTTTAGAATGGGTTCACCCAAAATTGTGAGGATCCCACCCTTTGATGTTCCATAGAGCCTTGAAGATCTGGTTATTCTTCCAGCTTTGGGGCGAGATGCATAGAGTCCTTTGGCTGTGTGTGCTATTATTTTTTCCGATTTGTATACCATGCCCAAATGCTATCTTGTTTTTAGTTTATAATGTTTTTTAATGTTATTATTTGTGAACTACCCATAATCAGTTGAAGTCAAGGGCTGTCCAGGTTGAATTGAATTAAATACATTCTCTCCAGAGGTGGTATTTACTTACCTTTGCTACCGGTTCACAAATATGAGTGCATGCACAGAGCATCAAAAATGGGACGTGATGACATCCGGGCGGGTGGGCAAAGCCTCCCATAGCCGCTGCTACCGGTTCGTCAGAACCGGATATAACTGACTGAATACAACAACTGATTCTCTCTCTATGTCTACATATGTATGCACATGTGTACACATGCTTACTCTTGGTGTTTGCCTGGACAATTCTTTGCAGCTTTCTTTGCAAAGTTTTTTGGAAAGTGGTTTGCTATTGCCTCCTTCCTAGGGCTGAGAGGAAGCAACCAGCCTGAGATCCCTCAGTTAACTTTCTGCCTAATGCAGAATTAGAACTCAAGGTCTCTCAGCTTTTAGCTTGGGGTTTTAACCACTATACAAAACTGGGGATGTCACAACAGTTGTAAATGTGAAAAATGGTCATAAGTTACTTTTTTTCAGTGCCATTTAACTTCGAACGGTCACTAAATGAATTGTTGTAAGTTGGAGACTACCTGTATAAAGCATCTCAAGAACTTGCGTTGTATATTCCAAAGCATTTAGAAAAAAAATTTCTCTTCTCTGACCCTCTTTCTTTGCCCCCACATGAAAGCATTCCCATTCTGAGACAGTCACAGAGAAACAGTGAAATAATCCCTGCCATCTGCTGTTCTATATTTTTCATAAGTTTTAACATTCTGATTTTAGAACCTAAATGACAAGTAAAATGTCAAGTCATCCAGAAAATAATCAGGAGGCATAACAACCGAAATGTTAACTAAGCTTGTCTATTGAGAATATAGTTTCTAAGTATCACCTATTTTGAAGATACTACTGTATACTTCTGTTGGAAGAAATATCCTTCTGGGTTCAGTTCCAAGTGGGGAAAAAGACACTGGATTCATGGAAGTTGCTTGGAAAGAAAGTTTATTGATGAACAGGATCACATGGCTTGAGTGCCTGAGCAGAAAAGGGCAGAGATCAGAGGTGGGTTTCAGCAGGTTCTGACCAGTTCTGGAGAACCGGTAGTGGAAATTTTGAGTAGTTCGGAGAACCGGTAGTAAAAATTCTGACTGGCCCTGCCACTATCTATTCTCTGCCTCCCAAGTTCCAGCTGATCGGGAGGAAATGGGGATTTTGCAATAACCTTCCCCTGGATTGGGGAAGGAGTGGAGATTTTACACTATCCTTCCCCTGCTATGCCCACCAAGCCACACCCACCAAGCCATGCCACGCCCACAGAACTGGTAGTAAAAAAAAATTGAAACCCACCACTAGCAGAGATGCTGAGAGTGCCTTGGTTTTATGCCCTCTGCGGGGTTTTGAATTTGAGCTTGTATTCTGATTGGTTGTCAGACTCCCATGGAGCCATCCAGGGGCAACTCTGTAGACTGTGTTTTGAATCCAAGCTTGGTTGAGCCTTACTGGGTGATGTAATCTTCCCAGGCGCCATGTGGTGAGATGGGTAGAGGGCTAATCCTACCTTTGTTGGATCTTGGGTGAGGGCATTTGCCTATTATGGCTCTGCCTGCAGGAGGTAGATCTTCGATATGTAGAATAGATTGGCCCAGGCCTTGATGGCAAAGGTGGGAGGGCTGAGTTTCTGCCTCCCTTTTAGGGAAAATATTCTGCCCCTTTAATATTTCCTAAAATATCTCATTTTCCTAGGAGAGGGTTGGCTGCTAACTTCCTACACTGCTTTCTACTTAATTGTACAAATTAAGAATCAATTGGTAAAGTTTTTCACAGCTTTAAAATCATGTATTGTAATCTGAAAGTTTTCTTTAAAAAAAATATTGAGTATTTGGCAAACTTACTAATTGTAAGAGAAAAGTAAGTTTGACATCAGCATCAGAAACTTGTTTACGTTGTTGGTTTGAGCTCCGAGCTCGGGAATTTGATTGCAAATGTTTCATCCCCATTCGAGGAAACATCTTCAGTGCCCTTTGGATTCTGCTTGTCTGGCCTTTTAAATATCTTTCTGAGTCCTGGTCTGGTTTCAGGTTATGTGATTGGCTGGCTGTACCATGTTTCCCCGAAAATAAGACCCTGTCTTATATTTTTTTGAACCCCAAAATAAGCGCTTGGCCTTATTTTCAGGGAGGTCTTATTATTTTGGGGCGTGTGAAGCAAGATGGGGCTCCTCTTGCCGTCTTAACTGATTTCCAGCTCTGCGTTTAAATATTTTTGGGGAGGGCTTATTTTCAGGGGAAGGCTTATTTTAGCACATGCACTCAAAAGCCTGATTGGGCTTATTATGAGGGGATGTCTTATTTTCGGGGAAACAGGGTAGTTGCTGAGTCATAATCCTTGGTTTTAAGCAGTGGTGAAATCTAAAATTTGTTACTACTGGTTCTGTGGGCATGGCTTGGTGAGGGGGTAATGTGACTGGGTGGGCATGGCCAATTTTTTTTTCTTTTAAAACCGTTTTTTCTACAACCTCTTCAGCGAAGAGGTTGTAAAAAATGCTTTCAAAAGGCTCTGACGATCCCAGCTGAGTTGCCTGATTGGCAGAGGCTTTTTTTCTTTTAAAAGCCTCTGACGATCAGGCAACTCAGCTTGGATCGTCAGAGGCATTTAAAAGAAAAAAACCCTCTGCTGATCAGGCATCTCAGCTTGGATCGTCAGAGGCATTTAAA
>WNWU01000048.1:1210339-1235604 GCA_012654045.1 Ptyas mucosa | reverse complement strand
CCTCTGCTGATCAGGCATCTCAGCTTGGATCGTCAGAGGCATTTAAAAGAAAAAAACCTCTCCGATCAGGCAACTCAGCTTGGATCGTCAGAGGCATTTAAAAGAAAAAAGACCTCTGCTGATCAGGCATCTCAGCTTGGATCGTCAGAGGCTTTTAAAAGAAAAAAAGCCTCTGCCGATCAGTCAACTCAGCTGGGATTATCAGCTGACGATCCCTTTGACAATCCCAGCTGAGCCGCACGATCATCAGAGGCTTTTTTTTTTTTACTTTTAAAAGCATTTTTTCGGCTGAAGAGGTTGTAGAAAAAATGCTTCTAAAAATTAAAAGAAAAAACCTCTGATGATTGTGCGGCTCAGATGGGCATGGAGGGGAGGGATTTTTGCTACCGGTCCTCTGAATCACCCTCCTCCATCGCTACCGGATCAGGTGATCCGGTCCGAACCGGGAGCATTTCACCCCTGATTTTAAGTACCATCTGTGTGATATAAATTAGTGTTGTTGTTATTGTTGAGATGTCTTCTGATGACGTCATGGTCTGGTTTTGGGTTGATTTGATTGGCTGTGTGTGATATGGTCTGATTTCTTGTAATCTTTCGAGTTATAACTTTGTTTGCAGCATGGCTGTTCGTTGGTCTTCAGATCCTTCAGGATTTGAAACCAGACCAGGACAAGCACAACTCAAAGCGTACTGAAGATGTCTCATCGAATGGGGACGAAACGTTTGCAACCAAATCGCCAAGCTCAGAGCTCAAACCAACAATATAACTACCAATCTGAACTACTAATATTCAAAGACATTTCGAGAAACTTGTTTATTGTGAAAATTAAGAGCTTTCTAATTAGCGTCTTGCACTTCATTAGGAGTTCAAGTTATATGTCAATCAAATACTGATTGGTAACTACAGTAGTGGCCAAAATTATGGAAACCTTTTGGGAAAAGTGTATTTTCTAAAAATAGCTAATAACACCACTTTTTTGGGAGTAGTGCCATAAAATTATATATCAATGGAAAGATAATTTAATCAAGAATGTAATGCAATAACTTTTATGAAGGATTTGCTATTAGGATAGCAGTTATAGTATAAAGAAGAAAAGTGAAACACATAGAAAAAACGCAATATACAAAAATTATCACCATAGAAAAAACGAGAGATACAAAAATTATCCCCATGTCAGTTAATACTTAGTTGGGTAATCTTTAGCATGAATTATGGCCTTACAATGTCTTCCCATGGAGTGAACCAAGTCTTTTAGTTCTGCAGCTGTTACAATGTGAAACCAAGATTGAATGATTGCTTCTGATTGTATGAAATTTTCCCATGTTACAGTTATGCCTGTAACATGTCCAGTGCTCTAGCTAGAGCACTGGACATGTTACAGGCATAAGTTGGTAAGTATGGTATATGCAGCCAATGTGATTCCCCAGCCCAGAAAATGGGAAAATTTCATACAATCAGCATAAGTCTATGAATTTTAATAACTGATTGATTGTTGCAGGATTTGCCTCTGGTGTTTTATTCAAAGCAGAAATATTCCCAAGGTGATTAGACTTTTCCTAAAGTTATTAGACAAATCCTAGAGAAGCCATTGCAAAGAGAGGCTGATTTTGTTGCTTCTTATTTATCAGGAGAGACATTCAGGGGGTTTTGAAATGCCATTCCAAGAATAAAAGCATGCTGCATTTTTTCTTCTTCTTCAATTTCAGATTGCTTTACACTTGGCTTTGTTTTTAAACACACAAACCTCTATTTGTAGTTGGAAAAATTAAATTAAATTAATGCCAACATTTAATTTTGTAATATCTGAAAGTAATGGATCACTTAAAAAAATTATAGGTTTTGGCAGTTACAGTTTATGCATGGTCTCTGTCTTTCTGTCTAAGTAGAACTGGGTATCTTGTCTACCAATCTCCAATCTTTCTTCGTTGCTCCCTAATTTTGACTAAAATTCTTCAGCCCCACAGAGAGGAGCTCCTCGGGGCGCTGTCAGTCAAACAATGTCGACTGGTGGCCCCCAGGGGGAGAACTTTCTCTGTGGGAGCACCTGCCCTCTAGAATGAGCTTCCCCCGGAGATACGGAGGATTCTGGATTTACGTACTTTCCGCCAGGCCCTCAAGTCTTTTCTGTTTCAACAAGCCGGGTTGGCCTAACTTCTCCAATTGCTTAATTTTAATTTTAAAATGGGTATTTTAATTGTTGGGCCAAAATTGTTTAATATATTTTTTAAACTGTTCTTAACTTTTGTATTCTATGTGTTTACCTTTGGCTGTTCACCGCCCTGAGTCCTTCGGGAGAAGGATGTTATATAAATTTAAATAAACAAACAAACATAAACAAGAGTGTTTCTAAGAAAGAAATGTTATAAGAGATCCAGCTTCATTTTTAATACAGTAACACTAACAAGAGTTGTAAGGGACCTTAGAGGTCATCTAGTCCAACCCCTGCTCACACAGGAGACCTATACTAGGGATTCGAACCGCCGAACTGCCGACCTTTCTGATCGACAAGCTCAATGTCTTAGCCACTGAGCCAGTCAATGTCTGTTGATAATGGTAGTCTACAAGAAAAATCAAACTAAATAAAAATAAAATATCTGAATTGTTGGTGTTCAATCAGATGTGGAGGTTAGGAAGTTTTTTCAAAGATGCTTTGAAGGTGAGCAGTTTGCTTCTATTACACAGCCCTAAAAAAGTGTGACCTGCATTTTAATATGTATCTAATGCATTTTAATTTCTATTTTATTTCAGGCTCTGCTGGATACTCAGAACCTTTTGAGAGCTCAAATTACAAATTTTACTTTCAATCTGGGATTTTCAGGGAAATTTTATCACACAGGTAAAAAAAAAATTGTAAAATTATTCTCCATTTGTGCACTGCAGATAATTGGAATTTGTTTTGGGTGGATTTACTTTATTCTACCATGTTTCCCCGAAAATAAGACCCTGACTTATATTTTTTTTGAACCCCGAAATAAGCACTTGGCCTTATTTTCGGAGAGATCTTATTATTTTGGGGCATATGGAGCAAGATGGGGCTCCTCTTGCAGTCTTACGTGATTTCCAGCTCTGTCACCCTAACCAAAGGAAATGGCGGGGACCGGATGCGCATATTTTTGGGGAGGGCTTATTTTCAGGGTGGGCTTATTTTAGCGCATGCGCTCAAAAGCCTGATTGGGCTTATTATCAGGGGATATCTCATTTTCAGAGAAACAGGGTATTAAACAAAAGGAAAGAAAGAACTTTTGAGAACATGAAAAAAAAATGAAAAATTCCTTCAGCAGAATTAAACTAAAAAAAAAATAAACTCTTCCTTATGTACAGTGTTGTACTTAGCTGTGGGACTGTTGTATTATCCATAGGAATATCATAATTTTAACATTCTGGCAGTATAGCCATAATAATACCATGGTATCTCATGGACCATGTTTAAGCAGTTTGTTTGGATAATAATAGTGTAGTTCGTACGCTAGAAAATAGTAGAGAAATGCATTGAAAAGGTTTCTCTTAAGAAATTGTTCTGGGGGCAAAAAAACCCTACTTGACAACTGAGATTTCTAATTCAGGATTTAATAACCTGATTTAATAACCTGATACCTTGCAGATGTGTAGACTTACCAATACATATCAGCCATGCTGAAAAATATTTTGAGAAATTAACCTAACATATCTGCAGGGTATGCAGCTGGGACAAGCTTTCTTATATTGAAAAATTGACCCAATATGTACACTTAGGAGGTCTTGTATAAATTCTATTCCCTGATTTGTTTCATAAAACTTAGTTCAATAAAAACACAGGCTGTACCAAAAAATTGATGAAATAGTACAATGATGATTTTTTTTTATTCTGGAATCCAAATAAAATATATGAGTAACATCATCGTCTACCACTATTATAAATAATAAAAGAATTACTGTTGTTCAGTTGCTAAGTTGTGTCCTATACTTCGCCCATAGTGTGTCAGGCTCCCTTGTCTTCCCGTCTCCAAAGTTTGCCTAAATTCATGTTCACTGCAATAATGACATTATATAACAGTGATGGCTACCCTTTTTGTCGCTGCGTGCCAAAAGTGCACCCGTGCACACGTAACACAATGTATGTGTGACCTATGTGCTCACTGTGTGCGCCCCGACCTCCACGCATGCACACACGATCCCATGTTCTCCCCCTGCCCCCGTGCATGTGTGCGCAACTCCCCACATGTGCCCCGCCCCTGCACATGTGCACGCGACCCCTGTGCATTCCCCGTGGGTTCCCTGCCCCCCATGCATGCGTGCATGTCTTCCACATGTCCCCCGTGCATGTGGCAGAGACCTGAAAACCGCTGTCTGGCGGGAGGCGCATATGTGAGCTGAGCTGAGCTGAGCTGAGCTGAGCTGAGGCGACAGCTCACATGCCCACAGAGAGGGCTCTGCATGCCACCTGTGGCACGCATGCCATAGGTTCTCCATCATGGCTATATAACCATCTCATCCTCTGCCGTCCCTTCTTCCTTTTGCCTTCCATCTTCCCCAACATCAGGATCTTCTCCAGATAGGAGGGAAATGGCAGTCAGGCTGGGGATTGACTCTTCTGTGCTGCATAGGACTGAGTCTGCTAAATTTACATAGCTCCGCCCTCCTGGCCCAGTGTTTCGACTCGGTCTATGCTGGACAGATGTGTCTTCCAGCCTAGCCGTCTCCTAGTTCTACTGCTGCTGTTTCTGAGAGGAAATTTCATTGTTCTCCAGTCCAGCGTTGGGGCTTTTTGCCTGTGCCACCACCAGCCATGACACGGCTTGGGGATCTGTCGGCTGACAGATTCCATCGTGCCGGCATTCTTACTTGTTGGGAGCTCCCCAGTCGACCGGGGAAGCAGACACTGCATTTTAACAACATGACCTAGCAGCTTGGATTCGGCTCGAGCTCGAGCTCGCCGACAACGAGGATCGCATTAATAGCTGGACAGCTAGCGATCTCGCTGGATTTGCCTTCCAGAGCCGGTGGATCGAAGGATACTGTGAGTTCTCTCTTCCCGGCTAGCTTTAGGTTCGTTTACGGCGGCACACCATTTTAAACGGCAACTGATCCCCTCAAAATGGCGGACGTTCTCCCTTCTCATTAGGTGGCCAAAGTATTTGAGCTTCAGTATCTGAAAAGTAGTATTACTAATACATAATTCTTCCAGACCAATCTTGCTGGCAATTAAGAGCAGATTTTCAGCCTTTGTTATTCCAGTACGTCTGTCTTACCTATTGTTATCTATATTAGTTCCACATTCACCTATCAAGATTATACCATGCAAAAAAGGCACTGTGATTGTGCTGTCATCACAGCAAAGATTTACAGTGCTTATGATGAGAAGTTCATAAAGGACTTAATTAATTTACATCATATATAGAACACAGACAATATTTCAGCCTCTTCAGGACTGAAATTGTACATGTACACAATTATCTCAGAACGTATCTCTTTAAGTTGCCTCATCCCTGAAGTGGCCATATTGTTCTGTGATAGAGTCATTGGTTTTAATGAGATCATTAAAAGGTAATGATCTCAGGCGGGCAGCTATATCAGTTTGCCCGCCTGAACTGCCATTTCCTTTCTGAACAGCCAATAAAGAGACTGGGAATAGATAGTATTTAAGGTATGTAAAATGATGTGTGTTGAAAGCTGTAGAAAATTGATGCATGTGATTTCAGTGTTCTGCAAAAGCTTTCAGTCCTACTTAAACAATAAGTAATTAATGAACAGGACAGAGTCACCCATTAAGGTTTAAGAATACAGCAATTACTTATAGCTGAGGCACATTGTGATTTACTCTGAGGTGTCATTTCAACTTGTAAATTAACCACTGTACCTCAAGATAAACTTAGCCTATTCATCTCTCGAAAACAGAGCTAAATTGGCCTTTTGAGAAGCTGTTTTTCATATATACTCCAATATCTCTTTTTGACCAGAAGCATTGTATTAAATTTGGGGAAAGGGGTGGTAGTTTTAAAAAAAAGTGTCTTGAAGGAAATAATTTATAAGAAAAAATTTATAGTTCTACGTAGTCATTGATGTGTATATTGCAGAATTTTTATATTAATAGTTAATAAGGCTAAAGTCAGACTTTTGTATTAAAAATATAAAACTTTGCCCATTATACCGTGACAGGAGTAAACTTTGTTTTATTTACAGTATGTCACAGAAGTGAGTACACCCCCTCACATTTTGTAAATATTTAAGTATATCTTTTCAAGTGACAACACTGAAGAAATGTAGTGAGTATACAGCTTGTATAACAGTGTAAATGTGCTGTCTCCTCAAAATAACGCAACACACAGCCATTAATTCTAAACTGGCAACAAAAGTGAGGACACCCCTAAGTGATAATATCCAAATGGGGCCCTGGTGTCATGTGACATTAGTGTTACAAGGTCTCCGGTGTGAAGGGGGAGCAAGTGTGTTAAATTTGGTGTTATCGCTCTCACTCTCTCATACTGGTCATTGGAAGTTCAACATGGCACCTTATGGCAATGAACTCTCTGAGTACTCACTTTTGTTGCCAGCAGTTTAAACATTAATGGCTGTGCATTGCGTTATTTTGAGGAGACAGCACATTTACACTATTATACAAGCTGTATACTCACTACTTTACATTGTAGCCAAGTGTCATTTCTTCAGTGTTGTCACATGAAAAGATATATTTAAATATTTACAAAATGTGAGGGGTGTAGTCACTTCTCTGACATACTGTATATAAAAACTTTCTGGAATTATATATAATCAATATATTCTTAACACATATAACGAGAGACCAGAAGCATCGCAGCGAGACTGGCTGGAAAATAACTGGCTCTGACAAGGTTCGCGAAAATCCAGCCAGACAAGCCGCTGTCGGCGGGTCTTCGGACCAGATCTGTCTTGTAGGGACAGTGAAGAAGGAGAAGTGCCTCGGAAGACCAAGAGGAACAGGCAAGTTCCTCAAAAGGTCAGAGGAAGCTCTTTGAACTGGCAGTGGGGGTGACGGCCATTATGACCGCTTTGAAAGTGGGGCAACCGGAATAAGAATTGTGCAGGAGCAGTATTTGGACGGAGTATTGGTATCGGGTGAGTGATTGGCCAACTCACAGGTAAAAAGGAAACTTTAAAAAAACTTTAAAAAGTGTCCTGGCGAGGAAATGTTTGGCACTTGGGAATTTTAATGGAGGGAGAAGAAGAAAGAGGAAGTTAAAACACTAAAGCCCAGAAAAGAAAACTTTTTATTTGGACTTGAAATTGGATTCGGAGAAGCTAAAATTGATATAAGAAAAAGAAACCCGAGGGAAAATACTTTTTAAAGAGGATTTGGAATAATTTTGACAGTTTTGAATTCTGAAGGAAGAACAAAGAGGAGGTTAAAATAGCAACAAATTTACAACTGGATTTAAAATTGAATTTAGGAAAATAAAAAGCAAGAAAAGAAGAAGAAAATTGAGAGAAAATATTCAATATGTGGATTTAAAATACTTTTGTAAATTGGATACTTTGTGACTCTGAAAATTGTGGATTGGAGAGAGACATCTACCTGTGGAAAGAAAGCACTACAACGAATATCTTGAAAATTGGAAAAAATAACTATAGTGACCTTGAGAACTACAAGAGTTGTGAGAAAAATTAAGGAGTATTTGTTTATACTCAAACTGCTTGGCCTTGATTACTAAAGGAGGTGGAATACAAAAATCAGCTGGACATAAGTATATGGACTTAAATTTTAATTAAATACAAGCTAAAATATCAATATGTGGCAGGAATTAATTGAGATAGTTTAAAATATGTGTTAATCATTAAAGGTTAATTAAAAAGTCAGAAATTTTATTACAACATACTCAACAGGACAAAGAGATTATAAATGAGAAGCAAGAAAATAATATTGAAGGTAAAGAAATTGAAAATAAAAAACTAAATGATTACACTGGGATTAACAGTGCCAAAAAAGGAAAAAAGAAGCAAGCAAAGAGAAAAAAGGAAAGGGGAGGAAACTAGGGGGGGGAAAGCAAGATGATTACACTGGGATTAACATTGGGGGAAAAAAAGAATAGAGAGAGGGAAATATTTTCCAAAAAAGAAGCAAGCAAAGGAAAGAGAAGGAAATGGGAACAGATTAGAGAAAAACTGGGGACGAACTATGCAAGTAATAGACTTAAAAGTAAGAGAAAGGATTCAGAAGAAAAGATATAATAATTATTTTAAAAAAAGAAGAAGAAGACAAGAATGGGATAAAGGGAGAAAAACATTAAGAACTGAAATACTTGAGGGACTAAGAGAAAATGGTTAAAAGGGGAAGAATAGTGGAAAGGATGAAGGGAAATAAGGTATATAATCATAGAGCTAAGGGAACTGTATTAATATTGGTAATTGTGAAGGTAACAAATAAAGATGATGATATATATATTGTGTATTGTAAAATGAACAGTAGATGAAATATGAAGTGACAATTTGGTTCAATTATGAAAATAATTAAAATTAAGAGATAAACTTGAAATGTAAAAAAGTGTGATGGGGATTTGAAATGATGTGTTGTAAGTGATGAAATAGGACAATTAATTGATGTTATAATAAGAAATCAGGAATTAAGAATGGAAAGTGATATTGCTTAAATTAAAGGGTTTCAATACAAAAATTGAATAAGATGAAACACATTGTTTATAGCTAAAAAAAGGGTGAAGATTTTGAGAAATATATTTTATAAATGGAGAAATAAGATAATTAATTGAAGTAATGTTAAGAAATTAGGATGTGAAGGGCGGATGGTAATATTGTTTATATACTATGTATTAAGAGATTAAGATAAAATAAAAAATAGAGAAAAAGAAGATCATGGCAAATATTGAAATATGCAAATTGTATTTGGAGAAATTAAAAAAGTAGATTGGAACAGATTATAAAATATATATAATTATGTTATAAATTGTAAAAGATGTGACCCGGTCAATACTCTGTGCATAAAATGTGTATGTAAAAGGAAAATTTTAATAAAACTTGTTTTAAAAAACATATATAACAAGCACTGTTGAATATGAATTTTAGCAAGCTGTAGACCTCTAGAGAAGTAAAATAGTTTTGTAGTAAGAATGTAATATTTTAAGTGTAAACATAAATTATATCAAGTGTACCCAGGAGATGGACATGTAAATTAGCGGAACAATTTGCTTCAGCAAAATATGCACTTTCAGTTGTAGTTCTAATTAGTCTTCACAGTTCACTTCAGTTCATTAAAGTCATAGCCCACTACAATCAGAGTGCTCTGTGAACACCCACACATACATACACACAGAGACAAACACATAGTATCTTACATGATAAAATAAAATTTAAGGCAAAGTTAAAATACATTTATAAAACAACCTAACAAATATCTATGACAGTGATGGCAAACCTTTTTGCCATCATGTGCCAAAAGTGGGGGGAATGTGGGGGGAGTCGCGTGCCCACACCCATAATGCAATGTCCCCCCGTGCACCCTGCCCCCCGTGTGCCTTGCCCCTGCACATGCACGTGCGACCCCCTGCACTGCCCCGCCTCTGCACATGCACCCATGCATGCATGCAAAACATCCCCCGTGCGCCCCGTTTTGAGCCTAGCAGGCCTCCCTGAAGCCTCTGGAGGCTGGAAACGGCCCATTTCCAGACTTCCAGTAGGCCTATTAGGCTCGTTTCTCATCCTCCCCAGGCTCCAGAAGCTTGCCTGGAGCCTGGGGAGGGTGAAAACGGCCCCCCTGGCCCCCCGGAGGCCCTCTGGAGGCTGGAAACAGCCCATTTCCAGACTTCCGTGAGGTCTGTTTTTCACCATCCCAGAGCCTCTGCCCGAGCCCTGTACTTACCTAGCATCCAAAATGGACCACATGGAGACTTCTGAGAGGGGAGGGGCGGCGTGGGTGGGGGCGCACACATGTGCAGTGGAGGTGACCTAGTGCAACGGCTCACGTGCCTGCAGAGATGGCTCCGCGTGCCACCTGTGGCACGCATGCCATAGGTTCGCCATCCCGGATCTATGAGTTCCAGGATACTGCCAATACGTTAAATTATAACGTAGACACTTTCAGTTGTGACACACCGTAGAGATGCTTGCAAATTATACCTTTCAGTGATTAACTAAGCACATCTACTACTTTAATAGGCAAATATTAAATATGCATATTTAAATCAATTATAGCCTTTGTTTTGTTGCAACCTTCTTTTTAAACTGCATATTTATCATTCAGTGGCTTATGGTTCTGCCCTAATTCTTACTACTTCTGAGTAGTTATTCTAGGAAATATGTCTATCACTATAATAGGAATCCAGTCATAAGGATGTCTATTACAATCATAGACCAGAATATAATCAGAATATCTGTTATTAAATAAAAAAATGCAATTATAGTAATATAATATGATAATAAGCATAAATGTAAAATATCCTCTGCTTGACGTTATTTGATACATTATTTAATGTCTTATTCACTGAACACACAGTTTGACTCTAATGTAGGTCAATGGAACTGCTTATGTTCCAGCTCAAAATATACTATCATTCTGTTACAACGGTTATTAATTTGGCTTATTTTCAAATCGTGCTTGTCCTAATCAAAATCAGGCTGCAAAATGTAGTACATACCTGATGCATACTCAAGTGACTCACTGTTTACTTTAAACTGTGCCTTGAGTAACATGATCAAAGGTGTTGCATTCTGTCTTAGATACTTGATTGCTTATGAATTGCTGCTATGAATTTGAAATTGGTTGCATCTTCCTGCTGTAATTTGTTGCAATTTAAATGTTCACCATGCTTCTAATAATCGTGACAAAGTTGCTTCAAAAATGGGAATATTATTTAATGAATTATTTATTCCTACAGGCACTGTAGAAGAAGATGAAGGAGATGACCTGTTACTGGGGTCTGTTGATGAATTCTGGTGGTTTCCTCATATGTGGAGTCACATGCAACCACATCTGTTCCATAATGAATCTTCACTGGTGGAGCAAATGATTCTCAACAAAAAATTTGCCTTAGTGAGTAAAATTCATGCGTCATAGGCTTATAGTAGAAATGATATGTAACTGATACTGAGTACAGAGTGCTTAAATTAAGCATTCCCTCTTAAAAGTTGAGGCTTTGTCTTGAAATATAACTTTAATTAGTTTATCAGGATTTTCAACTCTAGCTTAGTTATTCTACCACTGGATGAAATAACAAAATTACAGAGCAGAGACATTTATATTACAGAGTATCTGTACCTAACATTTAGGTGTCCATGACTACAGTTTATTAAAACAATCGTCCATACAAATGCATGCCCACCACACTGCATCCTTTTGAAGTAAGCAGAACTATGCATCGTACTGAAACAGAATGACAAACAGTGAGCAAAATAAATTAAATGCATAAAATAAGAGAAAAGAAAAAGGAAATTTAACTCATCCCTCGAATACCCCAGCACCATTCATTAAACCACTTCCTATCTTTCTTGTTTCCACCACATTCTTATACCATTTCATAAATTGCCTTTAAACTTCTCACTTCTCCCTTTTTGAGGAACTTCTTATTCCTACAAATTTCTCACCAGTTACAATTTTCTTAGTCTTCCCTTTCCTCTTGATCCATTCGGTCTTCTTTCATGTATTTCTACTGTGATTCAGTATTCATTCTCATTCGGTTTTATCCAAATTCCCACAAAATGCTTCTTTCGTATTGATCGCTTAGTTTATATTTAATCTACATTCAGTTAATCACCCACCTATTTGTTAGTTGTTGTTAGATGTCGTGTCTGACCCATCACGATCCCGTGGACACCGATCCTTCAGGCTTCCTGTCCGCTACCATCCTCTGGAGTCCATTTAAACTCACGCCGACTGCTTCAGTGACTCCATCCAGCCACCTCATTCTCTGTCGTCACATACTTCTTTTGCCTTCAATCTTTTCCAGCATTAGGCTCTTCTCCAGTGAGTCCTTCCTTCTCATTAGGTGGCCAAAGTATTTGAGTTTCATCCTCAGGATCTGGCCTTCTAAAGAGCAGTCAGAGTTGATCTCCTCTAGGACTGACCAGTTTGATCGCCTTGCACTCCAAGGGACTCGCAGGAGTCTTCTCCAGCACCAGAGTTCAAAGGCCTCAATTCTTTGGCACTCAGCCTTCCTTATGGTCCAGTTTTCCCAGCCATACATTGCAACTGGGAAAACCACCCACATCACTCACTTATAGGTGGGTGAAGTGAACAGCACTACTCTCCTACACACAATCATTTAAACTTACTTTGAGAAAGTTTCCTCACATTATCCACACTGATTTCTCCATCCATTATCTTTTGTTTAGTAATCATCCTCCCAAGATAGATGGATTCATATAGTGATATAGATTATAGTTGGTATAATTTTTCATCCTGTTTAAACACCTTGTAATTATGACCACATTTCCCCTGTCAAACACAACTTCCTGAGTTCTTAATACATTAATTTTCAAGTCCATATGCCTTATTGCATCAGGCAATCTGTCTAACATTCGCAACAAATCATTCAGTTCCTCAGCCAAGAACAAGGCATTTGCCTGGGTACGAAAATACATACACATGCATATTCGAAATCACACCTCTGCGATCACAGAAATGATTCCTTAGATATGTTCCATACATATAGTTGGATGAAACAATTTGTTCAATTTTGTCACACACAACTTGGATTGAGGATTCTGATGCTAAAGAGTCAGCTTCAGTTGCACGGCATGGATGACACTTCAAAGAATCAACAAATAATCACTTTGATTGAAGCTGACCCATCTCAGTTCTGAGAAGCAGCCCAGTGCATGTCACACTCTTTAAGAAAAATAAGTAGCATTCATTATTGTTCATAATTAGTTCCCATTCAGGGGTTACCTTATATTAAGCTAACTCCCTATGATACATCTCTCTTGGGGACAATCATTCTAACCTAAAACCCAGTGGTGAAATCCAAATTTTTTACTACCTGTTCAGTGGGTGTGGCTTAGTGGGCGTAGTGTGGCTTGGTGGGCATGGCAGGGGAAGGATACTGCAAAATCCCTCCTCACTCCTGGGGGAACGATACTGCAAAATCTCCATTCCCATCCCACTCTGGGGCCAGCCAGAGGTAGCATTTGCCAGTTCTCCGAACTACTCAAAATTTCCGCTACCGGTTCTCCGAACTACTCAAAATTTCCGCTACCGGTTCTCCAGAACCTGTCAGAACCTACTGGATTTCACCCCTGCTAGAACCTATGTAGTCATGGGACTCAACTGGTATAATAACTGGTTTTCTAAGTGCGAGCTTTGCGCGCTCAAAGTTAGGTCACTGCCCTTTATCCTAGTCTATGAATCCACAGATATGAAATAAACTGTCCTACTCACACTATCATAGTCGATGTCCTTCTGAAGAGCAAAAGTATGTATGTTCTCTGTCCTACCTAAAGACACAGGACTTCCAAAATTGTATTTATTTTCATTTTGTATTCTTTCAGCTAGTATTTCCCACACAGGCTAGGCTAGGAGAACAATAATGGTATTGATTGAATCATCACACAGATGCAGGCCTCACATACATATTAAACAAATCAACAGTTTGCTTGTTTTCATTTCCAAATCCACACCGTACTTGTGTTATTTTCTGGTGGTCTGTCATTCAAATACTGGACATGTCTGATCCTGGATAGTTTTTCCAGATTTATGCCAGGCAGTTAGGTGCTACCACCTACGCAAAGATCATTCTATATTCAAAACAATGAAAATGCTTGTTTTGATATCCTGTAAGTATAAATGACAGTCATTTTCACTGTGTAAAAAGTACAGATAGCTTCATGCATTGTTATTGAAAGCAGTCACTTTGCAATAACTGAGAACATTCAAAGAAAAGTTCTGATTTTTAGAAATGCTTGATTGATTGATTATATTTTTAATTATACCTGAAAATTTGAAATATCCATTTTGTAAACTGATTTTTTTTTAAATCTGAAAAGTTGCAGCCAAGTGCTATGTAGACGCTCCTATGTTTCAATTTATTTCCAAATCAAGACATACCCCAAATTTAAATAATTATACAAAGAAATCAGATGGAGATCCAATGGAGAGAAGTGCCACTAACAGGAACAGTGAGAATGATGTAGAAATACAATTCCACTGTGTCCATTGTAAATAACTTCCAAGTAAGATTTTCTTGCATTAGAGCAAAAACTCTTCAATTTGCCCTAAAAATACTTTGCCCCCCTACAGCCAATCTAAAGCTAGTGTTCCCATACAATCTGGTGAAATGCTCCTGGTTCAGACTGGATCACCCAATCTGCCGGGAACGATGGCAGCAGGTGGTTCAGAGAACCGGTAGCAAAAATTCCTGCCCCTCCCCCACCCCCCATGCCCAGCTGAGCCACGCAATCATCAGAGGCTTTTTTTTTACTTTTAAAAGCATTTTTTCTACCACCTCTTCGGCCAAAGAAGTGGTAGAAAAAATGCTTTTAAAAGGTAAAAAAAAAGTATTTGATGATCCCAGCTGAGCTGCGCAATCATCAGAAACTTTTTTTAAAGTAAAAAAAAAAATTGCACGCCGCAGCTGATTACTCCTCCTCACACGCTGTTCTACTTACCGCATGCCTCCTTTTGGCATGCACTGTGCGTGCGCACCTCGCATTTGGTGCGTGGTGCACACTGCACTTGCACAGCCAGTGAACCGGTAGTAAACCGGTTCAGATTTCACCACTGCATACAATTCATTATATACACACAAACCACTGGAACCAGGGAGAGGAATTTTTTTTTAAATTTTATTTATATGCCGCCCTTCTCCAGAGACTCAGGGCAGCTTACAATGTGTTAAGCAATAGCCTTCATACTTTTGTATATTTTATACAAAGTCAGCTTATTGCCCCCACAACCGGGTCCTCATTTTACCCACCTTAGAAAGGATGGAAGGCTGAGTCAACCTTGAGCCTGGTGAGAATTGAACTCGCAGTAATTGCAGGCAGCTGGATGTTAAATGCTGTCTTAGTAGGAGGCATTAGCCTCCTACGCCACTCAGGCTCCCTTTAAAAATTTAAAATTTAAAACATTTTAAAATTTAAAGCATAATTTTAAAAACAAGCCTGGTATTACACTACATTACTCTTGCTATAATTCACCCAAAAATAGGAGTTATACAGAAACACAGCTTTATTGTTTATTATGTACAACAAGCAAAGTTGCTTGAGAAATCTTGTATATCTGTTCATCAGTATATCTGTCTGGGCCCTTGTTAGAAATTTAACTTTAAGCAGGCAAAAAGAATATTTAAAATGTCACAGGAATCTCCATATTAAGCTTTAAAGCATACACTTTACAGTGGGAACGGATTTGCCATTATCAGAGTAACTGGGTGTTCAACCAAGATTTAAAAATAAACTACTTATTTAAATTAACAAGATGGTCCTGGGAGGGGTTCATTTGCATATTAGCAGATAGATGGTTTGACAGAAAACATCTATAAATATTATACAATTTCACATTATCACATCAAAAGAGAAATCTGGCTCACATTCTTGTTGAACTGGAGCTAAATTAAGCTAGAGAAAAGAAAACAAAAAGCCTATAAAATATTGTAACATATCCTAGATAAAACAGGAAGTGTACATATTTGGAAAGACACTACCGTGTTTCCCCGAAAATAAGTCCCTGTCTTATATTTTTTGAACCCCAAAATAAGCACTTGGCCTTATTTTTGGGGAGGTCTTATTATTTTGGAGTGGAGCAAGATGGGGTTCCTCTTACCATCTTACGTGATTTCCAGCTCTGTCTCCCTAACCCTAACCAGAGGAAATGGTGAGGACCGGGTGCACATCCATTTAAATATTTTGAGGGAGGGCTTATTTTCGGGGGGGCTTATTTTAGTGCATGCGCTCAAAAGCCTGATTGGGCTTATTATCGGGATGTCTCCTTTTCAGGGAAACAAGGTATTAAACAAAATGAAAGAAAGAACTTTTGAGAGCATGGGGAAAAAAATGAAAAATTCCTTCAGCAGAATTAAACTAAAAAAAATCAATAAACTCTTCCTTATGTACAATGTTGTACTTAGCTGTGAGACTGTTGTATTATCCATAGGAATATCATAATTTTAACATTCTGACAGTATAGCCATAATAATACCACGGTATCTCATGGACCATGTTTAAGCAGTTTGTTTGGATAATAATGTAGTTCGTATGCATGTGTTTAAATAGTTGGGGGAGCTTATTTTCAGGGAGGACTTATTTTAGTGTGTGTGGTCAAAAGCCCGATTGGGTTTATTATCCAGGGAGGTTTTATTTTCGGGGAAACAGGGTAGATAAAATAAAGTAACTGAAAAAAAGTCAGGTTGATCTTCGTTGCAGGTTTTGAAATCTTTTATGTTTCTTTTATGTTTTTTTTATTTAAAAACCAAAATAAGATCAGTATATGCTAATATTATCCATGTGAAACATTAACATTAATTTTTGCATGTTTTTGGATAAAAATTCACAAAAAAATTGATTTTAAATAATTTTTTTTATTACTCACAAAACACACATACATATACACATAAAAATACAAGTAAAACAATACACAACATGCATCATAATGATGACATCTAAACGTAATGTCTGATTTCTTACGACATCAATAACCTATATTCCTCGATATGTATTCCTTCTCTCGCCTTATATAACGATATTATTTTATTGAAATCTAGTTATTTAGTTGTTAAACCTCGTTTGGTACAGGGTTTTATTTTGCTCTTTTGGGATCCTCTTTTTTGTTTTGTTTCTTTGTCTCCAACCATTGATACCACCTTTGCCAAACCAGATTTTATATAATATTTATGTAAAGCTAAATAAGCTTTTGGATGTAGGTCTTGAAATTGACCTGGATAATTACATTGTTTGGATAAGTTCATACATGTGTAGGAGGATGTTGTTATATGTGTGCACTGGTTCCTAGCTACATAGGATTTTATTTTGTTGTTTCAGGAACATGGCATCCCAACTGATATGGGTTATGCTGTGGCTCCACATCATTCTGGCGTCTATCCTGTTCATGTTCAACTTTATGATGCCTGGAAAAAAGTTTGGAATATCAAAATCACCAGTACAGAAGAATATCCACATTTAAAACCTGCACGGTACAGAAGAGGTTTCATTCACAAAAACATCATGGTGAGCTGTGGCTTTTTTTTATCGTGACTTTTCTGATTACTGTGATCCACAAAAAAGGATAAGAAATGTCTGAAGAGATATTTTTAGTTTATTATGCACTACCACGAGGGTGTAATTTATTTCAAATGTCCTTTATGCAGAGGTGGGATTCACTTAGCTTCCCTACCGGTTTGCAAATGGAGGATTTGTGCATGCTCAGTATGTCTGGGTGGGTGGGTGGAGCCTCCCACAGTCACCACTACTGGTTCATGCAATCCGGACAGAACCGGCTGAATCCCATCACTGCCTTTATGTTAAAATGGGATCAAAGATGCTTTGAAATTTTTAAAACTTGTCAAAATGCAGCTAGTATTGCTGAAAAGCAGCTAGAGCCGGATGTTCAGCCATCTTTTTTACCTAACCACTGATTCTGTACTCAGGCTGTGAAGAGGCTGTGAAGAGGCTGATGTTAACTTTAAGGATTATGAGTGGGAACATCTGTCTTAAAACTGCCTGATGGGATGGCACTTTGAGATCAAATCCAGATACCTTTCTAAGTATTTCATTGCTATTAGGAATACGTTTGGAAGCCTTAGTGTAAATCTAAGTGAATATATGTGTATGTTTTAGTTACAGTACATATCACTGTTTAGGATATTGAGTTAGAATGTTAAAAGTATGCAAAGTATTGTCAAGCATAGAAAGTTAAAGTAATAGGTACATGTAAGGTTTATGTTATATTTGTACATAATATTCATATTTTAAATGAAAAAAATCTCTTATGTTTGAAAGTGGTTGGATGGGCCTATCTTATTTTATGGTAATAGTACTAAAGTTGCTGGAATTATTATTTTTTCTAATAAATGTATTTTAATACATGTATGCATTGGTTATGGTTATGGACCAAGAATATTTGGATACCAAGGGACAGTTTAACTTCTTCTTTAAATATGTTTTATATATGATACTAGATAATTTCTATAGTCCTGCAAAAAAAATCCTGATTAATTTCATAGATGTCTTTCAAACTATCTCAGATAAATTGCCTTTGTCTTTCTATGAGACTTTGTCCATTTTCTATATGCTATATGTGATTTTATGCAACTTAATCATGTTTCCCCACCTCCAATTACCATTTTCTTGTCTGAAGAATCATAATTCTTTCCCTGATGTTTTTTTTAACAAAATTATTCATGCTCCTTAATTATTTTTGTTGCTGGATTCTGTATCATTTTCAGTTCTGTTATATTCTTTTTCAAATTATTCCAGATAAGGATATATAGTAGCACAGAATTTCCAGGGATGTTAAAATGTTGGAAGTTTTATTTTCAGCCCCATTCCTAATTATCCTTACCCATGGAATCACGGAATTTCTGTTTTTCACAACAGCCACACACACAGGGTCAGCAACTTTGTTGAGCCATCCATTATGGCCACAAGGTTTTTTTCCTGGTTATTTATAGATCTCATCGGTAAGTATTTGGAGTTTTGTCCCAATCTGTATCGTTTAAATTTAAATCAGGGGTGGGCTGCTGGAGGTTCGCAGGGTTTGGGAGAACCTCTAGCTAAGATTCTGTGCAGTTTGGAGAACCCCAAATCCCACCCCTGGCTGGCCCCGCCCACCCTGCTCCTCCCAGGAGTCCCCATGCAGCCCGTTTTGAATATAGGTAAGTGCAGGGTGTGTGCGGAGGCTCGGGAGGGTGAAAAACGGGCCTAACGGAAATTCGGGAAAGCCGGAAATGGGGCTGTTTCTAGCCTCCAGAGTGCCTCCGGAGCCTGGGAGGCCATTTTTGCCCTCCCGGAGGCTCAAAAAAAACCTCTGGAGCCCAGGGAGGGCAAAAACGCCACGCCCCCACTGTGGTGGAGGAGGCCAACTAGCCATGGCCACGCCCACCTAGCAGCCAGGCAGAGAACCCCCTTGCTAAAATTTTGGAAGCCCACCCCTGAGTTAAATGATCTTCCCTTGTTTTCCCAAGTGAAGAGATCTTTCTGGAACATGTTTTACCATCCTGAACAGTATCTACAAATGTAGCCTGCTCCCTATTTAATTCTAAATTAATTTTAAAACTACCAGTCCCAGTCCAGAAGCCTGGGGATCAATATTTTCTTCTACGAACAAAATTGCTGATTTAGTCTTACTCTTTGATGTTGTTTCTTCCTACCCAATTAGTTATCCAGGTTTTTTTATAACCTTCCATTTTATTTGTTTGCTATTACATTTATCTGTCACCTGTCTATTGATACATATTGATATATATTGATATTATATTTTATATAATATAAAATGTAATAATAAACTCAGCATAATTTATTTTTAAAAAGCTTCATGAAAAAGGTACATTTTAAAAGATACATTTTATTTCTAAATAATTTGAGAGTGGGGGCCAACTTAGAAATAACCGTAGCTTGGAAATCACACAGTAAACAACTTCTTCCCAACTTTTTGGCAGCAAGGACATTTTCAGGAAGATCTATTAAAGTATTTTTAACAACTTTTATGAGGAACTTTGTCAAAGGCTTTTAAAAAGCCAGGGATATAAAGTTGAAAGGTCCATATGCCAGTTGACACTGTCAAAGATCTCTTAAAAGTCAAGTTAGTATTTTCCTTTTCCATCACCATGGCTTATTTCTCTACACTTTTATTTTTTGTCTACAACTGCAGCACTTCCGAACAATTTTAAAGAATTGTTTTTAAAAAAAAAAAACAAATTACCTGGTACACAGAAAATCTATCATACCTCTTCTATAAAAATGTTATATTTCCACTATACATATTGGCATGCTGTTATGGAAGAATGTAATGACTTGCTAGGCAGTGAATCGTTCTTTAATAAAGCTGACAGACAATAGCATGCTGGTTGGAAGAATCCTATATTTTAAGTGTTGTTTTACTAACAAGTAGATAGACGTGTTTTTGAAATGATCATTTATTTGAAAGGCTATTTCTTCCAATTCCAATGTCAGACAAAGCGATGGGAAAAAAGAGGAACCAACGGGGCTTTTGAAGTTGTCCATCAAGAGCTAATACTTGGAGAGTGGAGGCAAACATATCATCTAAATATAACACTTTGGAATTTATTTTATTTTTATTTAAAAGACTAACAATTATTTTTAAATCGGCAGCTGCGTGAATATATATTAACCTAGATGCATATGTACTGTAAACTATATTTTTGAATGGTGCTTTTTTTCCTTTCCTACTCTTTTAATGATATGTATTTCATGGTCATTCTTCCTGACAAATGTGCTGTTTACTTTGTGTAGTCTTATGTTTTGAAATAATGTTAAAATAATAGTCAAATCTATAAAATATAAAGACTTACAGAGGAGAATTATAAGGGTGAGCTCCCATTACTTGACTCACTTCCTGCTCACTTAGCCATTTGAAAGCGTGCAAATGCAAGTAGATTAATAGGTACCACTTCAGTGGGAAGATAATAGCCTTCTGTGCACCTTTGGCGTTTAGCCATGCTGGCCACATAATACGGAAAATATCTTCGGACAACTCTGGCTCCCTTGGCCAGGAAATGGAGATGAACACCGTGCCCTAGATTCGGACATAACTGAACAGGGAAACCTTTTAAATCTAAAATAAGCGTTGCCTATCCTAAGCTAGACAATGCATTCTTTTTCGTTCTCCTTATTATTGTATATAATTTTTTACAGGTTCTTCCTCGACAAACTTGTGGCCTTTTTACTCATACAATTTTCTACAAAGAATATCCTGGTGGTCCAAAAGAACTAAACAAAAGTATACAGGGCGGGGAATTATTTTTCACAGTAGTTCTCAATCCAGTAAGTAGTTTAAATTATTTGAACAAGATAAATGTTGAGCATACCTTAAGAAATATTGACTAATAGCATTATTTTACTCTTGTTCTTTAGCTATATTGATGATGTATTCACTAATACATGTAAATGTTTTACAAAATGTAATAATTTTGAATACGCTCCATAATTTCTTAATAATTATCCTTACCGTTCTTCTTATTACTTGAAGCCAATGATGTTAGCATGTACTTTTGGAACAATAAACATGATTGAAATGTCACTAAATGGTTTCAGGAAGCCTAACATCAGTCTTCTACAAATTCCAAATTATAAATAAATTATTTTAATTACATAGAATAACAAATATCAAATAAACAAAGTACAAAATGAAGAGCTGCTATTTTGTCACTCATGCTCTGATTTTTTTTTTCCCTACTGGAGTTAATAAGGCTTAGAATAGAATGAGTTCCTCTGACAGATATAGAGCAAACTACTTTAAAGCAACATATAAGTGTGGGCTCTTTTTTTACACACAGGCCCTGTTTGCATAACACATTTTGCTGGATAAAGGGAAAGCCAACTGTTCTGGAGGTTTTGAAACTCTAAGGAACAGATCTTAGGTTCAGGGGTAGGCTGCTGGGAGTTCGCAGGGGTTTGGGAGAACCTCTAGCTAAGATTCTGTGCAGTTTGGAGAACCCCCAAATCCTACTTCCGGCTGGCCCTGCCCCACCCCTCCAGGAGTCCCCACATAGCCCATTTTGGATGCAGGTAAGTGCAGGGTGCACATGGAGGCTCGGAGAGGACAAAAAAACAGCCCTCCGAAGCCTGGGGAGACCGTTTTCCCCCTCCCAGAGGCTCAAGGAAAGCCTCCGGAGCCCGGGGAGCGCAAAAATGCCCTCCCCCTGCCGTGGTGCAGGAGGCTGACTAGGCCACGCCCATCATGGCCATGCCCACCCAGCAACCTGGAAGAGAACCCCTTGCTAAAATATTTGAAGCCCCCCTCCCCCCGCTTAGGTTGGAAGGGAAGATCAAATGACGCCAACTATGTATGTTTCTTTGTTTTTATTGTAGAGCTGAAGGGAGTAAATATAGCATTGATCCCTCCAATTGCTTCACAGCAAAAGCCCTGTTTTTGTAAACTCACTGAAATGTTGGTACTGATGAATTTATAACATTTAGTCTAAATATTTTAATGATTTGAAACTGGCAAACTACTAAACATTTCTTTTAATTAAAACATCAAGCTACAAGTTAATGTAATAAGGGAAATATTTTAAATTACCTTCTGAGCCACAAGTTCTCCTCCCTTCATCAGCTTGAGCCAGGGGAAAGATTAAGTGTCTCTTAATTTTAAGATTAAGAGACACCTGGTCTACCCCAACATGTGGGAGGGGGCATTCTGCTCCCTTTATATATATACAGGAGATAGATAGATAGATAGATAGATAGATAGATAGATGATAGATAGATAGATAGATAGATAGATAGATAGATAGATAGATAGATAGATAGATAGATAGATAGATAGATATCAGGTAAAATTCAAATTTCTTTTGGTGCGTCCAGTTTTCAGCCATTCTAGCAACTGCTAGAGGTCATGGCCGAGAAGCATTCGGGTATCAAAGATATGGCTAATTGCATAATTCTGCTCCAGGGTCATTGAATATGCTCTACTTCTAAAAAAAAAAACTTAATGAAAAGAAGAATCCAGTTCAGGTAAGCGGGCAGGGAGCAGTGTGGTTCCCTTTTCCAAGCCCAATCACCACCCGGATTCCCACATGTTAGAAATGTAGGAATCCTGTAGATTTAAATATGTAGATTTGTAGGAACAAATCTAACATTTAGAAACATTAGTAGCTTTTGTAGGTAGTATCTTCTAGTCTGAATGTTACACCCAGAGGAGGTATTCAGCAGGTTCTGACCAGTTCTGGAGAGCTGCTAGCGGAAATTTTGAGTAGTTCGGAGAACCGGTAAACACCACCTCTGACTGGCTCTGCCACCATCTATTCTCTGCCTCCCGAGTCCCAGCTGATCGGGAGGAAATGGGGATTTTGCAATATCCTTCCCCTGCAGTGGGGAGGGAATGGAGATTTTACAGTATCTCTCCCCTGCCATGCCCGCCATGCCACACCCAAAGAACCAGTAGTAAAAAAAATTTTGAATAACTGCTAACACCCATTATGAGCTGAAATGAACAATTACTTTTTCAATATTCATTCTACATAAAACAACTATTGTTGTTATTCATCTTTTATATTTTAAGAATAAATGTATTAGAAATATTTCGAGGGGAAAAATGGAGTCTAATTTTAGCCACACAGAATTGTATAAAACTTGATAATGAACTTAAATGTCTGTGCCATTAGGACAAAAGTGGCATTCAAGGACAAAAGAGGTATTCATATAATCAAAAGCGGTGTCAAGTTTCTTGGGGTTTTTTTTTTCACTTTATCCAAATAATATAAAGTATATATTACTATTTGTGAACATTTCATTTTTCTCAAGCATTATAACTTCCAAATTATTCAGACTAAGGAATCTTAAGGCCTATTGAGAAAACCATTCTTTGCTAACTCTATTTACTGGAAATGGAAGAGCTTTTGTGCTAAAATAGTTCATCTAGCAAATTCCTAATATGCACACATTTATGTGGAATTGGTTTATGCTCCCCATATTGCTGGCTGATAGTAGCTATAAAATTATTCTCGCAGCAAAGCCCATTGTGTTCATAAAGCATGCAGGCTGTTTAAATTCCATCAGATTATGTAAAGGGCATTGGGAGTTCATAACACATCAACTTTTAATACTGGCTACCTCTATGAAAAGTATGATCTACCCATGGTAGACCTGACAAACAATCAATGCCAGAGGACATATTAATTCACAAAGTGGAAAAAAGAAGAGCTTTCCCATTACTGATGCTGTTTAAGGAGGGGGCATGTTTAAAAAATATGTAGATTTGTTCCATCCTTGATGAAACTTTTCAGCTAGATTGCCATAGGTGTATCTTACAGACCACCTTATCCAAACAGAGGAAATAGACAAATTCTTTTGTCAATCAGTTAGCTAAAGTGTGCAGGAAACTCACTGTCAGGCTGGCCATAACCGAAACCTCTAAATAGAAACAATCCTTGGCTCCATTTGTTGAGAAAGGTTTAGTTTTATTAGAGGTCAAGTGTATTGCAGTATTGCATAGCCAGAACGGAGAACTGTGCACCCAAATGCCCAAGTTCTACTTTTCCCTTCCTCAGCTATCCCTCGCTAGCCACCCTACTGTAACCAATCAAGTCCATGAAAGATGTTTTCATAAGGACCAATCCAAGCGCAGCTTGGTATGTGACTTGTTAAAGTTGGGTTGAATCAGGGGTGAAATACTCCTGGTTCGGAGAACCAGTAGCAAAAATCCCTGCCCCACCCCCATGCCCAGCTGAGCCGCCTGATCATCTGAAGCTTTTTTAAAATTATTTTTAAAAGCATTTTTTCTGCAACCTCTTCAGCCGAAAAAATGCTTTTAAAAGTAAAAAAAAAGCCTCTGATGATCACGCGGCTCAGCTGGGATCGTCAGAGGCTTTTTTTTTTTAATTGAAAAAGTTTTACCAATACAAATTTCCCCCCCCCTTTTTCCCCCCCCTCCCTAGCCCAACATTATAAGATACATATAAAAACAATATATAATTCCATCCCGTCCCCACCCTAACCCTCCCCCTCCTCCCTCTTCCCTCCCCCCCTTGACTTCCATTATATGCAATATTAATATTCCCAAACAATATATATGTTATTCAATCTTCCATATCTTTTTTCTATATTTACTAACATACTAACATAATCATCTCAGCTAAAAGCGATATAATATTTTCTAGTCTGATACTTATTCTGTACATACTCAATCCATAATTTCAGAGGCTTTTAAAAGCATTTTTTCTACAACCTTTTCGGCTGATCAGGTTGTAGAAAAAAAAATTTTTTTAAGCCTCTGACGATCGCAGCTGAGTTGCCTGATCGTCAGAGGGTTTTAAAAGCATTTTTTTCAACTCAGCTGGGATCATCAGAGGCTTTTTTTTTCTTTTAAAAGCATTTTTTTAATAACCTCTTCAGCCGAAGAGATTGTAGAAAAAAAATTCTAGTGAATGAGATTTCACTGAACCATGGCTGTATAAAGATCTTGATTTACATAGGAAAAACCTGGATGAAACAATATATATATATACATACATACATATAATATATAATAGAATAGAATATATATAATATATATAAAATATATGTAATATATATATAATAGAAGATAGATAGATAGATAGATAGATAGATAGATAGATGATAGATAGATAGAAAGATAGATAGATGATAGATAGATAGATAGATAGATAGATAGATAGATAGATAGATAGATAGAT
>WNWU01000048.1:1175623-1210329 GCA_012654045.1 Ptyas mucosa | reverse complement strand
AAAGACAGCTGTTATTTTGAGTTGCCACGGCCAGTCCCTGATAAGGCGTTCCGGCAAGTCTGACAACAAACAGTCAGGTTAAAACTTTGTTCGTCACAAAAGCCAACAAGGTAAGGTCAGCTCCTTTTATACCTTGTGGGGCATTGGCTTTGTGACTCATCACCTCATGCTCGGCCCCACCCACTCCTTTGCTGAGCCCGTCTCTCTGATCGTCGCCACCTGGGATTAATCCACTCCCTCTCCTCATTAATGTCTGACTCAGAGGAGCTTTCTTCCACAGGGCTTTCAGCTGGGGCCTGGGGTGGTGCCAAACCAGACGGGCCAGGGGAGGGGGGCCTTGCCTCCTCCTCCTCTTCACTTTCGGAGGATTCTTCCTCCGGAGGTCCGGGCTCGGGAGCCGAAGACACAACATATATACAGTAGTTATCTGTTGATGTGAAAGAACATGTCTAAGGGAGTGACCAGCCTGAAAGCATTGAGGATAATGTCTAGCTTAAGAAATTTACATCCAGAGGCTATCTAGAATCTGTGAAAGCATACTTATGCATCATTTTTTTTAAAAAATGTTCCTTTGCTTATGGCCATGATGGCGAACCTGTGGCGTGTGCCATAGGTAGCACACACAGCCTTCTCTGCAGGCATGCCAGCAATCGCCCCAGCCCAGCTCCACTGCGCATGCGCGCGAGCTGGTCTTCAAGTCTCTGCCGCACATGCACAAGATGCTGCGCCCTATTTTGGGCCTGGAAAGCCTCCTCCACCAACCTGGAAGCCAAAATAGAGCACGGGGATGCCTCATGAGGGCCCCCCCCCGGCCTCATTTTGGGCCTGGAAAGCCTCCTCCACCAACCTGGAAGCCAAAATAGAGCACGGGGATGCCGTATGAGGGACCCCCCCCGCCCCATTTTGGGCCTGGAAAGCCTCCTATACCAACCTGGAAGCCAAAATTGGGGGTGGGGGGTCTGGGGCGCATGTGCAAGGAATGCATGCATGCACGGGTTCAGGGGGCATGCACAGGGAATATGTGCGCATTCTCGGGGCTGGGGCACATGCACCGGTGGGCGCTCACATTGCATTTTGGGGGTTCGTGCATGCACACGTGCATTCGCGAGCGCACAATTTGGCCACTCGGCACCAAAAAGGTTAAACATCACTGGCTCATGGCTTCTGAGGGAGATGTTTAATATGGATTACTTGTGCAGCAAATATTTTAAATCAACAGGTACAACCTGTTGGTTCAAAATGTTTGCTGCACAAGTAATCCATATTAAACATCTCCCTCAGAACCTACAAGTAAAGGAATATTTTTTAAAAGAATGCTGCAAAGTATGTTTTCACAGAATAAAAATCATCTCAGTAAGGTTTCAGCTTAATAACAAACATTAAATTATCTGAAAAATGAAATGTGAGATCCAGATAATTAGTATTTCCTTTTGTTAAATCTAACTTTTTGAATGCTATACGTTCATCAAGTATTTGGATTTATATAATTATATAATGTTTCTGACATACTTAGTTCTGTCACTGCCTTCATTTTAATCCTCAAGAAAGTTTGGATGGAAATTTGAAATGAAGTTATAATAACCTATTATTGCAATTTCTGCTGATGTTGATAAAAAAAAATTCCTGTTAGATCCCAGTAAATACACAGGTGGTATTTTTGCATGCATGTATCTATTCTGCTTCGATTTAGATTCCAATGCTTTCTAGCCATAGTTGGTTTCCCAGGTCTCTACTCAAAATAGCGAGCAGTCAAAAATATAGTTTCTGAACAATAATTTGTTCCTGCAAAACAGTTTATATGCCTTCCTCTCAATACTGTAATTTATCACAGTAACCTAACTTAAGACACCGCAATTCTGTTGTCCTTGGAATCTTTTGCAAAATATTTTTGTGTAGATACTGAAAAAAAAAAAAGTTGTCATCATTTTTCATGCCTGGGTTTTATCTGTAATTTTATAACAGTTGGAAAAATTCCGCAATGAAAATATTTGAAATGCCTTTCTGTACTGCGTATGAATGCTGGTAGAATGCATTCCTATATCTGAATACCAGTGGTCCAGACAACAATCAGATAAGCAATTTCAGACCAAACGATGCCTACGTAAAACCTTTATTTCAACCTTTATCAGTCTAGTGTCCTCTAGATAAACTGGACTTCATCTTGTCAACTTACGAAGCAGCAGGATTTAAAACATCTGCAGGGAACCAGATAGGAAAAATTATTTTAATCATCCCTGCTTACTTCAGGAAGCTAATTCACAGCTCAGTCATAAGGCTCTGACCATTGACTCCCAGGTTAGAGATGGCCGCTATGTAAACAAATCACAACCATCCAGGGCCCCTAAGGAACGCATTAAGTATTGGTTAATTGGAAAAGGCAGGAAGAAGTCTTGGAAAAATACCAACTTTCCTGATATATTTAGACTGCAGTGGGCAGGCAATTAGCTCTTTTGGATGACATTCCATTTTTGTCTCATAAATAGTTTTTGTCTCGGAGAGTTTTCCTCCAAGTTAAAAAGAAAACAGAAAAGTTGAATTAAGTATCTAGAGATTACAGAGGTATTGCCAAGCTTAGATGTGAAATCTATCAGAAGATATTTTAGGATAATAGAATAACAAAGTTTGAAGGGACCTTGGAGGTCTTCTAGTTAAGCACCTACTTAGGCAGGAAACCCTATATCCAGTGGTGGGTTCCTCCCGGTTTGGCCCGGTTTGGCCGTGCCGGTAGCGGTGACGATATGACGTCACCAAACCAGTTCTCTTTGTTCAGGAGCTGAGTCCTCCCACCCTCGCCCCCGCCTCCGCGTTATTCTTACCTTTTATTTGGCCTCGCCCCCAATCTATTTGCTGCCTCCCAAGTCCCAGCTGATGGCTAGAAGGAAAAAAAACTGTTTAAACTCTTGCTGCAGGGCTTCAAAGGGCCGCCCTACAGCTGATCAGTGTTAAAAGGCAGTGTGATGGTAGACCGGGACGCTCAAAAAACAAATAGGTAGACTGGGACGCTCAAAAAATAAATGGGTAGACCAGGATGCTTCTGCAAGCAGTTAAAAGCCTGGTAGACCAGTACCTCTGTTAATTCTAAAGAATTGTCACATGGCCATCAAACCACAAAACCACAAAATAAGCCACGCCCACAGAACCGGTAGTAAAAAAAATTTAGAACCCACCCCTGTCTATATCATTTCAGACAAATGGTTGTCCAATCTCTTCCTAAAAACTTCCAGTGTTGTAGCATCCACAACTTCTGAAGTAAAGTCATCCCACCAATCAATTGTTCTCACTGTCAGGAAATTTCTCCTTAGTTCTAGATTGCTTCTCTCCTTGATTAGTTTCCACCCATTGCTTTTTGTCCTGCCTTCATGCATGAAGGATATACATGATATCTTTTCAATCTTATTAGGCATCTGTTCCATAAATTTCAAGTTATAAAGTACTGCAATTGGAATCTTTTAAGAATGGAATGCTTTTCCGAGTGGTGAAGGTTAGATTCAAGACTGGATTTTTAAGATGGTTTTATTTGGGACTTAATAATATCAAATATGCCCACTTTGTGTGCATTTTGTTTAGATTTGCATTGTCATTTAAATATAAGGTTATCAAGTACAAATAATTTACAATAATAACTCTAACCCCAATTTATACTGGAGTTCTTTTAACTTCTATAATTCCAACAGGAATTTAGACACGGGCATACGACCAGGCCTGAATGACCAGTGATGTTCTTGCAAGGAGTAGATCAGGAAATTTGGATTTGTGTACCAACCTGAATCAATCTGATAAATTAGACTTCCTCATGCCCTTATTGTCTTCCTTAAATGGTCTTTTCATTGCTCCTGCATACATGTGACTCTCTTATCTTTGCTTTTGACTTTAATGGATTTTTAGAATTGGTAACAAGCTTGGTAAATTGGAGGTTTTCCATATATATATTTTCATACCTGCAAACTTCCAAAATTTGGAAGTGTGACTAAGCTTCTGGGTATTTTCTATAATGTCAATTTGATTTTCTAGATTTCAGTCTTCCAATACTAATCATCTCTGAGCTCCTAGCCAGTGTTTTTGCCTCTTCTTCCCAGGTACCCACTGCCAATCTTTCTACTTTTTCCAAAAACTTTGAATTCTTCTGCACTATTTCTTCTTCCTAAGCCTGTCCCCTATTGTATGTATATACAGCATATACATATACGTGTACAAATGTGAGCATGCACGCTCGTGCGTAACACCTCTGTGCATGCACAGGACCTTCTGTGCATGCGCAGAGCGTCAAAAACAGGACGTGATGAGATGCGGGTGGGCTGAGCTTCCTGCAGCCGCTGCTACCGGTTTGCCCGAACCGGATAGAACCAGCTGAATACCACCACTGATATACATATATTCAGACAGCTTCTCTAAATCTGTAGGCCTATTATTTCTTTCTATGCAGATGTTTCTGGGACCAGCTTGTACACCTCACAAAAGTTGCTTGTTAAATTTGTCTGCCATGTTACAAGGCATCTGAGAACAGAGCTAAGCATAATATCTAGTGTCTGATCAGCTGTTGTTCATCTAATGGCCCAGCATGACAGCAAAACGGATCAGCAATATTGATGAGGCCTGAGGCACTGGAATATACTGCCTGTTAAAAATTTACCATCACTTTACTGCCTGAAACTCATACCCTAGATATAACAGTCAGTGTGGCTTCTTACTCTGTTCCCGTATGTTCAGGGCCAGATCATGATGATAAAGCAAGTGCAATTAATTTTTTTTTTTACTGCATTGACAGGTGTCAGCTAGCAGCCTTGTTAAGGTTTGTGGACTCTCTCAACAGGAGAGATTAGCAAATAAATCTCCCACCTGGCATTATGTGACCAAATTGCAGAATACTTTGCTGATAAAAATAATTAGATTTGTCTTATCCTTGAATCTGCATGGACAGATATGGTAGAAAGGGAAATATATTGCAGAGTTAATAGAGATCCTGTCACTCCAGGTGGGTTCCATGTTCCATTTAGCTTCTTAGGTGGGGATTAGAGATGAGATCCAAGAAGTGATAAATGCCTCATTAAAAGAGAGGTGTTTTTTGACGCTTCAACAGAGCCCTTCTTAACAGGTTCTTTCTCAAGCAGACTATTTTTGATTATTGCAATTTGGTATCCAATCTATCCTTTTGGGGAGTCTATTGAGATTTCCAGGGTCCTTTATCAACCAGGATGCAGACCTGGGTTGCTCTGAAAACCACCTTGAGCCCACAATTGGCACATAGTGGAAAAACCTGAGAATCGATAGGTGACAACTGTCAGGAGCATATTACATCAGTGCTCAAGCCCTGATCCCTGATAAGCTTGTGGCTATAATTCTAGTTCTAGTTTTGACCTACAATGTAATTTTACCTCAAGCAGCTGTCAGGGTTCCGAGTAATGCATCCACTGAGAGCAGAACTCCGAGACAAGTAGATTCCTCAAAGAACACCTTTATTGGGCACACCATATCGGCACAGCTAGTAAAAACCAACTCTAAAAGTTCCAGCGGTTTCCCCCCTAATTAAAAGAGCAAATATTTCCTCCCAGGTGTCACCAATTACATTGTCCAATGAAGGTAGCTAGGAAGTTGCTCGGCTACTCCTCTGCCATCTGTCGGGATGATCTTGGTTCCCACAGGAAAACTTTTTTGTTTTGATAGGTAGCCGGTCTATCTTCTCTCCCCCCCCCGCTTCCCTTTCCCTTTTCAATGTTCGTGGCAGCTATAAGGCAGGAGAAAAATGGCATCAGCCAGATCAGCTTCAGAGTTGACAGCAATCTTGGGGACCATCTTTTTCAGTCAGAATGAACACATCCAGTGGAAATTCCTCTGAGATAAAGACCTGAGGCAAAAAGAGGATGCTTTTTTGTTGTAGCATCAACATTGTACAAAAGACTCCTTGTAGTTATTAGGTTTCCCTTACATCTCTCCCCCCCCCCCTTACATCATTGTCCTTTTAGAATGCAGAAAAGACAAATTATTTCAAAGGACCTTCGGGATTTGAACTTCATTATGCTGATATGTTATTCATGTCAGGCTGTGTATTCCACTGTGAAGTATTAATTTAGAATGACAGGTTAAGGCGTGACTGTTACTGAGGTGGTTTCAGCTTTAACCACGGCCATTTTAATGTTTATGGTTACTATGGATACTGTATTATACATATTGTCATATTGTAAGCATTGTAAATGCTATGTGTTGGTGTTATAAATCATAATGAAATGTGTTTAATTATAAACTGTTTGTGATAAAACATTATTATTATCATTGTTGCCACAGAATATGAAAACGATGATTACCACCCTCATTGTTCCAAATTACTGGATCCTATGGGAAGGCTACTTAACAGGATATTACCACAGCATAAGACACAGTGGCTCAGTGGCTAAGACGCTGAGCGTGTCGATCAAAAGGTTGGCAGTTCAGCGGTTCGAATCCCTAGTACCGCGTAATGGGGTGAGCTCCCGTTACTTGCCCCAGCTTCTGCCAACCTAGCAGTTCGAAAGCACGTTAAAAAATACAAATAGAAAAATAGGGACCACCTTTGGTGGGACGGTAACAACGTTCCATGCGCCTTTGGCATTTAGTCATGCCAGCCACATGACCACGGAGATGTCTTCAGAGAGCACTGGCTCTTCGGCTTTGAAACAGAGATGAGCACCACCCCCTAGAGTCGGGAACGACTAGCACATATGTGCGAGAGGAACCTTTACCTTTAAGTGTACTGTATATATGATTATAATGCATTCTGTTCTTTTCTGTCTCTTTGACCTTTGGTGAGCCATGCCAAGAGCACTATCAATTTATTATAGGAGAAAATTGACAATCCAGTTCTGCTCTTTGGCTCTTAGATAAAGACTTCAGCCGGCATCTGTTGTGTCTTTATCTACCTACAAGCCCTGTACCCATATAGGGTGCTATTGTTACTAGGGATTTGCACAGTTCCGCTGTTTGAAGGCCCAGATTGAAAATGTTTAAAAATTTTATATTAGAAAACTATGGAACATAAAAGAAAAAGTTGAAAAAAAGAAAAAAATATGAAAGAATCAAAAGAAAAAGTGAGAGAAGAAAATACATCTAAGCATGCAATTTCTGATGTTCGCTGCAGCAATTACAAACATGGTAATTACTATTTCCAATATCCCAAATTACATATCGTGGGTCCCTTCTTCCTGCAAAGAAAGGGATTTCCTTTGATCAATAAATCCCAAAATCACCAATTCATTTTTATCCATTTTCAGCAAAAAAAAAAAAAAAGTCCATAAAGTATTTTACAAAGTAATTGTTGCTACATCCTTAAAAATATTTGTATGTTTTCTTGTAAAAATTGTATTGGGTAACTTTTGTGAAAGGGATTATTCAGTGATGGAATTCAAATTCTTTACTACCGGTTCTGTGGGTGTGGCTTGGTGGGCATGGTGTGGCTTGGTGGGCGTGACGGGGGAAGGATACTGCAAAATCTCCATTCCCTCCCCACTCCTGGGGGAAGGATACTGCAAAATCTCCATTCCCTCACCACTCCAGGGGAAGGATACTGCAAAATCCCCATTCCCACTCCTGGGGAAAGCATATTGCAAAATCTCCATTCCCTCCCCACCCCACTAACCTGCTTTCCAGCTCTATTCTCTTGTGCAGAGCAACAATAGAAGACCCAGCCGATCAGTGGGGGCCAGTCAGAGGTGGTATTTGCCGGTTCTCCAAACTACTCAAAATTTCCGCTACCAGTTCTCCGGAACCTGCTGAATAGCACCCTTGGGATTATCCATATCTGTTTATCATTAGATATATCTAATAGTTGTGAACCATAGAGCTGTGAGTAGGGAAGGCAGGTGCAAAGAGCTCTCTTTAATCCTCAGGCATGGAGAGCACTGTTTTCTGTTATCCATCTTTAAAAAATGAATTCCTGTCACCAATTTAGGCAAATATATTCAAGTATAGCTAGAAGACTAATTCATTATTCTGTCACTTTGTAAGTCTAATGGAGCAAGAGCAGCTGTTGCTAAGTCTCTGAATACCTCAGATGGAACTCTTTTGAGTAATAGGATGGCAAAATCAGGAACTCTACACAGTGTACACAATGCCAAATTAATTGGAAAATAGATGGTCTGGAAGTTAAACATACTCTTGTGGCCTGTAAACATTTGTTCTGCATCTAAAATAACTTTGTTATATTTAATTGAATGGATTTTTGTTTCCAGCCCATGAATGAATCTTTAAACATCAATTATTTCATTAAAAAAATAATAATAATAATACCTTGAAGGGTTATATGACATTACTTCTGTTCTTTGTGCACATTAAGCAAAATGTGATGTGACTTTAATGCCACTATTAGGCTCAGGACAAAAAATATGTCAGGAAGATGTTGAACAATTTGAGAATGTGCTGGTAGAATAGCTTAAGGCCAATTTAACTTTGTTTCTCCACAGTCTGCTATAACTGACTTATTTCAGTTAATTAGTGGCAGGTCTTATTTTTTAAAAAAGGGGAATTATTACTACCACTATTTCACAACTCTGAATGCAGTATAAAAGAAATTAGTATCAGCCAATCTATCTTTATTAATTTGCAAAGTTCAGTTGTAAAATCCAGGCAAGAATGTTATATATTTTTCATACTTCCTGTAATGTTGCTTTAGAATCCAAAGCCCTAATGGCCATGTATGAATAAACTTCCACATTAGTTTTAGGCCCATATTAAGGTGCTCTGTGCCTAAGATACCTGAACGAATTTGTTGATAGGTGTGAGACAAAATCTCCTTTGCCATAGCACCTCATATTAGAATTCCTCATAGTGGAAGTCAAATTAGTTCCATCCTAGATGTTCATGGTGATTTACTGGATGTACAGTATATGGCTACTCATCTCACATAAACTAATTTTGGGCATTAACACAATAAAAATATCGTTACAAAAACAAAATGAAAAACTGAAAACCCATCAAAAGAATAATGGCCATCAAACCTAAGTCAATCAAACAATACTTTCATACAACTATCTCCTGACCATTGGTGGGATTCAAAAAAATTTTACTACCGGTTCTGTGAGCTTGGCTTGGTGGGCATGGCAGGGGAAGGATACTGCAAAATCTCCATTCCCACCCCACTGCAGGGGAAGGATACTGTAAAATCCCCATTCCCTCCCCACCCCACTAACCTGTTTTCCAGCTCCATTCTCCTGTGCAGGGCAACAAAAGAAGTCCCAGCTGATCAGCTGGGACTCGGGAGGCAGCGAATAGATCGGGGGGGGGGATGGGGCCAGTCAGTGGTGGTATTTGCCAGTTCTCTGAACTACTCAAAATTTCCGCTACCGGTTCGCCAGAACCAGTCAGAACCGGCTGAATACCACCTCTGCTCCTGACCCCATGCCTCAAAGTTAAGCTTTCTCTTAAGGATTTTGCAGAAAACAAGGCTAGTCTAACCAGATTTTCCAAAAGAAAGTGCTGCTATAGAGAAGGCATGCTTCCTGGGTCCTTCCAAATGATATTTCTTAATCAACAGGACTTTGACCATTGCCCTTTTGCAGGGCCTCATGGGGTATGTAGATACAACTGGGGGAAAAAAGGGGTACTTCAAATAAAGCCCCTTGCCATAAGGGACTTTTTGGGTAGCAATGAGCATCTTGAATTATCCTCAGAAGTCTACTGGGAGCTAATGGGGCTCCCCTTGAAGAGCACTCGGAGGCTCCAACTGGTCCAGAATGCGGCCGCGCGGGTGGTTATGGGCTCAACCCGATGTGCCCACGTGACACCCCTCCTGCGCGAGCTGCACTGGCTCCCAGTGGTCTTCCGAGTGCGATTCAAGGTGTTGGTCACCACCTTTAAAGCGCTCCATGGCATAGGACCCGGGTACCTTCGAGACCGACTTCTGCCACCAATAGCCTCCCACCGGCCAGTTCGCTCTCACAGAGAGGGTCTCCTCAGGGTGCCATCGGCCAAGCTATGCCGGCTGGCGACACCCAGGGGGAGGGCCTTCTCTGTGAGAGCCCCAGCCCTATGGAATGAACTGCCCCCGGAAATGCGTAAGATATCCGACCTCCAGGTATTTCGCTGTGACCTTAAGACCCTGTTGTTCCGCCAGGCCGGGTTATCAATGTAATAATTTTAAATCAGGTGTTTTAATTTTTGGGGTCTTAAATTGAGCCGAATTATTTAATAATTTTAATAATTTTAATTGATGTTTGTCTTGTGCTTTTAATAGGTTGTACACCGCCCTGAGTCCTTCGGGAGAAGGGCGGTATAGAAATAAAATTATGATTATTATGATTATTATTATTAATGCAACTCATGAACCAAAGATCTACTATGAGAGCACTGATGTACACCTGATGTACATAATTGTTCACACTGTTGCATTCTGGACAAATCGAAGCTTTCCAGTGTTCATCAAGAATAGACACATGTAGAATATGGAGGTGACAGAAGCCTGAGTTGACGATCTACCTCCTGATCCGGGAATAAGTGCATGTTCTTTAAAAGGCCATTTTTTTTTACTATTTAGAAAATAGTGAAAACATTCTTGTTCTGTTAATTTTTTAAAGAGAAATTAGCTTTATTAGTTGATTTTATTAGCTGATTTCATATATTGAAACTAATAATGTTTTGTCGAAATCTTAGTGGGCTAGTTCACACACAGACTAATGCGATTGATTGGTTGATTGATTGATTGATTGATTGATTGATTACACTGCTACTTTCATGCTGTTTCAATCAAGTATACCTAAATAAGTAACAATATAATAAGGTCAAGGACAATCGAGCAAATCATCTGCTTTAATTCATTCTAGTTCTGTAAAATTATAATAAATAATAGCCCCATATACCTCCTAGGTTTCAAATTATTGGATCCTTATACAAAATGTTTGCTTGAATAACCAGCTTTTTAACAACGTACTCAATATTAAGAGGCTGCAATAAAAAAGTGGTAATAGCCAAAATGTGTGATTGATAGAAACGTTTGGTTAAAAAAACAAAATGGCCAGAACATACTGTTTACTGACTGGATGGAAGTTTTGGTTTTTTAGGGGTGATAACTTTCTGAATATGTATCTAGAACTGATACACTTTTCCCCATCTGTGCAGTTCTCATTTCCCCCCCCCCAAATTTTTAGTTTATTCAAAAAAGATTAAAATACAAAACACCAAAATATTTTTTTAAAGAAAAGAATACAACAAAATAATTAACAAAAAAATGTCTTAAAAAAACCTAACTACCATATTTTTCAGAGTATAAGACGCACCTTTCCCCCCCCCCAAAAGGGGGTGAAAATTTGAGTGCGTCTTATACACCGAATGTAGCCCCGCCCACCCACTGGCCCCCACCCTTTGGCCTCTGCCTCCCAACAATTTACCTCCTTGCAGCAAGTAGCAAGAAGAAACAGCCCATTTCAGCTTCAGCATAGCCTAATTAGCACAAGTTGATTGTCGATTGCATTGACCTCCCGACTCTCACCTGTTTTAGGCTGCAGGGATTGCCATTGCCTATTGCTGCATGGGACTCTGCTGCTTGCTGCAAGGAGGTAAATTGCTGGGAGCAGGGTTTTTTTTTTTCTTGTGCTAATCAAGCTATGCTGAAAATGAAAATGAAAGTAAAGCAGGCTGTTTGCTGTTTGCAAAATTGCTGGGTGGCAGAGGAAGATTTCTTTTTCTACCAAAAAGGAGCCTGGTGGCGTGACAGACTAAAGAACTGTAATTAACATTCAGCTGCCCGCAATTACTGCAAGTTCGAATCTCACCAGGCTCAAGGTTGACTCAGCCTTCCATCCTTTCTAAGGTAGGTAAAATGAGGACCCAGTTTGTGGGGGCAATAAGCTGACTTTGTATAAATATACAAAAGTATGAAGGCTATTGCTTAACGCCTTGTAAGCCGCCCTGAGTCTCCGGAGAAGGACGGCATATAAATCAATTTTTTTAAAAAAGGTAGGTGTGTCTTATAGTCCAGAGCGTCTCATACTCCGAAAAAAATATGGTAACTAACACATATACACATAATGTCCTCCCTAGTTGAATGCTGATTGGTGTAATATAACAATATTAGTTTCCCACCCCTTACGAAACAGGCCAAATTTTTTTTCAAACTATTAATCTACTAAATCTACTTGCAAATTGTTAGCCCGTCATCTAGAAACTATATTAATAACAAAATGTTCTCTTGAATGGCTCCTATCCTGCTTTCCTTCGAACAAGCCTTGAAGACGTGTTTGTCCGTCTGGTTCTTCTTAGGCTGTGATAAGTCAAGGTATCCTTTGGGAAGGTGTAGGTGGATTGTTTCATCCTGGTTAACCATTGTGCTTTCCCTTCCAAAAACCATTGTTTTGATACTTTTATTGTTGTTTGCCACCGAAAGTCATCTTTATACAGTTCACTTTAAAAGAAGAAAGAAAGTGCTACTATTCTATAGCATTTTTAGGACTACAATGAAATTCCCTTCAGGGAAAAAAATAATTCCTATTTTACCTGAACTTCTAACCTCTTCAGTTTCTGTCGCTCTTCTTCTTTCAGTACAATGCTAAAGGTGTTGGTAGAAAAGGAATTATTGAGAAGTGAACTGACATTATAAATGTCAGAGGTCACAAAGGAGTAAGAACTAAATGTGGCTGTTAAAAAAATCAAGTTTATATTCTATCGGGAAATTTTCCTGTCTAGTGCCTTCAAAAATAACAGTTCAGTTTTTGGTCTACTTATGGTTTAAGGACTAAACATTTTTTTAAAAAAATTGAAAATGTTACATATGTGGATGATGGAATTCAATTTTTTTTACTACTGGTTCTGTGGGTGTGGCTTGGTGGGCATAGTGTGGTGTGGCTTGGTGGGCATGGCAGGGGAAGGATACTGCAAAACTTCCATTCCCACTCCATTCCAGGGGAAGGATACTGCAAAATCTCCATTTCCACCCCACTCCAGGGGAAAGATATGGCAAAATCCCCATTCCCACTCCACTTCTGCGGGAAGGATATTGCAAAATCTCCATTCCCACCAGTGGTGGGTTGCTACCAGTTCGGTCCCGGATCGAGTGGACTGGTAGCAGCGGCGGGAAGTTCTGCCCGGATGCTTCTGCGCACGCGCAGAAGCATCGCACGCGAGCAAGTGCGCACCCACAAGCAAACCAGTAGTGATAGGTTTTGAAACCCGCCCCTGATTCCCACCCCACTTGAGGGCCATCCAGAGGTGGTATTTGCCGGTTCTCTGAACTACTCAAAATTTCCGCTACCGGTTCTCCAGAACCTGTCAGAACCTGCTGAATAGCACCTCTGGTGTGGAAGAAGATTTCTTTCCTAAAAAGAAAATTCTTTCTTCTCAACATAAATATACGTTTGGCATTCAGTTGTGGAATTGTGTCTTTCTCTTCATCATTGGAGAATAATAAAGGGTTTACTCCAAAGCCTGCCTGGGGAATTATGGGAATTGAAGTCCACACATCTTAAGGGCCCCTATTTTGAAAAACACTGAGAACAAGAACTACAGAGCAAAATGAAGTAAAACCTTAGTCTTAAGGTTATATTGCTTTGCTTAATCTATTTGTATTGCTGCCCAGTTCTTTAAAGAGCATTCCCTTAAAAAAATTGAGGGGGCCAATGTCTTTTTGAATGGGCTTTCTTGTTTGTTCTGTCAGGGTTCCAAGTAACACGCCCAACAAAAGAAAATTCCAAGGCTTGAAATCCCTCAAAGCGACTTACTCAAAACTCAAAAGCTCTTTTGATCAATAAATTATTTTACTTAGTTGTATTAGTTTTGTTGTTTTAAGTACGTTAAATGTGTTGATTTTATTCTTGCTCTATTGTTAACCAGTTAGAGACATTGATAGTTCTTGATATACTAAGTCAACAACAACAATAATAATAATATAATACAATAAGTGACTGTCATCCACTGCTGCCAATCCATACGCTATGATCAGCTCGTGGTCAAAAGTGATTAAGTGGCTTGCAGATTTCAGAGTAAAAGCCTCTTCTTGTTTTATGGATAAAATAATAATTGGCTTTCCATACTCTCATTTTAAGTAACAGCTTAAAACATTGTTGTTCAGATACATCTTGGAAGAATTAGACTTCCTTTAAAATGAATTCTTAAATATTCCACATTGTTTTTATTTAGTTTATTATTTGAATTTATGTTTATTGAGTATTATTTTTCATATTTGTTGTGCATCCTTTTTGGGCTACTTCAGATAATAAGAAAAAAATAATATCATCCATGACTTGTCAAGCCTCCAAGTAACATGTCCCAAAAATTAAAATACAAGGCATCCATCTTCCTAAATCCATTTATTAGGAACACATTAAATTGGCAAGGACTTGGTGTAATTCCGACTCTGAACTGGATCCGGACTTACACCCAATAAAAGCAAAAGTTTGAAACTTCCCCCCTGAGTCACAATCTCCAAACAATTGTCAGTCCAAACTCACGAGAAAGGAATGCTACCTAGACATAACATTCCCCCTTTATCTTTACACACACACCCCTTCAACAGTTAGAAAGTGGAGAGCCTGAAATGATTTTAAATTCAGTGACTACAAACTTAGAGGCTAATAGAAAAAGAGCAGAAAAATATGGCTACACATATGTCATCTTCAGGGTTGGCAGGGTTATTGAACTGATTGATCACCAATACCTGTAAGTGTTAAGTAATAGGAAAAAGCTTAGTGCCTTGTTCTTATGGAAGTCAATTTAAAAAGCAATCAAATTTTTTTCATGTTACTTTACTGCCATCTAGTGATAGAATTAAATGTGCTTTTTGTCTTTAAGATCAGTATTTTTATGACTCACCTGTCTAATTATGGCAATGACCGGTTGGGTTTATACACCTTTGTCAATCTGGCCAATTTTGTTCAAAGTTGGACTAACCTGAAGCTGCAGACTCTACCTCCCCTTCAGCTGGCTCACAAATACTTTGAACTATTTCCGGAACAAAAGGACCCACTATGGCAGGTAAGACGTGCACTGCAAGAGTCCTGTCATTTTACCTGGTGTCAATTTTAAATTTAACATATGTAATCAAATCTTATTGATGGAAAGGATATAATATGTACATGATAAAGAATAAGGTGCTTGACTACAAGTTTTGACTACATCAGTATTAATAGTAGTATTGAAAATATGAAAACGTAATATGAAAAATATGCAATAGTATTCTATGGTTACATCGATCAGTCGGAATAGAACTGGAAGGGACCTAGTCCAACCTTCTGCTAAAGCAGGAAGCCCTAGGCCAGTGTTTCTCAATCTCAGCGAGTTTAAGACCTGCGGACTTCAACTCCCAGAATTCCCCAGCCAGCTTAGCTGGCTGGGGAATTCTGGGAGTTGAAGGTCCGCAGGTCTTAAACTCGCTGAGATTGAGAAACACTGCCCTAGGCCCATGATGGCAAACCTATGGCACGGGTGTCACAGGTGGCACGCAGCGCCCTCCCTGTGAGCATGTGAGCCATTGCCCCAGTTCACCTCTCCCGTGCATGCACCCGCGTCTCCTGCCAGCCAGCTAGTCGTCGGATCTTTGCCGCGCATGTACGGGGAGCAGGGGGATTGTGGGGGGCCACACATGCATGCACAGGATGTGGGGCACGTGTGGGGGGCCGTGCGTTAATGCATGGGGGTGGGGCGTGTATGAGAGGTGTGCGCGCACACGCGGGGCCTGAGGAGCATGCACGGGGGCCACGCGCACATTGTATTTTGGGGGTTCGGGTCCCCCACAACAGCCCTGCCCCCCCCATGCAGGCATAGGAGGTGGGGCACGTGCGGGGGACCGCGCGTTAATGCATGGGGATGGGGCGTGTGTGGGAGGTGTGCATGCACACGCGGGGCCAGGCGAGCCTGCATGGGGACCATGCTCGCATTGCATTTTGGGGGTTTGGACCCCCCTCAACCCCCCTAGCCCCCCCATTCATGCACAGGAGGTGGGACACGTGTGGGAGGCCGCGTGTTAATGCAGGGAGTGGGGCGTGTGTGAAAGGTGTGGTGCACACTCAGGGCCGGGAGAGCATGCACGGGGGCCACGCGTGCCTTGCGTTTTGGGGGGTTCGGGCATGCACGTGTGCATTTGCATGTGCATTCAGTCGCGCATACACACTCTTTGGGGACTCGGTCCAGAAAAGGTTCGCCATCAGGGCCCTAGGCTATTTCAGACAAGTGGCTGTTTAGTCTCATCTTAAAAACCTCCAGTGATGGTTTCTCTCCTTGATTAGTTTCTTGTCTTGCCTTCTGGTGCTTTGGAAAATAAGTTGAGCCCCTCTTCTTTGTGGCAGCCCCTCAAATACTGCTATCATGTCCCCCCTAGTCCTTTTTAATCATAACAAAAAACAATTTGCCTTATATAAAGTTTTTGAGCTATGGAAATCTTCATCAATAAAGAGTATTTCAATAGCAGTAAAGGAAACTGTTGGAAAGTGTTACTTCAGTCTTCTAAAATATACACAGTCTGGGCACTTTGACATTGCTCTTCTTAGATGACTTGGCCAAAAATGAAAGTTTTAACATATCTAAAGGTATACTTTACAGAAGGCAGATATATCAGAAGAACTCACTATATCAGTGATGGCTAAACTTTCCCAGACAGAGTGCCCAAAATACGTGTGCACGTGTGTGAATGCACGCATGTGCGCCGAAACCCCCAAAATGCAGTAAACGTATACATCCCCCATGCATGTGGCCCCCTCCCCACACATGCGTGCACACCAGTGATGGGTTCCTCCTGGTTCCATCCGGTTCCGCCGAACCAGTAGCGGTGATGATATGATGTCACCAAACTGGTTCCGCCCTCACCGCCCCCCCGCATTATTCTTACCTTTTATTTGGCCCCACCCCCAATCTATTGCTGCCTCCTGAGTCCCAGCTGATTGGCTAGAAGGAAAAAAACTGTTTAAACTCTTGCCGCGGGGCTTCAAAGGGCCGCCCTACAGCTGATCAGTGTTAAAAGGCAATGTGATGGTAGACAGGTGCCTCCAAAAACAAATGAGTAGACCAGTACAGCTCTGCAAGCAGTTAAAAGCCTGGTAGACCAGTAATGCTGCTAAATCCTAAAGAATTGTCACATGACCATCAAGCCACGCCCACAGAACCAGTAGTAAAAAATATTAGAACCCATCCCTGGTGCATGCACCCCATCCTGCATGTGCCCCCCCCACACACGTGCGGCAGAGACCCAAAGACCAGCTAGACAGCGGGAGGCACACACGCATGCATGGTAAAGCTGAGCTGGGGTGATGGCTCGCATGCCCACAGACAGGGGGCTGCGTGCCACGTCTGGCATGCGTGCCTTAGGTTCGCCATTACGGCACTATATCATAGATCTTTGTGTAACTCTCAAGTACTTTTTTTTTAAATCAAAGCTTTGAATATTAGATTTTAATATTTAATATCTTAAATATTAAGACAGTATCATGTAACTCAGTGGGATACTCCTGAATAATCATGTGAGAAAGATAAATATTCTAGTATCATAATAAAAAGAAGTCATGGATTATAATTAGATTAGAATAAAATAAGCCCATATTTTAGTTGTAAAGGGATAATATTAATAACAATGTTCATTTTTTATTTTTCATAGTTTCATCAGTTAAGACTTATTGTTCACTAGATGTATTTGGCTTCTGTATTTTCTTCAGTGCAACGCTTGAGTAGTGTCATATAGATTAGTGACCAAAACCCCCCAAAAAACTAATATAAAATTGTTCTTTCTCTCCATTTAGAATCCTTGTGATGACAAACGACACAGAGATATCTGGTCTAAAGAAAAAACTTGTGATCGTTTACCAAAATTCCTGGTTATTGGACCACAAAAAACTGGTAAAAACTTTATATAGGGTGTAAATCAAGAATACGAGCATGTGGGTTCATATGCCAATATCTTTTTCAGACTGTCATAACTCCATCTCCAAAGACATGTAAAACCAAAATGTTTGGACTTTTTTAAATTATTTTTGAAATTGGATGAGAGCAGAAAAATCTCAATGGATCCCTAAGGGATCCTGAAACTCCAATGGATTCCTGCTGTGCCTCCTTTGGGCTGTGGCATGCATGGTAGGGTTCTTGAAACCACAACCCATACTGTCCCCTGCTTCTTAAGCAAGAGCCATGGTCTACGGCACGGGTATCAAACTCACGGCATCACCTTAATCGGGGTGGTATTCACTTACCTTCGCTACCGGTTCACAAATGTGAGTGCATGTGCCACCTCTGTGCATGCGCGGCACGTCAAAAACAGGACATGATGACATCTGGGTGGGTGGGCGGAGCCTCCCGCAGCTGCCGCTACCGATTCACCCAAACCGGATAGAACCACCATTGACGTTGATGTCACGTGACATTTTGTGACATTTTTCCCATTCGCAGAGCTGGGGTGGGTGTGGCCTGCGCATGAAGCATCCAGCCCGTGGGCCACCAGTTTGACATAAGGAGAACCTCCAAATTCTGTACCACCTCATCCAGAAAGACCATCTCATCCAGAGTCAAAGATGACATATTTCCAGGGCCTGGGGTGGAGGCAAAAAAGCCAAACTGCTTCATCTTGTCAGAGTTGCGTGTTGTCTTTTCGTTTCCTTTTAGTGTCTTTGCAATATTTTAAGACAAAAACAAAACAAAACATTAAAGCAATGCACCTTGATTTCTTTTCCCATTCCGATGCTGCTTGAATAAAAATCAAAGGAAACTTAGTCAAAGGAAACTTACTTTTGTTCGGCAAAGAAAGCTTTTTATACAAATTTGTTTTTTCTTTAAAATACTTTGTTTTGCAAGATCCAGTCTGGATCGGTCACTGGGACCAGAGCAGTGGTGGGTTGCCCCCGATTCTCACCGGTTCTTTAGAACCGGTAGTAAAACCGGCGGGAGGCTCCGCCCACCAACCCCAACATCATCGAAATGCTTCTGCACATGTGCAGAAGAGCGTGCACGAGTGAAGCAAGCGCGTGCGGCCCCGCTGCAAACCGCTAGTAAAGGTAAGTAGAACCCACCCCTAGACTAGAGGTTATCTGGAACCTCTGGTCCCCGTGACCGACCCAAATTGGATCTTGCAACCTTATCCTGGGAGACGTATATTTGCCTTCATACTTTGTTTGCTTTCTACTTTGTTTTATTTGCTAGTGTAAATGCGATGATGCTTGCTAAAGGAGCTGTACATGAAATAAGGATCTGGTTGACAGAGTGCAGAAGTTTCATCTCAACTCTTGGACTGTTACTCTTTTTGCAGGCACAACGGCATTATATTTGTTCCTGATTATGCATCCTTCCATCATTAGTAACTCCCCCAGCCCCAAAACCTTTGAGGAGGTACAGTTCTTTAATAGAAATAACTACCACAGGGGGATTGATTGGTAAGATGGGCTACTAGTATGAATTCTGTATTATGCACAATACAAAAAAAAAAACCATACCGTATGTCTAATGTGTGCAACTTAGTGTGAACTTTTACTATTCTTCCAAAAATTCTGTGCGTCTAAGGCAGTCCTCAGCAGCAAGTATAATGTTTCCTGTATTCACTTGGAAATTGGAAAATAGCTTTCTAAATATACAATGAGCTGCATTAATTGTGCAAGGACTCGAAAATTAATTAAAAAGTCAGCTGCATATTATTGTGGTATAAATGCAAATATCTAAACAGTAAAAAAATCAGAATTTTCATAAAGAAGCAAATTTTTATTTATTAAAGCAATATATTGAAATAAGAGTGAAAAGTCCGCTACATTGTTCTTATTTTTGCATAGAAATTTGCATAGAGATTTCAAATAAATATTTTCTATATAAACTGTGGTAAATGGTATTCCAACTTCATGGATCAACATCTCACTTCTTTTCAAATGGACACACTTGAATCTAGCTTAACCAACTCACTTCTTTTCCCCTTCTCTGAAATTTCCACACCTTCCCTACACAAAATAATGTTCACTGAACTTAGTGCACTTACTTACTGGAAAATTGAAAGTTTGTTATAGCTTAATAGTGTTTCAAACAAATTACTTTTTATTATATCAAGTCCACTAATATACATAAGTCATATTTCTACAAGACCCGTAAAATGAAAATAAAAAATGTTACTAAAAAAGAAAACAAATGTTGATATTTTAAAATTTTCATTCTGAGGACAAATTCTATACCATGGACTTTTAACTTTTAATAAGGATAGTTGTAAAGACAATGTGTATATACTGTTTGAATCAATGCCAAGAGCCCTGGAAACAAATGGAAAGTTTGGTTGTATCATTTCACAGCTGCAATATATGTTACTCATTCTAACTATATTTGCAAGATGTCAAAGTTCCAACCAGATTTTTAGGTTATGGTATAAAACTCCTTGATGTTTCTTTGTCATAAAGATGTCAGAGCTACAGCTGAATTTGACAAGTTTAAATGTAACTCAAACCAAATCACATCCAAATCTCCTAAAGTTAACTTAAGATATAATGCTTTCTATTTAGAAAATATTTAGAAAATAAGGAAACGGTGGCTCAGTGGCTAAGACACTGAGCATGTCAATCGAAAGGTCGACAGTTCAGCGGTTCCAATCCCTAGTGCCGCGTAATGGGGTGAGCTCCCGTTACTTGTCCCAGCTTCTGCCAACCTAGCAGTTCGAAAGCAGATAAAAAATGCAAGTAGAAAAATAGGGACCACCTTTGGTGGGAAGGTAACAGTGTTCCGTGCGCCTTTGGCGTTTAGTCATGCCAGCCACATGACCATGGAGACGTCTTCAGACAGCACTGGCTCTTCGGCTTTGAAACAGAGATGAGCACTGCCTCCTAGAGTTGGGAACGACTAGCACTTACGTGCGACAGGAACCTTAACCTTTACCTTTATTTAGAAAATACAATTAGGCAGAATGAAAATCAGTTGATAATCTTCTATTTATAATTGGTTTCACATATATACAAGTTAGCAAAAATGATACGCTTTGCTAGAAAAATAGCTTTAATACGCCCAGCGTAACTTTTTTCCCCCATATAATGCTGTACTAAAATATTTTTCATGTTTTGTAGGTATATGGATTTTTTTCCTACACCGTCCAATGTAACCACTGATTTTCTCTTTGAGAAGAGTGCCAATTATTTTCATTCTGAAGACGCCCCTAAACGAGCTGCTTCTTTAATTCCTAAGGCAAAAATCATAACTATTCTCATTGATCCATCAGATCGAGCATATTCCTGGTATCAGGTATACGTTTTAACAAAATGCAGATTCTAAATGTATGTATGATGATTTGCTTCTGTTATTCATTGCGTACCACAATTGCAGTCAGACGTATGGATCATTATTGACAAGTCCATAATTGATAGACTTAAAAACTGTCAATGAAAGCTTTTTTGATCCCTTCTTTAATTGTAATTCAGATGTTTATTGGGCAGTAAGTCATCTCACTGAGAACTGATTGCTACAATTTAAGAATAAACATATGCTTAGCAAACAGAAGTCAATAATTCTTTAAAGACATGAAGCAAGAGAAAGCTTTATCACTCAGAAAAAATTCTATCAAAAATAAAATGTCTTATCAAATGAAATAATCAAATTGTTTTCATTTTTTAACTTTTTATTCAAAAATTAAAATACAAAAAAAATAACCGGAATCAATCTTCCAGATTGTTATGCTTAAAAACATTCAAATAAATATTATGAGTGTTATATTTTATATACTTTTGCTTCTGTCCTCTTTTATAATGGTTAATCTGTATATACCCTTGTTTGTATTAAATCCAGCAAAATGCTCGCTTCGTATTTGGCCTTGAATCAAAGAGGTACGGTAGCTGCATGGAAGGCGAATATTCAGAAAAGAAGGATATTCTGAACTTAAACTAACTTTGCTTTACAGTTGACGTCCTTAAATTTGTTTTTCAGCACCAAAGATTTCACAAAGACCCAGCTGCTCTAAAATTTACATTTTATCAAGTCATCACTGCAGGACACCATGCTTCATCAGAACTTAAGATGCTGCAGAAGAAATGTCTGATCCCTGGATGGTATGCCATTCACCTAGAAAGATGGTTAACTTATTTCCCACCTTATCAGGTAAACAGTATCACATTACAAACTATTCAGAATCTAATGAGTAGGCAGGATTCTTAGTGCTCACAGGTTGCTGTTGTTTTGTTTTTTGGGGGCCAGAACAATAGATTGCCTCAACAAAACTTCACCTGCAAATTGTTATTTCAGAGTTTGGGGAGTATTAAGCATTCCAGAGACTGCAGCTGGTCTAAACATGGCCCAATCATGCTGTGAAATGCTCCTGGTTCGGACCGGCTTGGGCAAATAGGTAGCGATGGCGGCGGGCAGTTCAGAGAACTGGTAGCAAAAATCCCTGCCCCGCCCCCCATGCCCAGCTGAGCCACGCGATCATCAGAGCCTTTTTTTTCTTTTAAGAAAAAAGACAATCCAAGCTCTGACGATCCCAGCTGAGTTGTCTGCTAATCAGGCAACTCAGCTGGGATCGTCAGAGCCTTTTGAAAGCATTTTTTTACATGGTTTTAAATGGTTTTAAAAGAAAAAAAAATAGGCCACGCCCACCCAGTCACATTACCCCACCACCACCAAGCCACACCCACAGAACCGGTAGTAACAAATTTTAGATTTCACCCCTGTCCCATTCCCTTTCTTTTAGTTATTCATTCTACTCCATTATGTGGAACATTACTCCTCATGAATTTGCATATATGTGTAGATTGTCCAAAACGTGAATTGTCCACAATGTTGCTCTTGTGCAACCTATATATTCCTTGGCATAACAGACTCAATTTTCCTTCTCATTTTTAAAGAAAACTTTGTCCTATCTAATTCTTTTGAAAGTCTAGCTGTTTCAAGGAGAGCCAGCTTAATTAGGGTTTATGCTTTAGGACAGGGGTCTCCAACCCCCAGTCCGTGGACCACCATCAGTCCGCAGCATGCCAGAAACACGGCCGTGCAAACAAGTGAAGCCCCATCCGCAGGATGTAGACAGCACACAAAAGCACATCCCTTCCGGTCCATGGAAAAACTTCTCTCCACGGAACCGCTCCCTGCTGCCCAAAAGGTTGGAGGTCGCTGCTTTAGGACACTCTTAACAATTCTTCATTGCTGTCATCCTATAGCTTCCACCTAAGACAGTATCTGGCTCACACAGTACACATCCCATTGTCTGTTAACTAATGTAGACTTGAAAATGATGTTTGATCCAGGGGTGAAGTCCAGCAGGTTCTGACAGGTTCTGGAGAACCGGTAGCGGAAATTTTGAGTAGTTTGGAGAACCGGCAAATACCACCTCTGGCTGGCCCCAGAGTGGGGTGGGAATGGAAATTTTGCAATATCCTTCCCCCAGGAGTGGGGAGGGAATAGGGATTTTGCAGTATCCTTCCCCTGCCATGCCCACCAAGCCACGCCCACCAAGCCACATCACACCCACCAAGCCACGCCCACAGAAAAGGTAGTAAAAAAATATGGATTTCACCACTGCCCACATTGGTTTCCTAGACTTAAGCCTGAGGAAAGGTTATAAAGTCTAATATTTTATGTATTGGAAGATAAGCACATTTTTATAGTTTGCTTAAAAGAATTAAGTTTTGAAACTTGCATATACATTTTTCAAGGCAAATCACATTTAATTTCTTACTGATCAATTTGGTGTTTCTAGAAACCTCATTTTATTTCTCAGCCACCATTGGTGTATCAAGCAGCTTACCATTCAGATCAATTTCATGTAACGAAATGAACATTAATGAAACTTCAAATCATGAAAATGGATGATAAATATGAATGGATTTAAATGTTATTCAGTTTGTACATCTCTTCCTTTCTAAAACTTGAAAATGAGTTTCAATTTGTTGTTTATACAATCTTGAATCCAGAATTAATTTTCTTTCTCTTTCTTTCCTTCCTTCCTTCCTTCCTTCCTTCCTTCCTTCCTTCCTTCTTTCTTTCTTTCTTTCTTTCTTTCTTTTCTTTTCTTTTCTTTCCAGTTACTAATTATCGATGGACAGCAGTTGAGAAATGACCCAGCTATAGTAATGGAAGAAGTGCAGAAGTTTCTGGGAGTTACTCCTCATTATAATTATTCAGAAGCTCTAACGTGAGTTAATTTGTTGATTTAACATATTATATACCTGTGATGGCGAACCTATGGCACGGGTGCCACAGGTGGCACGTGGAGCCATCTCAGTGGGCACGAGCTCAGCTCTGGCATACATGCATGCACTGGCCAGCTGATTTTCGGACCTTCTGGGCCCACCAGAAGTCAGGAAACATACTGTTTCTGGCCTCCAGAGGGCCTCTGGGTGGTGTGGGGAAGGCCGTTTTTGCCCTCCCCAGGCTCCTAGAAAGGCTCTGGAGCCTGAGGAGAGCGAAAAACAGGCCTACCGGGCCCATCATGCCATCGCGTGCCAAAAGCAGGGGGGAGCATGGGGGGGCGGGGTGCATAGAATTATGGATGTGGGCACGCGTGCATGTGACCCCACCGTGCTCGCCCCGCTTTTGGCACGCGATGGCAAAAAGGTTAGCCATCACTGTTATATACAATTAAATTCAGTAGTGGTTTTCACTTACCTTCGCTACCAGTTTGGAACTGTGAGTGCGCGCTGCGCTTCTGCACAGGCACAGAAACTTCTGCACATGCGCAAAGCAACCATGATGACGTCCGGGCAGGTGGGCGGAGCCTCCAGCCGCCACCGTTACCAGTTTGCCCAAACTGGGGCAAAGCGATAGAAACCCACCACTGATTAAATTGTACAGAATAAATATTTTTAAGAACAAAGCAACTCATACAATTGTAACTTGGCTTGATAAATCAAAATATGCATAAATACTATATCCCTTCGTGTAAGCTATTGAATCAGGCAGTCTGTCATTAATACTTATCTGTCCAAACTAAGAAATTGGGGTAACTAAATTTGGAAGAAAGAAGAAACCATGATTAGAAATATTCTTCTTTACTTGTGGTTTCTAAAAAGGTTTCTTCTTATTTTCCTTCAGAGCTCTTGACCTGAAATACTGTGGATTATTTTCAGCTGCATCTAAATCCAGTGCTGGTCTTTTTTTCTTATGCAAAACGATTTGTTAAAATGTTTCCATTTAAAACAATTCATTTTTTTTTCAAAACCTCTTCTTTCATTCCAGCACTTTTACTTTTCTGAATTATTTTAGCCTTAAAGATAAAAGTAAAGGTTCCCCTTGCACATATGTGCTAGCCGTTCCCGACTCTAGGGGGCGGTGCTCATCTCCGTTTCAAAGCTGAAGAGCCAACGCTGTCCAAAGACATCTCCGTGGTCATGTGACCAGCATGACTAAACGCCAAAGGCGCACGGAACCAAAGGTGGTCCCTATTTTTCTACTTGCTTTTTTTACGTGCTTTCGAACTGCTAGGTTGGCAAGAGCTGGGACAAGTAACGGGAGCTCACCCCGTTACGCGGCACTAGGGATTCGAACCGCTGAACTGCTGACCTTTCAATCGACAAGCTCAGCATCTTAGCCATTGAGCCATCGCATCTCTTATTGTAGCCTTAGATATCCTTATTTCAGTTTATAAGCTAGCAAATAACCAACCAATTTTGTTGAAACCAATGACACCAAGTGTGATGCAGGTTTGTTACAAATATAATCCATAAACGAAGTAGTATAAATTTAGAACACACAGTGATTGTCCTAAACATCCCACTGTTGTGTTTGTGAATAGGCAAAGACAATTTATTACTTATTCCTTTCCGGAAATGTGCCTATCGTTGACTTAATACAATATGCAAATCAAGCCAATACTGTATATGATATCAAATCCCATGTTGGGATTTGATATCATATAACATGATATCATATAACATGATCATCATTGTTATGTATTATCAATAAATTATCATGACAATCATTGGTATATATGCATAAATGTGAATGTTAGGAAAATTTTATGCATCACAACCTCTAAATTATGTATGGAAGGTAGAAATACAGAAGCCTAATCCATATGTATGTATTTTAATTCGTAGAATCTAATTTTCTTGACTTGGAAAATCCTGAGAATTAATAACACGGTCTGTCTTCTATATGCCAAATTTTTTGATAAAGAAATTTTAAAATATATTCTCTATAACTTTGTATATATTCTTTATAACTCTGTTACACTGTGCCAAATTGGAAGAATAGTGAGTCAGATTATTAATCTGCTTTGGTCTTGCAAGAACTTTCTGACAAATAATGTATATTCTACCCTGGAGATTCCAGATACTAAATCTGAAATGTGAAAATCATATGCTAATCCATTAAGGTGTAGATTTATATTTTGCCTCATTTGATTTCTCTTGTGAGTGATAGTCTTTTTATAGCTCTTCTACTTTTTTGTTTGTTTCTTCTGTCAAATATATTCTGGAGCTCCATTAAAAAATATGAATGAAGAGTAATAATAATGTCCTTCTTATAGGACAGAACAAGATAGTGGCTGGCTGAATTACTGGCCCCAGTCATGTTAATTCCATCTGGAGCAGGGGTGAAATCCAACAGGTTCTGAAAGGTTCTGGAGAACTGGAAGTGGAAATTTTGAGTAGTTCGGAGAACCGGCAAATACCGCCTCTGGTTGGCCCGAGTGGGGTGGGAATGGAGATTTTGCAATATCCTTCCCCCAGGAGTGGGGAGGGAATGGGGATTTTGCAGTATCCTTCCCCTGCCACGCCCACCAAGCCACGCCAACAGAACCAGTAGTAAAAAAATTTGAATTTCACCACTGATCTGGAAGTCATATAGACAAGGTTATGCAGACAAGACTATAAAAGGTATTGACATTTTATTGCCTAACTAGAAAATGAAAAGCATTTATTGAGTTTAAATGTAGTATATGTTTCAGGTTTGACTCACACAAAGGTTTTTGGTGTCAACTTCTGGAAGAAGGAAAAACAAAATGTCTTGGAAAGAGCAAAGGGAGAAAATACCCTCCAATGGACTCTGAGGTAATCTCTTATTTTAGATGTACTATGGATAAAGTCCACTACTTTGAGATACAACAAATTTTGGGGGAAATAACTTTGTCCTTTAAGTTTCTGGCGGTTAAAAATGTGTTACTGGTACTGGATTGTGCCCATTTATGACACAATCATGCATGGATTGTCAATAAAAATTACTTAGTATTTAGCCAAGATAATTAATTTTATCTGATCTCACTTTGGTAATCAGGCATAATCTCCCATTCATTCTACTGTGGCTGATTGCATCTATATTTATTTTGTGAAAAAATGAAGAAGATTCAAAGAAATAGAATCTCATGTGCCAATCTGTAAATTAAGAGGCTTTCCTATAACCCAGAAAGTCAAACCATTCAGTGTTAAAATATATTAGCTGGACTAGCTCAAAAGTTATGCTTAGAAAAATTATTGATTTCATGCATTTATTTCATTTTTACCCTGCCACAACCCCACAAGATGCTTGGCAGATTTAATATATATTTAACATACTCATACTAGAGCATTGACAGAAATATTTTTTTAAAAAAATGAGTTGAAAATCACTGATCAGTTGTTTGGGAAGGGGATGTTCTAAGCCTGAATTTCATGCTTCTTCTTGAACAGCTCATAAGTCAAGTGTCATGTTTTTAAAAAGGCCACAAATCTGCAACCTAGATAGTGAAATCGAAAGGGAAATCATGTATACTTTCCCATCTTCCTTCCTGATGTGCAATCTCTCCTAGGTCGATAAGAATATTTGTGTGTTCATTAGTTCTTCTATTAATATTTATTTTTAAAAATGATTTATACAACAAGAAAATACCATATTTTTCAGGGTATAAGACACACTTTCCCCCCCCTAAAAGATGGTGAAAATTTGGGTGTGTCTTATACACCGAATGTAGCCCTACATTCGGCCCCTGGCCTTTGGCCTTTGCCTCCTTGCAGCAAAGAGTGTGTTTCAGTTTCAGCTTCAGCACAACCTGATTAGCACACGCAGCTGATTGTCGGTTGGATCGGACTCCTGACCATCAGCTGTTTCAGGCTGCAGGGGTTGTCATTGCCTAGTGCCGCCTCCATGCGCCCCATTTTCGTCCTTTGCTGTTTGCTGCAAGGAGACAAATTGCTGGCAGGCAGAGGCAGATTTTTTTTCTTGTTCTAATCAGAATGTGCTGAAAATGAAACTGAAACAGGCTGTTTGCTGTTTGCTGCAAGGAGGCAAATTGCTGGGAGGCAGAGGCAGATTTTTTTTTCTTGTTTTCCTCCCCAAAAAAGGTGCGTCTTATAGTCCGGAGCGTCTTATACACCGAAAAATACAGTATATTTTTCAGATTCAAATAAGTGAAAAGGTAGAAGTATAAATAAGGCAACTGCATTATTTCGCTAAATAAAATGTCAGCTTTTGTATCCACCAGTGCAGGGTTTTCCTGTCAAGCTACTACAGAGATCACAATGTGGAACTATCAAAACTTCTACACAAATTGGGACAACCGTTGCCATCGTGGCTGAGACAGGAGTTGCAAAAAGTGAGATAGCACAAGGACTCTTCTTGACTTAAAATGCGAACAAACTTAAGTTTCCAGGAAACTTTATCGGAACTAAGGCTCTTCAACTTGAAAAAAAGGATTGAGATTTGTGTGATATATTGTCAACTGGATTCTAAAAAATTGTATGCGTTTATCTCTGACAGTACACGGGTTTCGTAACAATCTAAGGATAGATGGATGTAGCACAAAGCTTAATCTATCATGACCTTCGGTTCTGTCGGAAATATGAAAATGCATCATGTAACTCCTATTCAGTGCAATAGGGCTGGTAAGTGGATTGTGTTTAGAGATCACTCTGTATATGTGGCATCAAATTTCAAACGTTTGGGTTAAAACTTCAAGAGGAAGATCTATATAATGTTCCAAAATCAGAACAAATATTTACTATTTTATATCGTTTATTCCTATCACTTTAATAATATCGTGTGCGTCTCTCTCATGTTGATTTTGTAAATTACCTCCTCTGCTCAGTTTTCAAATAATTGAATTACACTGGTGACTTTTTTTTTTTAAAGGTAACAAAAATGTAGCACAAAATGCCAAGCCTACTCCCACTTCACAGTTCTGGTTTAGAAACATAGAACTGGATTTTAAATCGGTGAATGTGGAGTAAGAATATATATTATTTTAAAAAGGAAGGATTCCTCCCAATTGGCCTAAATCCTGGGAATAGCATCAACACAATATAGAAGCAGTTTGCCATTGCCTTCTTCCAGAACTGTTTTATGAATCCTCAGTTTAACTGACTTAATTATTGAGATCAGCAAGTGAGCAATATTAGCGGGTAAGAATTACCATTACTGGAATATGCATATATTAGAATTCATTTTATCTGTTCTTGTGTCATCAGAATTGGGAGTTTTCATAAATGTGAAGGTTTCTAGAAGAGATGGACAGGTGCCTTAACTCAGCTGCTATGCTATATCATAACTATACAGTATATCCATCTAGATATGGATCCGGAAAAATGCTAGATACAGACAGGAGTGTTCCTAGGCCTGCTGTCTCATTCCGTTATCCTTTGGGAGATTTGCGGCTTCAGCAATCGGAGGAACAATACCGTTTTGTAATATAAATGATTTACCTATTAAAATCAAGAGCTTATAGGATGCTAACACGCCCTCATGTATCACCAGCTTTTACACGGCTGTTTATGCACAGAGATTTCCACAGTCCTGACTGACAACAAGAAAACTGAATATGTTCTCAAACCACTGTCAACAGAGCGTTGAGGAAATCACGGTTCCATTAGAAGCCCTGAGACATTTAAAGCCACAATAAAATTATATTGATTTAATATATTGATTTATGCAGTTGCTTCTATACACTCTCTCGCTTGTATCCCACCCAGGGGTGGTATTCACTTACCTTTGTTACCGCTCACATGCGCCACTTCTGCACATGTGCAGAGCGTCAAAAAGGGGCAAGATGACATCCGGGCAGGTAGGCGGAGCCTCCCAGAGCCGCTGCTACCGGTTCCCCCAAACCGGATAGAACCGGCTGAATACCACCATTGATCCCACCCCCTCTACTTCCCTAAATACTATTCAACTAGGTAGGTTGGTAAGCAGTCGTTGGAAGAATGGAGGCTGCAATGTTTTCATCCAGAACCAGTCAAAAGCTGGTGGGCCTCGGAATTCCTTTATCTTCCACAAAGTTTCATCAATTCATAAATTTGGCAGCTGTGGATGGGATTAAGGTTTCCAGATGGAATTAAGGCTTTCTGGTTTTTTCCCACACAGACACACAGATAATATTATATATGCTAAAAATGGATGTGCTAGGCTAGGCATTAATCAGGTGTTAATCCAAACAGGCCTTTGATTGTGAAATATCATACAACTCCCAGACTCCAACCTCTGCCATATCTAGACACTAAGAAAATATTTAGATCACAATTTAAAAGAAAAATCTCAAGAGAAAGAAGAGAAAAACCGAATACGTTTATGCCTGGGGAAAGCATTGGACACAATCCACCCTATTATTGATGCTTAATCGATGCGCATCAAGCAAATAAAAGCTAACAAAGCAAATAAAAATATATTTAAACAAATAATATGCTGTTGTTGGCTTTGAAAGCAATATGCACAGTTTTAAAGATGTTGACGAAATATTGGCTTGAGTTAAGTAGTGATGATCAATGTTTTAGAAGACTACGAGGAGTAAATCTAAATACTATTATAAGCCAATTTTACCTTACTACCAATTGTCCCATGATGCCTCATATCCAAAAAATATGGTCAGTATTGGTTGAATGTAAGCTAAAATATATACTTGGAATAAAAACATTGCTGTGTTCTATTGAAATCCATAAGGTTAATTAAATATCCAAAACGTTGCCCAGCCAAAGGTAACATTTTCTTAGTTTAAATATTCTTTAAAAAGACTTCAAATTGGTATAAATTGAAAGACATTCCACACTTTAGGGAAAAAAACTGTTTAATAAAAATTATTTTTTTTAAAAAAAACCTTTACGGAGTAGGAAGCTCCTTTAGCTTTAGTCCAATTTCAATCAATTATTGGAAGTCAGCACTTTAATATGATGTACAAGTTTTTCTACCTGTACCTCTCTCATTACCTTTTGTGAACAAATGTAAAATTGTTCTTGGACATGTATGCGCTCTCCTGTTCATTTGTGAAAAGATTTTTTGCTGAAGAGTGATTCACTTTGTCCTTTATAGAGGTGCAGTCAATTCTGCACAATATGGTAGAACTGCGGAGAACTTTTATGTGGTTTTTTTTTTCCTTTTGTGGTATCTGAATAATGGGATCTCATTAGCTGAATGTCTGCATAAAGCAGAGAATATATCAAAAACAGTGTTTCTTTCCGGCCCCTTCCAGATATGGGCTAAGAAATTTTGGGTGTTTAATTTATTATGTTTAATACATCTAGAAATATGGGGAAAGACTACCCTAAAATATTAAGTTTCTAAAGAATTACTCTGTAATATGCAGTGGTTCTGTGGCAAAGGTTTCTGAGTAAACACTGCAGTGTGAACCAGTATTCTGTAAATTTTGGTCTTAATGCATTCAAAAAAATCACATAAGCATCTAATATCTTGCTTAAGTGAGACTTCATGCCAATGTATGCATATGTGCCTGTATGTGTATACCTATAAAAGCAGAGACATACATATATTTCACAGATCCTTCACAGGAATTTACAGAATAATATTGATGTGACTTGAGTTGGCTGTAAGAAACAGGTGAAAATAAAACTCAATGTTAAAACTATCTGTAGGATAGTTAAAGGGGGAGTCAGGTGACAGAAGTAGAAACACGGATATTAATCACATATTCCAAGAAAATTGTGTTATGTTTCTATTGCAATATTTGCCCAATTCTGCACATGAGAAAACTATTATTAATATATTGTACAGATTATACTTTATTATTGCTAAAATGTGAAGCTTCCTCAGGAAGAATTAAAAAAAAGATATTTCAGTGTTGATAGATGTAATATTCTTCTCATTCACATTGAATGAAAATCTATGGAAATGTATTTCTCAAAATTTTTAAAATAAAATAAAACTGGACATTATTCCGCTGGCGTCATGATTTCTGCAGCACACCAATAAATTAAGAATTGTTTTAGGTTTGCTAAAGTTGCACATGCATTCCATTACAATAAAAGTTGGCACGCCACATACTGTAGTTAAAAGTGATATTAGCTTCATAAAGGAAGTGGCCACTGCACAACAGTAGCAGACATGCTTATACTGAGAGGCATAAATCGGGTTGTAAAGTTAAATTTTTGCTTTATAACTTATATTTAATTTATCATACTTAAATGATTTTAAGGTCATAAGTGCTTGCATATGTCTAACATTTTTAGGTCATAGAAATCCTCGCCTTAGTGATGAAGAAATGTCACTATAATTTCCACCTGATATTTAACCCACTTTATGAACGTTTAGTGATGTTGGAAGTTCATCTCTAAGAAAATTATATTCTTTTCTTGGAAACTTGGGGAAATGACTGTTTCAAGGCATGGTCCCAAACATCTAGTTCTATTTCCTGTATAAATCCAGGAATATGTTTTCTCATTTTCATGCAAACATATAATCTATATATATAAAAGTCAAATACCAACTCCCTCATCATGAAATCTCCAGAATGGTAAAGCCTACAAACTTGAAATTTGACACATATGTTCTTCTTGGCTTCTAGGTGCTCGCTGAGAAAGGACTTTTCAAAATGACCATCAGATCATTAGTATTTCATATACCGTATTATATTCACATGCTCTGACACTAAGGAGTTAGACGTTCTACTCCCCCTCCTCACCTGAAAGGAACTCTGTCCCAACTGCCAGTTGCCTTATATTAACACGCTCTGATGCCACAGAGTTACACATTCTACATTAAGTTTCAGGCTTTAAGTGTCAATTTATCACACCCAATTATATAGTTTCATAGGGAAGCACGGGTGTCCAGCTAGTACTAGATAAAAAGTTCATCAGAAAGTTAATCTTTCTGATTATAGGGCTCATGTTGAATTTTATATTTTATCCAGAAACAAAGAATCATTCTGTGTCGTTAACCTGCATAGATTTTGAAACAGACCGTTGTTGTTTTAATGTATATATTGCAAATATTTTATGAAGTCTGCAGGGAAGCAAAAAGTATTATAAAAAATTATTACTCAAGTGCATGCAAATGTAGCTGACAATTAAGCAAAGTATTTTAACTCAGATCTGCCCCTTGATAAGAAGAAAAAGGGGTATTCATTTTGTCACTAGTTAGTTACGTCATTCATTATTCATTGCAATTTATGGAGCAGCAAGAGAATTCCATGTTGGTTTATGGAAGATAAGCAAAGGTAAAAAATAGCAAGAGATATTCTTTCTCAACCTGGTTCCTTCCAGATGGGTCAGCCTAGTAGTCCCATCACTCTTGGACAACTTGCTAGCCATTAATCGAACACAAGAGCAGTGAATAACCATCGCAACCTTTTGAACATATCAATTGCAAGCCCAATCTAATCTTTAAATTTCTGATTCCAATAAAAAGTAGTCCTCAACTTACAATTACAATTGGGGCCACATTTTCTTTTTTTCTTTCTTTTTTAAATAGGTTTTTATTAATAATAATAAAAAAAGTACAAACAAACATAAATACATTAAGACAACATACAAAACAAACAAACATCAATTCAGTCCTGTGACTGACTCTTAAAGTTACTACATCAGTGGGTTGTTTTCCTGTTTCTCTTATTTTCCTCTATTCGTATCTATATCTATGTTCTTTATTTAATTCTATACATTTCTATTGAGTGGTCAAAAGTTATCTCGATATTCCTATTTTTGCCTCCAGGCAGCTGTACCATCTTTGCCACACTAAATAGTAGTCGGTATTGTCTTTCTCCTGCAGTTCTTTGGTAAGCTTGTCCCTTTCTGCACATTCTGTGATTTTAGCGATTATTTTGTCTTCTGTAGGTAACTGCTCAGATTTCCAATGTGGGGCAAAGGGTATACGTGCTGCTGTGAGGATATGGATGATCCGATATTTTGTTTCTTTAGTGTATTGTGCTGTGATTATTCCCAATAAAAAGATTTCCGGCCTCATTTCCAGTTTTTGTTTTATAATTTCTTCGATTATCATCTTAATTTCTTGCCAGTATTTGGGGCCACATTTTCTACTGCTAAAGCAAGGCAGTGAGTCATACGCAATTTCACAATCTTTCTCGCCATGGTTTGTTTGTTTGTTTAGTCGAGTACATATTAGATAATATATATAAGTATAAGCATGAATTGAATACATAAAATGAATACAATTAAAGGGAACATTAGGACAGGGATGTTGGTGCTCTTATGCACGCCCCTTACAGACCTCTTAGGAATGGGGTGTGGTCAACAGTAGACAGTCTAAAGTTAAAGTTATGGGCGTTTGGGGATGAGACCACAGAGTCTGGTAGTGCATTCCAGGCATTAACAACTCTGTTACTGAAGTCATATTTTGTTAAGTGAATCATCCGATTGTTAAATGAATCCAGTTCCCTCCATTTGCTTTGTTAGAAGCTACCTGAGAAGGCCACAATGGCAATCACGTGACTCGGGAATGGTGCAGCTCTTGTAAATACATGCTGATTGCTAAGCACTCAAATTTTGATCATGTCACTGAGACTGGTAAGTCATTTATTCATTTAGTTTTTTGCTGTTTTTTGCTGCTGTAACCTTGAACTGTTGCTGAGTGAGTGAATTGTAACTTATGGAATTCTTTCCGTAAGTAATATATCTTTAAAAATTGGAGAGTTATTAGATATATTGAGAATACATATGCCCAGGCAGATTTTTGTGTCTACC
>WNWU01000048.1:1158031-1175613 GCA_012654045.1 Ptyas mucosa | reverse complement strand
CTCCAAACTTGGCAACTTTAAGACTTGTGGACTTCAACTCCCAGAGTTCCTCAGCCAGCAAAGCTGGCTGAGGAATTCTAGGAGTTGAAGTCCACAAGTCTTAAAGTTGCCAAGTTTGGAGACCCCTGCTCTAGGTGAACTTATTTTTGTTCTGAACAAAATTAAATCCTGTCTATAGTAAATTCACATTTAGTTTTATTGTCAACCCATAAATATATCTTCCTTTTCTATAAATACAGTTACCTGATAACAGTCACCCCATCCTTTTCATTTTTTTTAAAAAAAGTGTCCTCTTTTTGCCTGCGTGTTGATTTAATATAAACAATTCCCTGCCTTTCAATTCAGTAAAAAAAAATTAAAAGAACATTTAGAATAAAAGACCAGGAAGAATTTAGTAATAACAAAACAAAACAAACTTCAGTGCATTACAAACTTGAAGGAAAATGCATGACTTAGCCTGATGTTACTTGCCAGAGTTGGCACTGGTTTTTTTTTCCCCAGGAAGGATTTACGGTAATATATCTAAAGCAAAGGCCCCCTTTTCAATATTCATTCCCTTGTCATTAATTAATCATCAAAGGCTAGATCAATAAGAAAATTATCTTTTTATAATTAAGATAAATTAATTATAAATCATGTGACACCAGAAGTTCATTATATTTAAAATGTTATATAGATGGCATATACCACCAGCAAGTATCGCAGAGATGTTCCCTGGAACTTCAGCAGAATGTTGGAAATGTGGGGCAGCCAGGGGTACATTTTGCCACCAATGGCGGACATGTTTACAAGCCCAAAACTATTGGAGTAAGATAAAGGATTGGCTCATGGAGATTACTGGATTTAACTTTCAACTGAGACCAGAGGTCTACTTATTAGGAATAAATCCTGGGGGTATAAGGAAAATAGACTGGTACCTTTTTATACATATTACCACTGCGGCTAGAATTGCATATGCGCAATTTTGGAAAGGGAAAGAAGTACCATCAGACCAGTTGATTATTAAAAAATTTTGTGGGGTGCAGAATGTGATAGATTAACATATACTCTTAAAGATAGACAAGAATCAACTTTCAATCAAAGCTGGGATAAATGGTACGAATGGATAGAAGTAAAAATGCCATGAGGTAGATGTTAGGAAAGCATATAGCATAGATTTGTTGATACTAAGCTAAATACTGTATATATAAGGTAATACTAGATGTAAGAAGATTAACAAGTGTAAGATGCAATGTGGAAAATTTAATCGAAGATGTAGTATGATGGTATGTAATGTTACTTAGGAACTGTATGTATATGGGGATTGAATCAACTCTAGTTGTATGTATGTGATTTTGTTTTGTTAGTGTCTTCTTTTTGTTTTGTTTGTCTTCAGTTTATAATAAAAATTTAAAATTAAAAAAAATCTTTTTATAATTAAGATAAATTAATTATAAAGCATGTGACACCAGAAGTTCTGACAGATACCAGGGACCCAGACAATAATGGGAGATTTGAAATTTAAAAAAAAAAAAACCAAATTGCCTTTGGCAAACTATAGAAAAACCATAATAGTGCTTATATTCTGCTTATTAGTTTTCCATTAGTGATCCGGTTGGCTACTATGAGAACAGAAATGCTGAATGTGATAGATTTTTAAAATCTGATATAAATGGTGGTTCTGAACTAATCTAACCCTGTAACATGAATATATTTCAAGTTGTTCATTCCACTTAATTATCAAGAAGTTCTGTCCCCCTTCCCCACACAGGCAAACACACAACTAGGCACGCCTGCCAAGATTTTATTAGGCAATAAGACTAGAAACCCTTGCAGATAAGAGTTTTGGCAATAAACTGCGAAATGCCTGCCAAGTCAGTTTTCACTCACAGTAAGCAAGAAAGAGTTTATCCTCAGTCCAGTCCAGTAGCAAAAAGTAATCCATGAAGCAAGAGTTAGCCAAGGTCCAATCCAAATATGTACAAGCCAGATTCCAGGTAACGCGATGTGACTCAGGTTTTTAACTTTGACCGTCACAAAGCCTGAAGAGCAATCACATCCACTTTTATTCCTTGTGGGGTGTGGCTCAGTCACTCAGCTCAATCTCTGGCCCTCCCACACCTCTTTCGTTGCTGTGCATGCTTCTCCCTCTGACGCTGCCTGGTATCAAGCCAGGATTCATCATCCTCGCTCCCTATCTGTTGTTGTTCCGATATGCTTTCCTCCTGGCATATCCCAGGCTGTTCCTCTTGGCCTTCGGATGGAACCTGAGACATTGCCAGAGAGGAGGGTCGTGGAGAGGGAGGCCTTGTCAGTTCCTCCCCATCACCTTCTGAGTCCTCTTCCTCTGTTAGGACAGGCTCAGGAGTCGAGGTCACAACACAAGACCTTCCAGTTACCAGATCTCTTGAAATCTGTGACATTAATATAACCCATTAAAGAAGTTCCCAACAATCAAAGCCAGCAACAAGGAGACAGAGGAAGAGAGATAATAAACTTTAAAAGATTTGATTCAGATTGGAGATTGATGATTTGAGAAAGGCATGAGTCAGTTTCAAATTTAGTGATCTAACAATTCAAACTGCAATGAAAATCCATTAAAAGAAGAGTTGTATCCACCGAATAATAGAAGCTGCCCATTGGGGCAGAATAGGATGAAAATTGCATAGATGACAAATCGTTTTGCAGATGTTCACCCTGCTGTGTTTCAAATAATGCTTTTTTTAAAAAAAGTAAGGCCCTCTTTTTCCACTTGCTTTTATGGATGCCAAGCATGAACACAACATTAAAAAAAAATGATTGTTTTCTTTCCATCATGATTGCTAGGCTGCCTCTGATTGCTTGGGTTTTTTTGGGAATGCCAAGAGAGTTGCCAAGCTTGGGTTCATTCATCACCAGTTGTGATGCCAAGCTGTATGAGCCACAGATTGGCAAAGTTTGGCATTTCCTTGGCAGGACTTTGAAGAATGACTGTTGACTTTTCCTTATATGGAATGTAGATTTTGTTGCTTCTAATTGCTGACTTTTTGGGATATCTGGTTGGCAAACCTGACTGATCCTGAAAAGGATTTCAATTAGTATTGGCAGAACTCAATTATCATCAGAGTTGCCAGCAGGAGTCTTCAAACTTGCAACTTTAAGACTTGTGGACTACAATTCCCACAATACCCAAACCACCCAATTCTGAGAGCTGAAGTCTACAAGCCTTAAAGTTTCAAGTTTGGAGATCCCAGCTGTACATCAATAAGTGTATAAATATACATCTAAGTGTCAGAGCTCACTGTAACAGCATTGTCAAAAAGGCATTAAGAGTTGTTAACTTAATCTTGTGAAGCTTCTTCTCTGGTAATATTGTACTGCAAATTAGGGCATACAAAACCTTTGCTAGAGCAATTCTTGAACACAGCTCATCTGCCTGGAACCTGCACTGTATATTGGACATTAATACAATTGAGCGAGTCCAGAGGTATTTCACGAGAAGAGTCCTCCACTCTTCTGCTCGTAACAAAATACCCTATGCCACCAGACTTGAAATTTTGGGCTTAGACAACTTAGAACTACGCCACCTTCGGCCTGACCTAAACGTAGTACACAAAATTATCTGCTACAACATCCTACCTGTCAATGACTACTTCAGCTTCAACCACAACAATACACGAGCACACAATAGATACAAACTTAAGGCAAACCGCTCCAAACTCGATTCCAGAAAATATGCCTTCAGCAACAGAGTGGTCAGTGCCTGGAATGCACTCCCTGACTTTGTGGTTACTTCCCCAAACTCCCAAAACTTTAACCTTAGACTGTCTACTGTTGACTTCACCCCATTCCTAAGAGGTCTGTAAGGGGCATGTATAAGTGCACCAACATGCCTGTCCTACTGTCCCCATTTATTCGTATCCTTATCCTGTATTCATAATCATGTTTATACTTATATCTGTTATCTTATACGTGTTTGACAAATAAAATAAATAAATAAATTATCAGATGCAGAAGAATAATGTTGGCAAAGTGAGATTCACTACCACAAAGACAGGTAGACCACAGAACGGATGGCATTTGTAGTTTGTCCACATATACAACCCACTCCTTGTAAAGAGCTTTAAATAAAGCCTCTGAATTTAACATGACTCCTGGTGAATGAATCTGTATAGTATTTCTGGCAGCATTATGAAAACACCTTGCTATAGCCTTTTTCCAGGTTTTTTTTTATACTTCCTAGTCTAGCCAATACCTATCCAAATTATAACCATGGCTTAACTTCTGAGACCAGCCAAGGTCAGCTAAGAACAACCGTGCTGATGCATCAAATCACTGAAATTTGCTCAAATGGATGCAGACCTCAAAACTACGGTTTGATCCAAATGTGTGTCCTGAAATTGAACTTGTCTTCAGAATACTGAGAGCTGACCTGTACCTCCAGGAACAGCACAGAAATGTAATATCGCATTAGCACAAAAGAAAGCAGAATGAAAACTTGAAGGTGACCTCATTAATGGAAATAAAATAATCAAAGAAAAATCAAATGTCAATTCCCAGATCCTTTGTTCCAAGAAGGAATGAAACAAACGTGGGATCAGGAATAGTGTTAGTTTTTGGAAATTGTACAACAAACTGGCTCAATCTTAATTATGTCCCCTGTTGAGTATTGAATAGCAGATTGGAACGGACCAATCAGGGACGTGAGCGGGAAATTCAGAGTAATGTCAGTGGCTGAAGCCGCGGACAGCTCCTAGCTATAAAAGGAGCTGCCGCGGCTAGGATTCTCATTGCGATTTACGGAGCTAATAAAAAGTGTTAAGTCTACTGCGTGTCCTGTCCATTCTTGCGCCCACGATCTAACATTCCCTATTCCCAAAAGGGGTAAAACAAGCTTTTGCAACTTAGCCTAATATTAGCCATAGTTATTAATTAAGCCATAGTTCCTTATTTCAAAACAGTGACTTTTGACTTCTTAAAATCAATATACACTTGTCAAGACTCATTATCATATCCCCCCACAAAAGCGCCTTCAACAACTAGGGGCCAATCCATTTATTCAGAGTTCAATATATACCTGCCAAGGGCAAATCAGGTTCTTTGTAAATTCTGTTCTATCATTTTTCACAAATAAATAAACAGTCTAAATAAACAATCAGAACAGCACAGATGATGAAAGTGCATTCCCAAGTGATTTGGAAAGAAAATGATACTACAAGAAGCCAAGATATGAGTAACAGAAGAAGATCCAGGACCCATGGCTGCTAAATTAAGAAACAAGCTTAATATTTGCATAATGAAGAATTATAACATTGCACTGAACCTTCAACACAGCTTTATTTTTTTTAATAACCAGCCTCTGCATCCAACTAACTAAGTCTGGACATTTTAGCTGTCTGTAGATTTAAGGTTACATGCCCTAGAAATCAGAGCTTTTATTTCCAGAGCATCATGCCTCAGCTAAATAATTTTCTCAGGATTTTTTTTTCAGGAAACAGTGGCCTCAACTCTTCCAAGCCATTTCTCCAAGGCAAAGAACAAACTTCCTATTTGCAGGTTGTTGTCAAAATTGCATTTTCAGTTTTCCAGAAACTTTCAGTTAATAATGACCCAATTTCTTCTCAGCTACCCAGAATGTAGTTGAAACAAGACATGTATTTGCAAAGAAAAACACAAATAGATTAAAATTCCTCCTCTATCCCATATGCACATATTTATTCCAGCTAGTCGTTTAGACAAGAGTGATGGTACCATCTGGAAGGTATCTCTATATGAAAGGAAATAGGCTGATCAGGGGTGAAATCCAGCAGGTTCTGACAGGTTCTGGACAACTGGTAGCGGAAATTTTGAGCAGTTCAGAGAACCGGTAGCAGACATTTTGAGTAGTTCAGAGAACCGGCAAATACCACCTTTGACTAGCCCCAGAGTGGGGTGGGAATGAAGATTTTGCAGTATCCTTCCCCTGGAGTGGAGTGGGGTGGGAATGGAAATTTTGCAGTATCTTTCTCCTGCCATGCCCACCAGGCCACGCCCACCAAGCCACAACCACAGAACCTGTAGTAAGAAAATTTGGATTTCACCACTGAGGCTGATCACCCAAATACATAGAAAAAATTAAGATAGCAATAGCACTTAGACTTATATACTGCTTTACAGTGCTTTACAGCCCTCTCTAAGCGGTTTACAGAGTCAGCATATTGCCCCCAACAATTTGGATCCTCATTTTACCCACCTCAGAAGGACAGAAGGCTGAGTCAACTTTGAGCCTGGTGAGATTTGAACTGCCAAATTGCAGGCAGCCGGCAATCAGCAGAAGTAGCCTGCAGTACTGCATTCTAACCACTGAGCCACCGTAGCTTCAAGATGAAGATGCTTCAATCATATTTCTATAGCAGGAGTCCCCAATCTGTGGGCTGTGGCCCACTAGTGGGCTGTGAGGGGATTGCAACCGGGCTGTGGAAATAGCTGGCGAGCACATGCCTATGCACGGGCATCCTCATTTGCATGAGCAGTGGGCGACCACGTGCATGCGCTCCAAATCGTTGCAAATTAGGCTTGTAAATGCATTAAGCTGGCATGCAGGTTACACAGCAGTCTGGAAATATTGGATTTAATTATTGGAAAATCTGAAGTGGATAACTTTTATTTATTTATCTTTTATTTATTTATTTGATTTTTATACCGTCCTTCTCCAGCAGGACTCAGGGCGGTGAACAGCCAAGATAAAACATAGCATACAAAATTTAAGAACAGTTTAAAAGATAATAAATGATTTCGGCCCACAATTTAAAACAACCCAGTTAAAACCAATTTCAAATTTAAAACCGAAGGATGGGATCAAGCCAGCCCGGCTAGATGAAATAAATGAGTTTTCAGGGCTCGGCGGAAGGTCCGGAGGTCTGGTATCGTGGTATCTCTGGGGGTAGGTCGTTCCAGAGGGCAGGTGCCGCCAGAGAGAAGGCTCTCCCCCTGGAGGTCGCCAGCCAACATTGTCTGGCCGACGGCATCCTGAGTCGTCAGCATTGTCTGGCCGACAGCACCCTGAGTCATCGGCACTTGTATAAGCGGTCAAATGCTATACATTCCATATATGGACACAAGAATGATTTTAGATCATCCGAGTCTGAATGCTTTTCATTGATGGATCTGATAGCTTCCACTTAAATAAAAAAGTCCAACTTGGCTTTATAAAACTGAAATTACAAAAAGAGTTTCCCAATAAGAATACATTATTCGCTAAAAACAGTTGGATTTTGATATAAAGACAAGACACATTAACTGGGTATCAGCAGCTAACATCACATAGTCAACTTTATGTAGTCTTCTAAGCTAGGGATGCAGTGGCTCAATGGCTAAGATGCTGAGCTTGTCAATCAAAAGGTCAGCAGTTCAGTGGTTCGAATCCCTAGTGCCACGTAATGGAGTGAGCTCCCTTTACTTGTCCCAGCTTCTGCCAACCTAGCAGTTCGAAAGCACATAAAAAAATGCAAGTAGAAAAATAGGGACCATCTTTGGTGGGAAGGTAACAGCATTCCGTGTGCCTTTGACATTTAGTCATGCCGGCCACATGGCCACGGAGACATCTTCGGACAGCACTGGCTCTTTGGCTTTGAAACAGAGATGAGCACCCCCTACAGTCGGGAACGACTAGCACATATGTGCAAGGGAAACCTTTACCTTTAAGCTAAGCTCGTTGAAGGGTTGGGTAATAGTTAGGAACTGTCCCAGAACTATAAGCTAAAATGATGTCAAAACCATTCCAGAAGAAGATAGTGGCAAGTTATTGTCATATCATTGATAAGAAAACAGCCACCTCCAAGGTCCCTTAAAACTCTTATTATTCTGTTAAAAAAATGTTTATGTGTGCAATAGCTCCTATTGCCACAGGATGTCTCCATTTCTTCAGTCATTTCTTTTTCTCCCCTGCTGTTTAGATCCAATGGTTTGGTTTAGGTGGTTTAAAACTGACCATAAAAACAAAATCTGGATGAAACAACATCTTAACAGCTTTTTTGAGTGGTTCATTTCTAAAACATACGTTTCTCCTCCATAACTTTCCTGGCAGTTGTCTATTATTCCAGAGCCCTTCTCCATTAAGATGTTTATATCGCTGCATAGATAGTAGCTATATATTTGCTACAAAAACCTATAAAAAATTCCCTATAATGTAATTAACGTTGAGCAATAAAAATCTAAGAACCACCGTGCCTACCTGCTACCCCTAACAGATATGTTGCTTTTAGAAACTGAAAAGAATATAATTCTTTGGTACCCCGGGCACTGACACTATGAGCTGTGATGGTGCTCTGCCAACTGCCAGCAGTTCAATCCTGACCAGCTCAAGTTTGACTCAGCCTTCCAATCTTCCAAGGATGTTAAAATGAGGACCCAGATTGTTGGGGTCAATATGTTGAATCTGTAAGTTGCTTAGAGAGGGCTGTAAAACTCTATGAAGCTATAAGTGCTACTGCTATTATTATATGTGCAGGCTGAAGATGATAAATTTTACACCACTTTGGCAAAGGTTGATATGGCATGGTGAAGACACAGAGCAGGCTTGGGCTGTGGAAGAAAGATGGGATGTAAATCTAATCAATAAATGAATAAGTCTGCCATTTAAAAAAATGAAGAGATTGTAAGGTTTAGAATAGAGTAACCTTTTTACCTGCTTTCTTCTTGAAGCAGAAGACATAAATAACATGTAGACGTCACACTGATTGAGATGAAGAAAGTTATATGGAGGGGGCCAGTTTGGGAAAAGAGAATAGAGTTTCTTTGATGTCTTTTTTTCAATTCACTGAAACCAAAACAGGAAAGTGTTACTAATAATTTTGTCGCAAAGGGATGCAAAGGGAAGACTCAGAGCAAAAAAAAAAAAAAGTTAATAAATATCCTTTCATTCATACGATTTGGTCTTCTACAATTCTGGAATAAAATAATATTCTAGTTAAGTATCTCAATGTAATCTTAAATTATATTCCCAAAACTTGGAATCTTATCAAGAGCTTTGAATTCTTAAATCTGCAGAATGAAACAACGAAGTGGACATTTAGCACCTGTGCATTAATTCAGCCTTCCAGACAGGGATGGTAGTCACTTACCTTCGCTACCGGTTTGCAAATGTGAGCGCACATGGCACCTCCGGGCATGCGCAGGACCTTCTGCGCATGCGCAGACCATCAAAAACGGGATGTGATGACATCTGGGTGGGTGGGTGGAGCCTCCCACACAGTGGTGGGTTTCAAAAAATTTTACTACTGGTTCTGTGGGTGTGGCATGGCTTGGTGGGCGTGGCTTGATGGGTGTGGCAGGAAAAGGATAGTATAAAATCTCCATTCCCTCCCCAATCCAGGGGAAGGTTACTGCAAAATGCCCATTTCCTCCCAATCAGCTGGGACTCGGGAGGCAGAGAATGGATGGGGGCGGGGCCAGTCAGAGGTGGTATTTACCAGTTCTCCGAACTACTCAAAATTTCCACTACCGGTTCTCCAGAACTGGTCAGAACCTGCTGAAACCTATCTCTGCTCCCACAGCCAACGCTATTGATTTGCCCAAACTGGATAGAACCAGTTGAATACCACCACTGCTTCCAGATATTTTGTGGCCCAGATAATAAGGATAAAATTCAACTCTGAACATACGTGGAAGAATTATAATCCTATTACTCTGGACTTTGAGAGAATTTGTTTCAAAAGTGGATTGACATCACCGGGTTTATACCTATGGCAGCAGTGCATTATTTTACACAACTTGGAACTCAAACTGAGAAAGACATTGTTCTTTGAATAACAGAAGAACAGAGTTGGAAGGGACTTTGGTGGTCTTCTAGTTCAGCCCCCTGTTCAAGCAGGAGACCCTATATCAAGGGGTGCTATTCAGCAGGTTCTGACAGGTTCTGGAGAACTGGTAGTGGAAATTTTGAGTAGTTCAGAGAACCTGCAAATACCACCTCTGGCTGGCCCCAGTATGGGGTGGGAATGGAGATTTTGTGGTATCCTTCCCCAGGAGTGGGGTGGGAATGGAGATTTTGCAGTATCCTTCCCCTGCTGTGCCCACCAAGCCCACACCCACCAAACCACGCCCATAGAACCAGTAGTAAAAAAATTTGAATTCCACCACTGCCTATATCATTTTAGACAAATGGCTAACCAGTCTTTTTTTAAAATCCTTCAGCATCCACAACTTTTGAAGGCAAGCTGCTTCACTGGTTTATTGTTCTCACTGTCAGGAAATTTCTCCACTTCATGAGATAATTTCTCATCTTCATCATGATTATGGACTTCTTCAGCAGAACCGAACACTGAGCGTATTTCTTTCCACGAACAATGCACCGATAATTTCTGGGCTCACACTAGCTATATTTTGGATTCGTTTTAACAAAATTCATGGTGGCTGCAGGTAGTCCTCAATTTGTGACCACAATTGGAACCAGAATTTCCATTGCTAAGCGCGTTGTTTGTTAAGGCAGTTGTGTGTTAAGCACCAGGAAAATCAGGAGATCGAGATAGTTCAAATGGGCATAAAGATTTATTGTAAGTTTTAGCTCTCAACAAGAATCTGAACTACTAGGGAAGGGAAGCCAAGGGAAATTAGCAGGAGATAAGAGTAGAAGGAATTCAAGGTGGGGCAGGCTTAGATCTCTTGTGGATGTGAAGGGACTCATAACTGATAATGCATTTGACTCCTGCCTTGGGCTCTGCCTGTGTTCTGCCCCAGCTACAGAGTTCAAAGAACGCAGCACACACAAAATCTATACAAAGCTTATTTTACTCAAATAACTCAGTCTTTTTCAACCAAAGGCTGTTAATAAACTGTCTTAACAGCCTACAAGAATTCTAAGATAAGGTAATCACAGTCTTTCTAGGGTTGGCAGAAAGCCCAGAAGCAATTTTGCAGAGAATCCAGAAGAAGAGTGAACTAAAGTTGTTCCCTACAGCTTGCTGCAATCGGCATTCCTCCTTAAATAGGCTAGGGGAGTGGCCAATTAGCCCCAAGCCTTACTCTTGAGGACACCTCCTCCTGAGGAACCACTCCTGCCTTTTGGCAGCTCTGCGCGCCCGTGCATTGAGAAGAGGCTCCTCCTCTTCATCCTCTTCACTTAAAGGAGCTTCTAGAGGTTCTGAAGGCCCTGGCTGAATCTTCTCCAGCCTCCTCACTGTCTGACTCGAGTGCCAGCTGCACAGGCTGCTGGCGCAGCACTCCAGCCTTCTCGTTGTCGGGATCAGCTACAATCTGCATAGGCTGCTGACAGGCCACAACAGCCTGGTCATCTCCTCCAACATGCCTAATTTTACAACCCTTTTTGCCATGGAACGTTAAGCAAATCATTCCAGTTGTTAAGTGAATCATTAAGTGACCATTAAGCAAATACAGATTCTTTCATTAACTTTGCTTGCTGGAAGCCAGCTGGGAAAGTCGCAAATGGTGATGACATGAGCTGGGGACATTGCAAATTCACCTTGAAAAATCCTTGTTGGTTGTCAAATGTCTGAATTTTAATCACGTGATCATGGGGATGCTGCAACAGTCGTGGGAGCGAAAACCAGTCATAATTCTTTTTTTTTTTAGTCCCGCTGTAATTTTGAACAGTCACCAAAAGAATGGTTGTAAGTCGAGGACTACCATTAATGCTATTAAGCATCGCTAGTCAGTGCTAATGCTCTAATAATTCTAGAATCAGAACAGAACTCTTGTATATGCCCATTGTAGGAGATCAACAAAAGGATTTGATTGGGCACTTAAGGAAATTGATTTTATGGAAGAAGACTTTGTTATCGATGCTTGCTTCAGTGTGTGTACCAGTCAGAACTTTCAAAGTGTAGACTGAAGGGGAACACAAGTTACCAATAAACTTATTCTATTATTCTATTCTATTCTATTCTATTCTATTCTATTCTATTCTATTCTATTCTATTCTATTCTATTCTATTCTATTCTATTCCATTCCATTCCATTCCATTCCATTCCATTCCATTCCATTCCATTCCATTCCATTCTATGAAATCCTCACTCCTGCCCTTCAAACTATCACTTCTAATAGCAATTCCAGTTCTTGCTAATCCCTCTTAAAAACATCAGCACTATATTTAATAATTGTTTACAACTGTCCAAATTCCAGCAGTAATATGTTAACATGTTTTTCCTCTTGCAAATCTATTGTTCTCCCTCATCTCTTAAACAATTAGCATTTTACAGATCCTAAGAAATAATTTCAAGCTTTTGTCAGATCATTTCAAGATTTCTAATATTCAGCTATAAATCTGAAGAACTGCCGACAGCGAGATATGATGTATGCTTGCTCATACCATCTGGCAGAAAGGGTTCCTATCGGGAATTGTAGAAATCTGAAGTCTTATGTGAAAATCAATTTGGCATACACAACCACAAATAAAGAGGCAAAATTAAAATAGCAGATGAATGGACAACTTCCAGATGTCTGCTCCTAGCGTAACTATGCTTTAACATCTGTTGCTATACAAATCTTATAAACCTTGATAACAAGCCAAACATACATATTACACACTTCTTTCTGAAATCTAGAATTATCCATTGTTTTATGCCTTTGGTGAGATTGGGGGTTTATGTACATGCATGCATCTATATATTCACATGTCTTTCCTTTCATATCTACTTCAAGCACATGGTAAATTTAATCCTCAATTACACAACCATAAGTCATATATAGCACCCATAATCCTATCCATAGAGAAGTAAATCCATGGGAAGGACTTCTCAATATGACTGTAGAGTAAACTTTCTCAACATGGCAACTTTAAGACACTAGTATAGAGATTGCAGCCACAGATACAAAGGAGGGGAGGGGGGACCCCATCAATCTGGAAAGCTACTTTTAGAAATAAAGAAAGTAAATCAACTTGTAAATATGGTAATAATCTCATGATATGAAATGCTGGCCTTCTTTTTAAAGGGTATCCCTAAATTGCAATAAATTATAGACGTGGATTGGATTACTTTGTACGGATACTTTTTTTTTCCTGCCAAAGATCTTTCATTGAAATCATTAAGAAGTCAGCACACTCTCTAAATCTTGTGCCCTGAAATTATGTTCCTCTAGTTTTCTGTGTGGAGCAGTGATCCTGCTTTGCGCGTATAAGCCGCTTTCTCAAAAAAAGACTCCATCAAATTTGCTGTGTAGTCACAACCAGGGGTGGGTTCTACTTACTTTTACCACCAGTTTGCAACGGGATCGCACACACGCACTCACTTCGCTCACGCACAGATCGCTGATGATGACACCTGGGATGGTGAGCGGGGCCTCCCACCGGTTTTACTACCGGTTCTTGCGAACCGGTCCAAACCGAGGGCAACCCACCACTGGTCACAACCCACAATTTCAATACAGTTGGTCTAGATTCATAAGAAGGTAGGCCTAGGCTACCTCAGAAATCTTCATTAACTGTCCCCCCCCACTTTATTTTTAATCCATGTAATTAATATCTGCCACTTTTGTTAAGTCAAGAAAAACATATACCGTATTTTTCAGAGTTCCTAGGTCCCTTCCCTGCAGCCCTGCCATGCTTGCCTGCCTTCCACATGGCCTTCCGCTTGCCTGCCTTTGCACGCTGGCCACAGGGATGCCGGGAACGGAGCACAGAAGGCAGGCAAGCATGGCAGGGCTGTGGGGAAGGGAGTAGGCTGCTAGGTCCCTTCCTCGCAGCCCTGCCATGCTTGCCTGCCTTCCACGTGGTCTTCCGCTTGCCTGCCTTTGCACACTGGCCACGGGGGCACTGGGAAGGCAGCACGGAAGGCAGGGAAGCATGGCAGGACTGCGGGCCACAGACCAGATTGGGGGTATGGCCAGCCAGCAGTAGCTACCGGTTTGCCGAACCAGCCCCAATGTCCACTACCGGTTTGTCCAAACCAGTATGAACCGGTAGCATTTCACCCCTGTTCCCCGGGCTCCAGAGGCTTTCCTCGAGCCTCTGGGAGGGCGAAAACAGCCTCCCCAGGTTCTAGAGGCCCACTGGAGGCCAGAAACATTTCCAGCCTTCCTGAACCTCTGGTAGACTCATTTTTCACTCTCCCCAAGCCTCCACGTGTGCCCTGCACTTACCTGCATCCAAAACAGGCTGCGTGGGGACTCCTGGGAGGGGTGGGGTAGGGTGGGAAGGGCCAGCCAGGAGTGGGATTTGGGGGCTCTCTGAACTGCACAGAATCTTAGCTAGAGGTATTCACAACCCTCTGTGAACCCCCAGCAGCCCACCCCGGAGGACCATCTAAGCACCTATTGTCTTTGGAGACTGGTGTAGATGCGGAATGGGATACCTTACCACAGTCAACTCACTGCAGGACAACTTACCATGGCCAACTCATGGGACCAACTCATGGGACAATTTAACAATCCTATTTAATTATTTAAAATAAATAAAAAATATTTTAATTTTTGCCATTCACATTTCATTCTGTCCTTCCTTTTGAATCCTTTCTTTAATGATTCCATTTCACTATTTCTTCTTCTTCTCTTTTCCTGCAGTGAGTTGGCCATGGCAAGTTGGCCGTGGCGAGTTGGCCATAATGAGTTGGCCGTGGCGAATTGTCATATACCCTGAAGATGTGCCCAATCATTCTCTCCACCTTGGGGACATTCAGAGGGAGTCAGGCTTCCTTGCAAGCCTGATTCTGTCTGAATCCACAAGAGAGCCAGTTTCTATTTAATCATGGTCAAATATTGCATGTACTGAGCTATGATGGCTTGTTCAACAAATCAAGTCAAGGCATCATTTGATATGTAAATAAGATCAAAATTTTATAACTGTGATTCATTGACTTTGTTGCTTGCAAAGAAAAAATAATTATTTCTAATGAATGTCACTTTTACATTTTTGATATAAAACTTTCCTTTTCGATGCCTGTTTTAATTTGCAATTAAAAGAACGCAAATGAAAAGCTTCATGTAATTATTTTTAAAGTATGTGTTCTGAATGTATTTTTTTTCAAAATATACATTTTTATTTACATCAGCTGAAACATTCTCTGAAATATTCAGAATTCAGTGCAGTGGAAATCCAATAAAAATCTATGTTCCACAAGGTATATTTGGGAGATACAGAAATCATGAATATCAAATATCTGTTTATTGCATTTATGATAAATATTGGGAGAAAAAAACACCCAATTACACCTGAAAGTAATTTTGTTACTATTAAAAGATCAAGACTGCAGATCTATTGCCATCCAAATTCTCTTATTTGTTCAAAAGTATAATTGGTCCTGTCTATGTTTGTCTAATGTCATAGACATAAAATTGATATAAACAACTCACATAAATATAGTAGTATTTTTCTTTCCTTAATAGAATATTGCTTAAGCATAAATATTATAGGTTTAGAAGAATCTCAAATTAATCCAGAAGACCTAAGGCATAGAACCTCAATACACTCCTACACAAACCCAATGACTACTTTGATTATTATTTCACACAAACCAAAAAGTGGAGATTTTACCTAATAAAGAAATTTGTGGATAAGACCAGAAATAACTGTATTTATGTAAAATGAGTCAGAAAGGTTGGACATTTTTCCAATAAGTCACTTAACTGCTTATATTATTAGAGCAAAATGTTTTGTGAAAGGAAACAGGAATTTAGAATGATTTATCAGAATGATTTATCCCTAAATCATTCTAGCTTTAAAATGCCACTCATTCTGGTTATGTTTTAATATTCTAAGATTAATAATTTCAATTAATAGTACCTCTTAATCCCATTATTTGATCATAGGGCATCTGAAATTAGGGTTGCATTTCAAAAAAATATGAAATTATTACACAGAATATTTAAGTATTAAAGTATGAAGAATACAAAGGACAGTAAGAAAAACTATTTTTTCATACATTTGAATACAAAATCCTTTTTGATAAAGTCTGGTGACAGTGGACTTCCATCGAAATCCTTTATATATAATGTTTGAAAAATTATATAAATACCTCCAAGTATTTATTTAAAATTTAGCTTATGTACAAAGAATGTGTGATTGAGGCTACATCAAATCCCAATCATTATTTCCATTCAGATATGTGATTTATTTCAGTTTATCCCACACTGAAATTTAATGGATAAATTGTTCTGATTCAGTTTGATTTGATTTGAGTTTGGATCAGTTTGAAGAATTCTGTATCTATACCTAAAGAAAAGCCATCCAAAGTGACAAAATCAATAAGAATTTGACTCAACATTTGGAAAAGGACTGTTGGTTTGATTCAGAAAAGCAATCTAATTTAGGAATTATCTATTTGCCTATTGACAGCCATACAGATTTTGTAGTAGTGATGAAAATGAGTGAAAACAAGACATGTTCCCATAAGTTTTCACTCTCCTATTTGCCTGTGTATAAAGTTCAGGCTCTCTGCTCCTTTATTCAGGAGATCTAACATGCCAAGACTAACCCATGCCAAGATGAAGCCAAGATTAACTTCAAGATTAACATCTTGAAACTCAAGGATATTTGATATCTATTGTTTCATTTGACCTATTATAGTTTTATAAAACCAGAAAGACACCAAATGCTTAATTGTGTCTGACGCATCATTTTAATTGATGAGGTGATCCAGGATAGCTTTGCCTTTATAATAATTGTCTGATGATGTGAATTCTGAGGGGATTTGTTTTTCCATTTCTTGGTGTCTTAAACCTGGTATTTTCTCTTAGCATTTTTTTTAAAGTCTTGGTTAATTGACTGTTTTTGTAGATTCTACTCTGAGAAAAAATAATCTTGGTTCTTTAGTTTATCTCAATTTAACCTCTTTTGTTCTGTTATTGTTATATTAAGGCAGCAGGCTGAAAGGCCTATGGGAGCTGAGACTTTATGAGTATCAATACTACAATCAAAATTCACCTCAGAATCAAATAAATATCATGACATCACCATTTCTCTCCCTACACACCAGTATGTGACATTACCATACAAGAGCAAAAGAGGTGGAGCTTGTATTATGATGCAATACTCATTTCATCATTTGTCTCTTCCTGCAGAAAAAACAATTACTACCAACCTGCCTTCCATTGAGGACCTGTATACTGCACGAGTCAAAAAGAGGGCTGTGAAAATATTTACAGACCCCTCGCATCCTGGACATAAATTGTTTCAATTCCTACCCTCAAAATGACGCTACAGAGCACTGCACACCAGAACAACTAGACACAAGGACAGTTTTTCCCCAAACGCCATCACTCTGCTAAACAAACTATTCACTCAGTCTGCATTACTATTACTATCAATCTTCTCATTGCTCCTATCACCCATCTCCTCCCACTTATGACTGCATGACTGTAACTTTGTTGCTTGTATCCTTACAATTTATATTGATTGTTTCCTAGTATGATGTGATTGCTTATTTGTACCCTATGACTATCATTAAGTGTTGTACCTTATGATTCTTGATGAATGTATCTTTTCTTTTTATGTACACTGAGAGCATATGCACCAAAGACAAATTCCTTATGTGACCAATCACACTTGGTCAATAAAGAATTCTATTCTAGTAGCCTTATGCCATTGATGCCATTTATTCCAGACTTTATAAAATTCAGTGTCTTCTTTTTCTTTTAGCTCTTTTGTCATTCTATTCTATTCTATTCTATTCTATTCTATTCTATTCTATTCTAT
>WNWU01000048.1:1145686-1158021 GCA_012654045.1 Ptyas mucosa | reverse complement strand
TCTATTCTATTCTATTCTATTCTATTCTATTCTATTCTATTCTATTCCATTCCATTCCATTCCATTCCATTCCATTCCACTCCACTCCACTCCACTCCACTCCACTCCACTCCACTCCACTCCACTCCACTCCACTCCACTCCACTCCACTCTATTCTATGTCTATGGGTATCATTCCCAAATTTCCCCAATATACAGTTATCTTTTAGAAAGAGCATATGTTTAATTTTCTGCAACAAACTGCATCATCTGTTTTTATTTTAAAAACCGTTCATTTTAAAATCCATTACATCCAAAAATTAGGCATATAATAAGTAAAGATTATTAACTGTCCTAATTGCTCTTAAATGAGAAAGAAAAAAGTAATTAGAGTAATTAGGAATAGAACAGCCTGTAACAGATATACATTGGAAAAATGATCTCCAGCTGTAATGTTGTTACCTCTTACAGCAATCTGCAAAGTGGTGAGGAGACAAAGGGACAGCTAGACAGTAATTTAATACAAGGGCAACCAATATCTCCGGCATATTGTTATCAAAAGAAAGTCTTACAATTGAATTGTGTAGTTGATTTTCAAAAATTAGATTATTGGAGCTAATCTGTTCTAATGGTTTGAGGTACTGGAAGTAAAGCCCATTAACCTGCCTGAATAACTAGGGAGAGGGGTTTTATTCCCAGAATAATACAAAGATTGTAAAGGTCGAGTTAATACAGCTATTCAGGGGTGGGCTGCTGGGGGTTCGCAGGGGTTCAGGAGAACTGTTAGCTAAGATTCTGTGCAGTTTGGAGAACCCCCCAAATCCCACTCTTGGCTGGCCCTGCCCACCCCGTCCTTCCCAGGAGTCCCAACGCAGCCCGTTTTGGATGCCGGTAAGTACAGGGCGCACGCGGAGGCTTCCGAAGGGTAAAAAACGGGCCTACCGAAAGTTTGGGAAGGCCAGAAATGGGCCCGTTTCCAGCCTTCAGAGGGCCTCCGGGGCCTGGGGAGGCCGTTTTCGCCCTCCCGAAGGCTCAAGGAAAGCCTCTGGAGCCCAGGGAGGGCAAAAACGCCCCCCCCCCCATGGTGCAGGAGGCCGACTAGGACACACTCACCATGGCCATGCCCACCCAGCAACCGAGCAGAGAACTCCTTGCTAAAATTTTTGAAGCCCACCCCTGCAGCTATTCCATTTATAACAGTCTCGTTCAACTTTCAACAATGGCTAGAGAGATATAATCATACAGCTCAGGCATGAACCCAAGGATACTCTTCTGGGATTGGCTTTGCATAGGAACATAAAAGGCACCTTAGCATGCTAGAGGTGATCAGAAGAGCAAGATGGCAGTTGTGACAGCATGATTGAAGACCTGTCCTTGATCAAGTAGCTGTGCCCATCATATTGGCTGTTTTGCCGATTCCCTACAGACATCCCTGCCATGGTGAGAGAAGAACAGATTTTGGCAGCTCTTGGAAACATGGCCCTTGGTCCTGATTCTTGAAAGTGGCTGATATACTTTCCTGTCATTTTGAGCTGAAAAAATCACAACACGGGGAAATAGAATATAAGTCAATTATTCTCAAACAATGTAGTATCATAACCCTTCCACTGATAAGAGTGGGCATTGTGGGCTTGAGAGGTGGGTACAAGGAAGATGGTTACAGCAGAAGAAAAGGACTGGACATGTTGATTTAGGGGCTGTTGAAGGATGTCATTAAGTGCACCTATTTGTTATTGTTCAGTCACTAAGTCATGTCCAAATCTTTGTGACCCCCATGGACCATAGCACATGGCAAATATTTGTGACCCCCGTCCTCCATTGTCTCTCTGAGACTGCCCAAACTCATGCCCACTGCATCACAGACACCATCTAACCATCTCATCCTTTGCCGTCATCCTTCTCCTTTTGTGTTCAATAAGGGCACCTGTAGAGGTATTGATTGATATTGAGTTTATGATTTTGGAGCCTGTTAGAGAAGAAGTTGTTAGCTTTGAAATGTGCTCTGCCAGTAATGGATTTTAAGGAATGGAGAAGAAGAGAACAGAACTAAGGTGATGATCGATGGCAATATGAAGCATGCAATAAGTTTTAAAGAGAACAAAAGGTTGGCTATTTGAGAACCATCTCCTTTCTGGGTCAGCTGCTTAACCTCAGGAGCCAGAAGATTAGGCTATCAACTTCTGGCTGTTGCAAATTTTATTTTCCTGGGCTCCAAGATCACCGCAGATGGGGACTGCAGCCAAGAAATTAAAAGACACTTGATCCTGGGGAAGAAAGCTATGGCAAATCTAGACAGCGTACTAAAGAGCAGAGACATCACCCTGCCAACAAAAGTGCGTATAGTCAAGGCCATGATTTTCCCAGTTGCAATGTATGGCTGTGAAAGTTGGACCATAAGAAAGGCTGAGTGCAAAGAATTGAGGCTTTTGAACACTGGTGCTGGAGAAGATTCCTACAAGTCCCTTGGACTGCAAGGCAATCAAACCAGTCAGTCCTAGAGGAGATCAACCCTGACTGCTCTTTAGAAGGCCAGATCCTGAAGATGAAACTCAAATACTTTGGCCACGTAATGAGAAGGAAGCACTCAGTGGAGAAGAGCCTAATGCTTGGAAAGATTGAGGGCAAAAGAAGAAGGGGACGACAGAGAACGAGGTGGCTGGATGGAGTCACTGAAGCAGTCGGCATGAGCTTAAATGGACTCCAGAGGATGGTAGAGGACAGGAAGGCCTGGAGGAATGTTGTTCATGGGGTTGTGATGGGTCGGACATGACTTGGAACTAACAACAACAAATAGTATGTAATTGTGGACAAGAGGACAGATACGTCTTGAATTACCAACCTCTAAGAGGTTGAATGGGGAAGTATTCCCCTTTTTGAAACACATTCATCTGGCTTCTGAAATTTAACCAGCATTGACCCCAGATCAAGGAAATCCGTGTTTGGGGAGTTCTACAGGCAGTTAGAAGTACTTTTCCACAGACAACCAGGCATATAACCCTGGATGAGTGAGTGTCTAGCACAGCCTTTGCACAGCTCCAGTTGTGCTCCAATTTTAACTCCTTCTGGAGCAAAAGGTTTTATTGACAGTTTCTCATGTCCTTCATACCTCCTATCTTAGCTCTCCGGAAGCTACAACTGATTTAAAATGCAGCAACTCATGTGCTGACAGGTTCTGTCCTATTTTATATAAGTGATACATCCCTTTGTGGGAGCTTCTTTGCCAGTTGGCTTCTGAGTACAGTTTAAGGTGCTAGTTACTATATTTAAACCTTTATATGGTGTGGATCTATGACACAGCATTCTCCAAATTTATTTTCTAACCTAATTTGCTGTGAAAAACAACAATTTATGTTGCTTTAATTGATTTCTATATTAAAACTTCAATAATCCAAGCAGTCAATACTCGACTGACAGTTTTTTGTGTTTTCAATTTTAGATTCAATGTTCTAATTCAGTGTTGATGAACCTTTTCAGCACCGGGTGCGAAAACGGGAGTGCATGTGCATGCGCGGGAGAGCATTGGAAACCTTGTCACCTAGTCTTCCTGTTTCTGGCGCACATACGCGTGTGAGGACCAACTGGTCATGAAACTGGAACCTCAGCTTCCCGGTGCGTGCATGCATGCCAGGGAGCTGCTCTTCCGGTTTCCGGCACTCTCGGGCTCGCGAAGACCATCTGGCCAGCACGCATGTGCGTGCCGGAACCCAGGAGAATGATGGGCAATGGCTGGCGTGCCTGGAGAGATGGCTCTGCGTGCCATTTCCGGCACATGTGCCATAAATTCACCATCACGGTTCTAATTTTTCAGCTTTTCAGACAAACCGATAGCACTGTAGCTAAAGCGTAATACTTTTATACAGTTATTCAGTTTAATATGATAATTGGTAATTTATATCCCGTTTCTCCCAAAATAAGACATCCACTGATAATAAGCCCAATTGAGCTTTTTGAGTGCATGGCAATAAGGCCAAGCGCTTATTTCAGGGTTCAAAAAAATATAACACAGGGTCTTATTTTCAGGGAAAATACGGTAATCTCACAGTCACAAAATTAAACTCCAGCAATTCAGGTTTATTCCTGCTAAAATCAGCAGGACACAGAAAGATGTTCTTAGTTTTGGTTTAATTGTGCTCACTGATATTCAATCATTTCACCATTTATTTAATAGGACTCTAGGTACAAGAATAAAATATATTTCCTAGGTCTTGAGCTATATATTCAGCCAGAAAATTTCATGCTTTTTTTCTCTTGCTAATTTGCATAAGAGGTATTTTCACCCAAAGGCTTGTGCATCCTGATGTCAATACCAGGAGCTTTAGAAATTAGATAGTATGGATGAAAAGCAGTACATTTTTAATAGTAATGCCTATAGTTGGAATTTTCTTCCTACTACTCTTGTTGCTTTCTGCTGAGCTAGAAGCAAGAGCCAGCCTACATTAAAGAAATATCGACAGTTCTTCGTATAGATTGATCTCTGTTTTTCTTTTTGACCTGGAGGCACTGAGGGATTAGAAGACAGCTGGCAAACTAAAGCTCAATTCAAATAAGAAAATGGTAGAAGATTCCCCAGTTCAGGAATTAGGTTTTTCTTTGAAAGTTAGAGCACTATCTCTGAAGGGACAGGTACATAACTGAAGGGCTCTCCTTAATTCCATAGTGTGATAAGGAGCCCCTCTCTCCATTTCAGCTGGTTCACCAGCTGCAACTCTAGCCTAGCCTGAAGGATATGTATCTTAATAACATTACAAGTGAATTAATAACATTACAAGTGTGGGAATAGGAATGGATTTCCAGAGGGAAAAAAAATTGCAGACTACAGGAACAAGGAGCACTACTCAGGTGACCCCGAAGACACAGATAAACCGCGAAGTGCTTCAATAACCCTTTTAAAGGATGCAAAGGATCAGCTGTCTGCAAGGGGTATAAATCCTTCCATTCCCCACTATCCTGTCAGAAGCTTCTTGGATGAGAAGTGAAACATCTTCAAAAAACAAACAAACAAGGAAGTCCAGTTGCCTCCTGAAAAAGCACCTTTGGGACATCATTTGAAATTTGCTGAAGATATCACCAATTCTGTGGAAGGCTATCCTTGAAATTGTTCTGTAAAAATTTATAGAATACTGTTGTCTGGTTGTTAATCAGGATAGCCAACCCATAAGCCCACTCTTAAAAGCTCTGCATGGCTTCCTAAGAGCTGCTAGGCCCAACCTGAGGACTTTACACTAGCCAATAAAACCTAACATGGATTTCACCCAAGTACTTGCAGAAAAATCAGGTGGAACAACAGTTGATGACCACTTTTTATCCATCTACAATAGAAAATATCCTTACATATTGTATAACATGTAAGGTTATACTGTACTGTATATGGTATGCTGGTTCAACGGCTGCAGACAGGAAGGCACTACAGAGAGTGATTAATTCGGCACAAGAAATCATTGGTTGCTCCCTAACACCACTGGATGACATTGCCAGGTCTCGTTGTTTCAGCAGAGTAAGGAAGATACTTAGGGACGATTCACATCCTGGTCACTGTCTTTTCTCACATTTACCATCGGGCAGAAGACACAGAGTATAGTCAGCCGGACAAGCAGGTTTAAAAACAGCTTTTATCCATGGGCTGTCAGACTCCTAAATACAACTACAATCACTCCATGCATACATGGAAACATATGACTGGTTTCTCCCTAATTACGTGTATAAAGACCATTTTCTATATTATTCATGTTGTTTTGTATTTTGTTATGGATTGCACCAGTAGAGGCTAAATCAATTTTGTTGTATATATGTAGAATGACAATAAAGGTGGTGGTTGTTGTTGTTATATACATTATTCATTAAACATGAAACTCAGTCAACTGAACATTCAAAAATGCATCACAAATACCATTGACTGGTGCTAATGGTTGATACTGATTGCTGCCAGCGTCCTAGGTATCAACCAAGTACCTTCTTTAGGTGTACAATGTTCTGAGTAGCGCAGTTTTTGCACTTCTGCTGCAATTATTATTATTATTATTTTAAAAAAAGCTTTCTTAATATCTTTCAATTCATGTGCTAAGATCAGCTGGAGAGACCATGCCTAAGATCAGCTGGAGAGACCATACCTACGGTTGCGCAGTTTAGCTCAAGTGCTATGATAACCACCACTCCTCCCGCTCTGTCTTTCTCAGACCAGTGTTTAGAATGTTTTTCTGAGCACTCAAGCCCCTTTATGCAAACTAGTGAGATACTTACACCACATCATAGTCTCCAAATTTTAAAAAGCATTCAATTTAGCCTGCTTCAACTTTCTTCCCACAATAGTTTGGAGCAGAGGTGGGTTTCAGCAGGTTCTGACCAGTTCTGGAGAACTGGTAGCAGAAATTTTGAGTAGTTTGGAGAACCGGTAGTAAAAATTCTGACTGGCCCCGCCCCCATCTATTCTCTGCCTCCCAAGTCCCAGCTGATCGGGAGGAAATGGGGATTTTGCAGCATCCTTCCCCTGGAGTGGGGAGGGAATGGAGATCCTTCCCCTGCCACGCCCACCAACCCATGCCACGCCCACCAAGCCACACCCACAGAACCAGTAGTAAAAAATTTTGAAACCCACCACTGGTTTGGAGTGCTGATATAAAAATGTTTCCTATGAACCGAGACCATGTTCCTGCGGACAAGGAGCTGTTGAAACTGTAGCTCATTTCCTGCTATATACTGTATTCTCTATAAGGGCTTAAGGATCCCTCTTACAACACTTTATCTGGTCAAACAGCCAGGAAATTGTGCTCTTTTTTATGTACAGTTGTTGTTATCTGATCAATGATTTAGTTTCCCTGATTTCCCTAGCTAAATGTTGTTATACTGCCTATACAATTTGACAGGCTTTCATTATCCATTGAATTTTAATATTTTATCTTGTTTTGTTTTTACTTTGTTTTTATGTTTAATTTTTGTTTGTTTGTTTGTTTGCAATTCCGGTCATAATAAAAGTATTATTCATTTAGATCAGTGTTAGCTAGTGCTGGGGAATTCTGGTTACTGATACTGATAATAGAGGTGTGATAATTCTACGGTAGAAATACTGGGGTACTCTGGGAGTTGAAGTCCACACATCTTTAAGTTTCTGATGTTCTCTTAAATAAGAAAAAAAGATATGCCTCCTTTCACTGAAGTAAGTTAACAATAATTTCAGGCCAGCCTAGAATTTTCAAAATGAACTCAGTTTTATTTTTTTTTATTTTTTTTATTTGATTTATATGACGCCCTTCTCCAGAGACTCAGGGCGGCTTACAGTGTGCTAAGCAATAGCCTTCATACTTTTGTATATTTCTACAAAGTCAGCTTATTGCCCCCACAAACTGGGTCCTCAATTTACCTACCTTAGAAAGGATGGAAGGCTGAGTCAACCTTGAGCCTTGGTGAGATTCGAACCTGCAATAATTGCAGGCAGCTGATGTTAATAACAGGGCTTTAGACCACTGTACTATCCAAGGCTCTTTATTTTTTTATTATTGTTGTTTTATGAAAATGTATTTAAAATGCTTTTATTGCTTTCTTGTTACACATCTCGGGGAAATAAGTAAATAAATTATTATTATTATTATTAATAGAGCCGTAGTGGCACAGTGGTTAAAATGCAGTATTACAAGCTAATTCTGCCTACTGCCAGCAGTTCGATTCTCACCAGCTCAAGGTAGACTCAGCCTTCCATCCTTTCGAGGTCAGTAAAATGGGGATCCAGATTGTTGGGGGCAATATGCTGACTCTGTAAACCGCTTAGAGGGGACTGTAAAGCACTTTGAAGAGGTATATAAGTCTAATTGCTAATGCTATTGCTAATAATAATTCTGTTTGCACTACTTCATTTCTCAATATACCTGTAATTATATAGTGAAGGAAAGGCAGTTTGTCAAGCTTCGTTGACAAAAATCTTTATCAGTGTTGCTGATGTTTTTGGGCACTGACACCTCTAAGTATATTTCATATTAAAGTGTGCAGGGGGAAGTTGGAATTCTGTTTTGTTGAATATATCGACAACCATCATTTCATTTGCAAGCCTACCAACCAGGCTTCCGGTTGTGAGTTTTACATGAATTCCCTTTTTATTCTCTGTGGGTAGGCTTATTCCACTGATTTGGAAGAAACATTTCAGGAATAGCACCTTTCAGCTATTTATTAAAGAAACCACATCTTTGTTTTCAGGGTTCTGGATGAATCTGAAAAAGCTCCAATGTAGTTGCCTTAATTAAATGAATCATTAAAACAGTGCATCTTTAGTACAACTCTTAAAACAGTGTTTTCATTTTGTGCTGAAGTGGAAGCTGAGAAAAAGAGATGACCACTTTAATGAATAGTAGCAAAATGAGGTGCTTCTTTCTATAAGGTCCAAAGTTGTTGTTGTTAGTTGTGAAGTCATGTCTGACCCATTGCGACCCCATGGACAACGTTCCTCCAAGCCTTCCTGTCCTCTACCATCCTCTGGAGTCCATTTAAGTTCATGCCAACTGCTTCAGTGACTCCAGCCAGCCGCCTCGTTCTCTGCCATCCCCTCAATCTTTCCCAGCATTAGGCTCTTCTCCACTGAGTCCTTCCTTCTCATTAGGTGGCCAACATATTTGGGTTTCATCTTCAGGATCTGGCCTTCTAAAAAGCAGTCAGGGTTGATCTCCTCTAGGACTGACCGGTTTGATTGCCTTACAGTCCAAGGTATTTGCAGGAGTCTTCTCCAGCACCATAGTTCAAAGGCCTCAATTCTTTGGCACTCAGCCTTTCTTACGGTCCAACTTTCAAAGCTATACATTGTAACTGGGAAAACCATAGCCTTGACTATATGCACTTTTGTTGGCAGGATGATGTCTCTGCTTTTTAGTATGCTGTCTAGATTTGCCATAGCTTTCCTCCCCAGGAGCAAGCGTCTTTTAATTTCTTGACCCAAATTTCCTAAGGTCCAAAGTACTCCTGAATAATTTTCCAAAGCATGTACAGATCTAGTGACTGGAAATCTATAGCATATCTGAACACTATAAATGTTGCAAAAGAGCACAGTTTTGTAGTCACAAATTATTTTCCTCTCCACATAAAGTAGGGATGGGGAACCATGGTCCTTTTATGACTTGTGGACTTCAATTCCCAGAATTCCTGAGCCAGGGATACTGGGAATTGAAGTCCACAAGTCATAAAAGGGCCATCATTCCTTACCACTGACATAAAGCTTTCATGCCTGTTTAGGGCTGAAATTTCATTTGGATTCAGTTGGGAATGGATCTGAGAAAAAATAATATGTAATCGAATGTAATTCTATTTCTACCATTTAAATAATTAGCAAAAGCTAAAAGAGGAATTCCAGTCTTTGGGCATTGATCCATATTATGAACTGGCTGAGTCAAGTGGAATTATCAAAGATGCATTAGACAGAACGCTCTCTTTGGGCATGCAGTACAGTAGCTGTAGGAATGTAGTATTCCTTAAACCTCACCATGTGGATTAGAGATTTTTTCTCTTATGTAAAATATTCTAACCAATTTGTATAGGTGTGTATGCGTAGAACTTGTGTGCCTTTAAATACAAATGCCGACATCGAGAGATACAGTGTGGTTACCTTTTCTGTTAAGAGCAGTACTTTGAAATGAAAGATTTCCTGGTGAATTCATTATCAGCCTTCAGTCCCACCCCTTGTAGTTGCTATATACAATAACAGGATTATTCTCAAGAGTTGCCTGGATTGTGAGGAAAAAATAATTGCACTCAGTCAGAAACCAGCACGGCTTACAACCAAGGTAAGAAAACCATCTTTCTACTTCATACGTACTGATCATAAACTGTTGAAATCTAAGCAATGTTTGTTGAAAGATGCATAAAAGCTGTCATGAGCAGCCACTTAACTGTAGTGAAATAGAAAGAAGTGGAATGAACTAGAGCAGCTCACTTTTATAGATAAACATCTGATTGTGGATAAATTGATGGTTTTCTCATTTAATGGAAAATAATTTACCACAAGAAACAAGTGGGGCATTCATAAATACAGGGTTAATAATTTCAACTACTTTTATTATATGTATTTCTGTCTCTCTTTCTGTGTGTGTGTGATTTGAAACAAAAGGCTTGAGTTTGTGTGCTATTCTTCAAAACTGCCTATTCCAAATATCAGTGAAGATTATGCAACTTATATGTACCCGTAATTTTCAACTGGATAATCTTTTCACAATTTTAGTTTGAGATGTTTTTAAAAATATATATTTTTGATTCTCAGTTAAGTAATGGATTGAGCACCCAGCATCTTTCTAAGAAACTAAATGAGTTAAGTTTAATAAGCTAATGGCATAGCAACATTTGCAAAACCCAGCTAATCAGTAAAGTGACAAATGGAATAATCTGTGCTCTTCAGGGTGAAGAGTTAATTGAATGAGTGGACTATTTTTTTTTTTTACATTCCTAATGGATACCTTCATTTCAATCATCTTTAAAGTAATAGATACCCATTTTTAATTTAAAGTCTCTTATGTTTTTCAGCCAGTTGCTTTTAGCTGGGGCAAAGGTCTCAGATGTTTATATTTTGAAGATTAAAATTGTCAATATGATGTACTAGAAAGCATGTATTTATAACTGTAAATAGATCTTATTAACCTGTACTTGGAATTACAGCGACATCAAGAAGTAGAAGCATTAAGTAAAAGTCAAGTGCTGTAATAGAGCTGTATATTTAGTCCCATTTTCTAAAGTTTCAATATTCAGTATATAGAAAAAAGAATGATACACTAGGAACAGCCAGGTAGCTTCTTTCAAAGATCAAAAATAAGACATTGTTTTGCATTCAAGAAATGGCAACATTTTGGGGCTGAGATTGGGTATACTCATATTCAAAGATCCCCTTAATTGTTGATTAGATGAATTACTTTCAGAAGAATATTGTAAAGATAAAATTAAAATATACCACCATAAAGCACATTAAGAAACAAAGGAATGGCATAAATGTAAGAATACTTATTTTAAAAGGCAGCTAAAGTTGAATATTTCTAAATCCTATTGATTTCAGTGAAAGAAATTGTTTGTTGTTGAAGTCGGCAACTTTGGTCTGTAGCATGATTCAACGGATTATTCTTTAATCCTTTGACATTTTAAGTATATAATAAAAGTCAAACTCATATACAATATAGCAGTATCTTTGGTCTAAGATCTGGGATTGAAATGTCCCTTAATACAACAACGAGCAGCATGAAGGCTTATTCTACAAGTCACACAAATAAGACCCGATAGTGTTGAAATGATAAAACAGACCAAAGGTGGACTAAGAATCCAAATCTGAAATCATTACCATCAGGAGAATCCATATTTCCATCGTTCAATTTCCTGCATATATATCATGAAGGAAAAAAATACAAATAAAGGGAGGTCATTTGGAACAAATTTCCGTTTACCCAGGGAGGATGAGCTAGTCTGAGCCTATGTTTTTTTGATTCTCCGTGAAAATCCATTCCTAATCTGCTTTGCAGAGTTCTGCCCTGTAAGACTAAAACCAGAAAAAACGTTTATGCAAAATGATGGGAAAGGAGATGGTAGATGCAGTAATGAATTCAAGTCCCAATTGCAGTATCGGGAAGGGTAAGGAAAGGAACGGAAGAGATGGGTTTTCAGGATGGAGATAAATACTTAGCATTACTATTCTTTTTTAATCCTTTACTATCTTGTTCTAATAGCAGGAGTGAAATGCTTCCGGTTCGGACCGGATCGCCCGATCTGGTAGCGATGGTGGCGGATGGTTCGGAGAACTGGTAGCAAAAATCCCTGTGCCCCCCCCCCCATGCCCAGCTGAGCCGCACAATCATCAGAGGCTTTGGGGTTTTTTTACTTTTAAAAGCATTTTTTCTACAATCTCTTCCGACGAAAAAATGCTTTTAAAAGTAAAAAGAAAAGCCTCTGATGATCGCGCGGCTCAGCTGGGATAGTCAGAGACTTTTCAAAGCATTTTTTTTCTGCAACCTCTTGGCCGAAGAGGTGGTAAAAAAAATGCTTTGAAAAGTCTCTGACGATCCCAGCTGAGTTGCCTGATTGGCAGAGAGTTATTTTTAAAAAAACCTCTTTGACGATCCCAGTTGAGTTTCCTGATCGGCAGAGGCTTTTCAAAGCATTAGAAAAAATGCTTTGAAAAGTTTTTTTTAAAGTTGGCCATGCCCACCGAGTCACATTACCCCCCCCCCTCCACCAAGCCATGCCCACAGAACTGGTAGTAACAAATTTTACATTTCACTTCTGTCTAATAGGTGTATGATATTATTTTGTTGGTTGCTTTACCTCACTACTCTTGAAACTCGTTTATTTCATAGAAGACGTTTTTGTCAGATATTGCCTACGTATGATGCCCCAGGCACCAGAAGGGGTTA
>WNWU01000048.1:1118291-1140401 GCA_012654045.1 Ptyas mucosa | reverse complement strand
ATTCTATTCTATTCTATTCTATTCTATTCTATTCTATTCTATTCTATTCTATTCTATTCTATTCTATTCTATTCTATTCTATTCTATTCTATTCTTTGGGACAACCATGACCTGGATGATTTGGAATCTCCATTGACAAATTTCACCAAGGTTTATGTATTATTGGAGGATTCACACATGATGCATTACTTACCTTGTTTTTAATTACTTAAATAAGTAGGGTTATTGGTTCCATAAGAGATGTATTATGGGCATGTTTTGATAGAATGAGTGACTTTGCATATATTGTGGGCTTGAACATGTTTGTTTCACTTTCTTCCTTTCCCTAACTATTTCTGTAGGACAGGGGTGTCAAACTCGTGTCGTCACTTTTGCATCATGTGATGTATCGGCCCCGCCCCGCTTCCGCCTTGCTAAACCAGGCAGGGGCGGAGCCAGCATGTGACACATCCGGCCCATGGGCCACAAGTTTGACACCCCTGCTGTAGAAGCTTCAATTCCATAAGTATAATTTAATTTAACCAATATAATCAAAACAGTAATCTATTTGGTAGTATCAATATTCCTGAATAATACATAAAGGAGGAATTTGTTTATGTTTAAATTGTATTTACATAGAAAGAGCTGTCCATTTCATTTAATTATTTATTTAAAACAAATTTAATAAACACATTTACCTAGAAAGCCTTTTCTGTTATCAGGCACTAGTTTTATTCCACATTTTCCTGGCCTTTCTCCACAGATTTTAGGGGTGTCATTTACGTTCCCATTTATCTTTTCAACAACCCTTGAAATAGATTAGGTGAGTGTTAGCAGCTCACCCAAGGTCATTGAATGAGCTTTTTGGCAGAGTAGACATTTGAACTGAAGTGTCCATGATAATAGCCTGATGCTATCTACAATATCACATTGAGCTTCTTTGTATAATGTCTTTGCCGGTTACTTCTGCTGAATTGTCCATGTGTGAGTGTTTAAGCATCTAAAACCTCACCAGTCAAACATGCAGACATCTGCTTGGATTCATCTTTGTCAGAAAATACATAGCCACAATGGATCTGCTGTGCTGAGTGAGCAGCTTTCATGTGGAAGTGGAGCAGAGGTTGTAAAGAAACTGGAACACATGTTTGAAGGATAGCAAAGGTCAGGAGGTAGAAGTAGCAGGAATTTTTGAATAACAGCTAAAGAAACTGCGGTGGACAGATAACTGCTACATGAACAGGAATATTTAACCTCAAACATCCTTAGACTCAGGCAATCAGTGTAGATCACTCATGTATTTTCAAGACCACTGGCTACCAGCCAGAGGTGGGCGTAACATACTATAACAATCGGTTCAGTCAGAACCGAAAATGCGCATGGCAGTGGTGGATTTCAAACATTTTTACTACCGGTTCTGTGGGTGTGGCTTGGTGGGCGTGGCATGGCTTGGTGGGCGTGGCTTGGTAGGCGTGGCAGGAGGATATTATAAAATCTCCATTCCCTCCCCACTCCAGGGGAAGGTTACTGTAAAATCTCCATTCCCTCCCCACTCCAGGGGAAGGATACTGCAAAATCCCCATTTCCTCCCAATCAGCTGGGACTTGGGAGGCAGAGAATAGATGGGGGTGGGGCCAGTCAGAGGTGGTATTTACTGGTTCTCCGAACTACTCAGAATTACCACTACCAGTTCTCCAGAACTGGTCAGAACCTGCTGGCACACGGCATCAAAAAAATGGCAATTACATAGGATGGAATAGTGCAAGGGCGTGTGGGCGGATTCAGCCGCCGGCTGGAACTACCGGTTCACCGAACAGGTCTGAACCGGAAGCAACCCACCTCTGCTACCAGCATTTTATTTACATTGGATCTTATGAGGACCCAGAATGTTGGGGGTAATATGCTGACTGTTTAGAGAAGACTTAGAGAGGGCTGTAAAGCAGTGGTGAGTTGCCCCCGGTTCAGACCGGTTTGCAAGAACCGGTAGTAAAACCGATGGGAGGCCTTGCCCACTGCCCCCAATGTCATCATCGGCAATCTGCGCATGCGCAGAAGCAAGGCACATGTGCAGAAGCAAGGCACGCATGTGAGCGAAGCGAGTTTGCGTGCGATCCCGTTGTGAACCGGTAGTAAAGGTAAGTAGAACCCACCCGTGCTGTAAAGCACTATGAAGCAGTATATAAGTCTAAGTGCTGTTGCTATGCCTGAAACTCTGAAGACCCATCAGAATCAACTTTATGCATCAAGATAAGTACGGTTCATTTATCTGCTTGTATGCAATAACAGGCAGCTTCTTATTTTCCTATGAAATAACAATTGATTAGCCAACAGCAGGCTACAACCAGGTTCAGGTTGTCATGAGCTTCTTTTCAGGCCTTTCAAAATTCCTCCAAGCCATGTCATTTGACTTTTTCCCAATATTGTTTATTAAAGAAGCACTGACCACAATCCATGTTAAATAATGTTGAACAAAGAGAGAACATTATAATAACTACAACTCTTGTGGGTGAAGGATAACGTTGGGGTTATTTCAATAAATTATATTATAAATTATAAATAAATTATACGAAGTACATTGTGAGGAACCTAGAAAGCATTAAGGCTATGAAGTTCTCCCCAGAACACATGCACAGAGTGGCCTGGTTTTTACAGCTTCATAGAATTCATTTTAAAGCTCTTTAAATCTTATAAGATTTACACAAATGCTACATATTAAAGAGCAGGCATGATGAGCTATATACACACACATTTAAGTACATACACAGAAGCAGTCATTTCGTAAGACGGGAGAGGCTGTTTCTTTTGAAAATACAACATAAACGTGCTGAATGACTTCCTTACATACTTAAGACTGCATCCTTGATCAATGGCAACTTTATACCTTGACATTAGAGATAGAAGTCTTTCATTTAGTCAGAACAAAATATACCCAGATTCCCAGTGGAACTTTGTGTTACCTTTTAGACTAGGAAATAGTTCTACTTTGATGCATCAACCTTGTTATTCAGTAGCCTATGGAAGAGTATCACATCTGGAATACACATGTATTAACTGTACAATCTGTTTCAGCATTCTGAATTTTAGGGGTTCTGTTATTTAAAGAAGCTTCTCTTTCAAACAGGAGAAATAAATACATGGAAATAATTGGACGTTAAATAAATAATGTTAGGATGCATTGTGTTTCTATCTGGAGCACCATCATTATCTCAAACTTATCATAATTTCTGGTCATCATTATTGTTGCTTTGCGCATTGTTTAAGAACCAGATTAAAAACATGATCCTTCCTTTATGTGTATTCAATATTGTTTGCTCAATAACGTTTGAAGGCATTAGTTATAGTGATTTTTCACATATTGGTTCTGTCCTCTCAAAGGACGCAGAACCATGAGCACCTATTCAGAAAGATTTTGCATTTTCATTAAGAGAACTGTGGCTGTGAAAGTTGGACCATAAGGAAGGCTGAGCGGCAAAGAATTGGGGCCTTTGAACTCTGGTGCTGGAGAAGACTCCTGCGAGTCCCTTGGACTGCAAGGCAATCAAACCGGTCAGTCCTAGAGGAGATCAACCCTGACTGCTCTTTAGAAGGCCAGATCCTGGAGATGAAACTCAAATACTTTGGCCACATAATGAGAAGGAAAGACTCACTGGAGAAGAGCCTAATGCTGGGAAAGATTGAGGGCAAAAGAAGAAGGGGATGACAGAAAATGAGGTGGCTGGCTGGAATCACTGAAGCAGTCGGCGTGATCTTAAATGGACTCTGGGTGATGGTAGAGGACAGGAAGGCCTGGAGGAACGTTGTCCATGGGGTCGTGATGGGTTGGACACCACTTCGCGACTTACAACAACAACAGAAGTGAACTGATTTTCTTTGTTTCTTTCTGTTCTCTCCCCAACGTGTTGTGCATTTTTCAGTTTCTTGACTCCTTGAAGGTTCATTTTCCTTTGGGATTCTCCAATAACGTTTTCCCTCTATAATCTCAGGGTTTCATTGTGCCTATACTTTTATTTTGGATGATCAAATCATGGAAATTATATGCTTCCACCAAAAAGTCACAATACTTTTATTTGAAAGAGATCTGAGTTAACAACAGGCCTGGCGGTATTTTAAAAGTCAGTCATCTATTACATGCCTTGCAAACATTGTGCATTTCTCCATTTAAATACATAATTCCGATAAATAGCCATTTATCGCCATAAAGTACATTGGCTACCTTTATTGCCAAAGATTGTTGTCTGGAGTATCACAATGCTATCTTTTTCAATGACATACATACTGTCATGCTGATAGAAATTGAAAGAAAACGGGCACAGGAGAAGCATAGGTGTGTTTTCAGTTATAGAAATCCTCTTCTTTGAAAAAAATAATCCCCAAATATGTAAATTTCTTTCCTTGTATATACAGTAAAAGCACAGGGCACTGAGAGTTAAGAATGCTGAGTAAATCAGAATAGTTGTGGAATAGTGAATGTAATTTATATTTTAAAAAGTAAAAATCAAATAGCGAGACAATTGGAGGCCTCTAACAGCCTTGCAGTATTATTCAAGAGGAAACCATCCCCATTAGAAAGTAGGGTGGGATACAAAACCTTCATGGTGGAATCTGCTAGAGAAAAACCATAGGATTGTAAGTCATTCTTTTTTAAAAAATTTATATGCCGCCCTTCTCCAGAGACTCAGAGCGGCTTACAATGTGTTAAGCAATAGCCTCCATACTTTTGTATATTTTATACAAAGTCAGCTTATTGCCCCCACAATCTGGGTCCTCATTTTACCTACCTTAGAAAGGATGGAAGGCTGAGTCAACTTTGAGCCTGGTGGGATTTGAACTTGTAGTAATTGCAGGCAGCTGATGTTAATAACAGTTAATAACACTGCTTCAGTCTGCTGAGCCACCAGAGCTCTTTTTTTACCTGAAGTCCTACTGAAACGATTCATACTGATTGCATTTACCTTTGAAATTCAGGTATCAAAACCATTTCTGATTCCTATTTTCCTTTTACGTCCTTTTATTTGAAATTGTATATTTCTTTACACAACTTAAGCACATTAACAAAGCCATAAGAACATGCTTTTGCCTTTCCTCTACAAAAATGAAAACCAATTTGCTTGATAAGTCTGTATCTCACTTTCCCCGCCCCCCCTCGGAGCTAAGATAGCTTGGCACAAAGATGCCATTGGCCAAGAATTCCTAAGATAATTCTTTCTTGATTGATATTAAAGAGTTCTGTATGACTTTTTCCCCATTTCTCACAACAACAGAAAAGAAAGTTGCTCTCTAGACCCAACTTTTTGTCATCAACTATTCAGTTGTGTTTGCCCTTAGTCACTTTTGGATCAACACTTTCCATGCCCCTCTGTCTCTCACGGGCTCCTTCAGATCCGCCATGGTCATCCCAATGTCACCCTTTATAGTATCCAGCCAGCAGATACTAGGGCAGCCCCTTCTCCTTTTCCCAGTGATCACTCCGAGCATGATTGACTTTTTGAGTGCATCAACTCTCATGACATGACCGAAGTATGACAGCCTCTGTTTGGTGAACTCGTCTTCAAGTAATATTTTTGGTGATGTTCAGTCTAGGACTTCTTTGTTTATTATTATGTATGGTATGTGTAATAGTTGCCTCCAGTTTCACAGTTCAACGGTGTTTCACCCTTCTCCTGTCTGATGTTCTGTCCCCTCCCTGCTTCAGGAGCCCAGACAAGCACACACACAAACAGAAGTGTACGAAAGTCGTTTATTCACCATTCATAAACAACAAGCTGGCAGCGAGCCCGGGAGAGATAAAGACAGCTGTTATTTTGAGTTGCCACGGCCAGTCCCTGATAAGGCTCTCCGGCATGTCCAAAAACAAACAGTCTTAAGGTTAGCAAACACTTATCTGATGCAGTACTTCAGGAAACAAGCAGCCAAGTTAATAATTTGTTCGTCACAAAAGCCAACAAGGTAAGGTCAGCTCCTTTTATACCTTGTGGGGCGTTGGCTTTGTGACTCATCACCTCGTGCTCGGCCCCACCCACTCCTTTGCTGAGCCTGTCTCTCTGATCGTCGCCACCTGGGATTAATCCACTCCCTCTCCTCATTAACGTCTGACTCAGAGGAGCTTTCCTCCTCAGGGCTTTCAGCTGGGGCCTGGGGTGGTGCCAAACCAGACGGGCCAGGAGAGGGGGACCTTGCCTCCTCCTCCTCTTCACTTTCGGAGGGTTCTTCCTCCGAAGGTCCGGGCTCGGGAGCCGAAGACACAACATCTGCCTTTTTCAAAATCCAGTTTTCATAGCTGAAGTAGAAGTAGAAGTAGAAGAAGTAGAAATTGAAAAAATTATGGCTTTAACTACCCTGTTTCCCCTAAAATAAGACATTCCTTGATAATAAGCCCAATTGGGCTTTTGAGCGCATGAGCTAAAATAAGCCCCCCCCCAAAAAATAAGCACTCCCCGAAAATATTTAAATGCATGCGCAGCTGGTCCTCACCATTTCCTCTGGTTAGGGCTAGGGAGACAGAGCTGGAAATCAGGTAATATGGCAAGAGGAGCCCTATCTTGCTCCACGCAGCCCAAAATAATAAGACCTCCCCAAAAATAAGGCCAAGCACTTATTTTGGGGTTAAAAAAAATATAAGACAGGGTCTTATTTTCAGGGAAATACAGTAGTCTGTGTTTGGTTGAGAGGATGATGTCTTTACTCTTCCATATATTATTCACGCAGGACATTGCAGTTCTTCCAAGTGATATATGCCTTCTGATCTCAGGGCTGCAGTCACTACTTTGGTCGATTTTAGAGTCCAGGAAGATGAATTAATTAGAATTAGAATAGAATAGGTCTATTCTGGAGGTCTTCTAGTCCAACTCCCTGCTAAGGCAGGAGACCGTATACCTATTCTGGAGGTCTTCTAGTCCAACTCCCTGCTAAGGCAGGAGACCGTATACCATTTCAGACAAGTGGCTGTCCAGTCTCTTCTTGTTGTGGCCCGCTAGCGGCCTGCACGGATTGTGGCTGATCCCGATGAGGAGGAGGCTGGTTTGGGGTCGCGCCAGCAGCCTGCGCAGCCGGCGCTTGCGTTGGACAGCGAGGAGGCTGAAGAGGATATGGTGCCAGAGGCAGAGACTCAGCCTGGGACTTCAGAACCTCCAGAGGCTCCTTCAAGTGGAGAGAGCGAAGTGGAGGAGCCACTCCTCAATGCTCGAGGGCTGCCAAAAGGCAGGAGTGGCTACTCAGGAGGAGGACGTCTCCTCGAGAGTAAGGTTTGAGGATAATTGGCCACTCCCTTAGCCTATTTAAGTCGCACACAGTTAGTAATTTCTTGCTGGAAACAACGTGTAATTATTAAAGAGCATTTTTGAAGAGTGAGTGTCTTATTGTATCTTGTCTTCTGGGTTGGTTGCCAACCTTTGCCAGACTTTGTTTATTCTTGGTATGTTATAACTTTGATAAGGACCATTGGTGTGTGTGACAATCCTTGGGAATCCAGAGCTGGGGCAGAACACTTCTTTAAAACCCCCAGTGATAAAGCACCCACAACTTCTGAAGGCAAGCTGTTCCACTGGCTAATTGTTCCCATTGTTAAGAAGTTTCTCCTTAATTCCAGGTTACTTCTCTCCTTGATTAGTTTCCATCCATTGTTTCTTGCCCTTACTGTTCTAATGGTCTCATTGTCGATCTCCATTCTAACCTGTGTGGTCTTTGCAATTGCCATTGTCTCTCTTTTCTTGATGTTAAGGTGTAGACCAAATTTTTCATTTTCGCCTTTGACTTTCAGGATTAGCCACTCCAGATCATCATTGATTTCTGCAGTGTTGTATCATCTGTATTTTGGCGGCTGTTGATATTCTGTTAGGATATTGAATGTAGTAGCTAGAACAATAAAGTGTACAATAAGCCAGAACGCACAGTTGTAGTTGATTAGTTAGAGAAGGCTGACTCATGCATGAGGCAATCTACTCTCTGATTGGTTGCTATAAATATAAAGGGGGCGTTTCCCTTTTTTCCCTCTTTTTTTCTTCTGTGTGTTCTGTATATTGTTTAATTTATCTCATGATGTTCCTCTGCTCGTGACTACCTTGAGTTTTTCCTTTTCTGGATAATGACAAAGACTGCTGTAAATTTGGGTGTTAAATATATTTATATTTACATAAAAACTACAAGTTTGTGTCTGTGTCTCTGACTTCATTTGGACAGCTGCTGTGTAATTCTATGACATATACTGAATTTTAAAAAATCATTCCTACCACCGATTTTATCCCATTTTAATTTTAAATTTTAAAGACACAATTTTTAGTTCTTAATAAATACAATATTCAATACTTGGAGCTAACCCCAGCCTTCTAAGAATTGCATGGATATATATGATGAAAACACCAGACAAGTATTCATGATAAGCTGCCAGAAATTCTGATCTCTCCACGCCAAATGTTTTTCCTTTCCCTCTGAATCCAGTTTAAATAAATGTTCTATGTCAGTTTTATTTTTGGTATCCAGGACTTCAAGGAATAACTGTTTAAGAGGGGAAAAAACATCCCAGAATAATTAGAAACAACATTTCGGACAAGAAGGACACGAAAATCATGGGGCCTAATCTACTAGATATGATGAATGGAACTATTTTAAGATTTAAGATTATTTTACCTGGAATTTATTTTTCCAAGTACAGAGAGAGGGCTGGAAGTATGTTAAAACTGAAATTTAAGCATGTTAAAATTAATAAAATTTAAGTATAGGCAATATCCTTTAAAAAAAAGACTACGTTATATAAAATTTGCACATGGGAACGTACAATAGTTGGACTGGTTTTGACAGTCTAAACAGCTTTTTTATAAATATAAGAAGATTGCCATTTTTTCTAAAATGTAAATGAGACATAAAATTGAGGCATTTTTAAAAAAATCACTGTATTGAATGATCCAAAGTAGTTGCTTTACTTTTTAGTTCACAGAAGTATCCTTGCAGGAACAGCAGGCATCTTCAATAAGGAAAGTGACACAAACTCCTTATGCACGCGTCCTCTAACATAAACATTCATTAGTGAGACCTAGGAACTTATACCAAGCCAAGCCAAATGAACGGCAGCCATGTTTTAGATTCTAGAGTGGAATCTCCAGGATCTGTAATCCTTTAATTAATTAATTTATTTATTTATTGGTTCAATTTATATGCCGCCCTTCTCCGGAGACTCAGGGCGGCTTACAATGCATTAAGCAATAGCCTTCATACTTTTGTATATACCTGCTTAGTAGGGCTTCCCTCCCACCCACCAGCGGTGTTCTTTTTTATACAAAGTCAGCTTATTGCCCCCACAATCCGGGTCCTCATTTTACCTACCTTGAAATGATGGAAGGCTGAGTCAACCTTGAGCCTGGTGAGATTCGAACTTGCAGTAATTGCAGGCAGCTGGTGCTAGTTAACAGCACTTTAATCTGCTGTGCCACCAAGGCTTTTCTTATAACCTAATTAAGGATTGTCTTCTTGCAGAACCAAGCTGGTTAGTGCTAAATCATGACAAACCATGTAGATAAACTTGCACGCCTTCATGCAGATAAAGTTCTTTCAAATGAAAAAACAATGTAAGTCCCTTGTGCAGTATAAAAAAATATATCGTTCTGCTCACAACCAAGTTAAAAATGCTTTGCACAAAAAGCAGATGATTATATATGCAGATGACTGGATTGGATTAGGATTACAAGGTAGGTGGAATTGTTCATCCAGATGTGTTGTTGTATCCACACACCCGTAGAAATGCTTTGGTGATGTCTGCAAAGGCAAGCCATTCAATTTGTTAGAATCATTTTCAATGAAAAGCAAATAGGTAATGGGATGAAAGAAGCCTTAGAATTCCCTGGAGTCACAGAAGGTCACATCTGTTGTGTTAAAACTGAAGGCCTATTTATTTATTTATTTTTTACCACTCTAATTACCACTCTAATGGCAGAAAGTGAAGAGGAACTAAAAAGCCTCTTGATGCTGGTGAAGAAGGAAAGTGCAAAAGTTGGCTTGCAACTCAACATTAAGAAAACCAAGATCATGGCACCCGATCCTCTCAATTCCTGGCAAATAGATGGGGAAGAAATAGAGGTAGTGACAGATTTTATTTTCCTGGGCTCCAAGATCACCGCAGATGGGGACTGCAGCCAAGAAATTAAAAGATGCTTGTTCCTGGGGAGGAAAGATATGATAGCATATTAAAAAGCAGAGACATCGCCCTGCCAACAAAAGTACGTATAGTCAAGGCTATAGTTTTCCCAGTTGCAATGTATGGCTGTGAAAGTTGGACCATAAGGAAGGCTGAGCAGCAAAGAATTGAGGCCTTTGAACTATGGTGCTGGAGAAGACTCCTGCGAGTCCCTTGGACTGCAAGTTGATCAAATTGGTCAGTCCTAGAGATCAACCCTGACTGCTCTTTAAAAGGCTAGATCCTGAAGATGAAACTCAAATACTTTGGCCACCTAATGAGAAGGAAGGACTCACTGGAGAAGAGCCTAATGCTGTAAAAGATTGAGGGCAAAAGAAGAAGGGGACGTCAGAGAACGAGGTGGCTGGATGGAGTCACTGAAGCAGTCGGCATGAGTTTAAATGGACTCCAGAAGGTGGTAGAGGACAGAAAGGCCTGGAGGAACGTTGTCCATGGGGTCAGGATTAGTCAGATATGACTTCGCAACTAACAACAAATTGTTGCCACTTGGTCTACATTCTACCAGACAGAAAACCTGCAAATGATCTTTTTTTTTTAACCTTAAATCTCCTCCAAATTATTTTTGAATAATTTGCTGTAAAACTCCCAACATTCTTGGTAGTCAGCATAAAGGGAGTTAATCTGAGAAAAGTGTTGGGATAAGAAAATGGGAAGTCAAGGAAAAAGAGAGAGAAACAATCTGGTAAGTATGGGGGAGGCTGTTTCATTTGAAAATACCAAAGGAGGACCAGGGATTGCCAAGGAAAATACTAAAAAATTTCATCAGAGAAAGAACACCAGCAAGCGATGAATAGGAGGTTTATTCTTTGGTCGTAGGTAGCGGAAGTTGTTTGAGTTGAGAAGCCACACTAGGTCCTATTTTCAACGTAAAATCAACAGGGCATTTTAGCGAGGAAATTTTATTTCGGAGAGCACAGCGTTGCTTCCGTAAGGTAACACCAAGCAAATTGCTAGGTGTTTCTTTCTCAAGGCTTTTCTCTTCGTTTGCCAGCATAAGCTTCCTTTTATCACTCTAACTGCTACCTGGGAGGGGTCAAGAAAAGTTTAAGAGCATAACAGCACAAAAAAAACCTTTTTAGATCAGAGCCACCTTCCCTGGACTGGAAAATGACAAATCCCTTCCATTGTTAGTTCTCAGAAATCAAAGCAGAATGCATCTCGCTTATGATTCAAGAAATGGTAAACATCCATTGATAACTTGATTCTCAATCAATCTCTCCAATCTCTCTTTTTAGAAACAGTCCAAATTTGGTGCCATTGCCACAATTTTACTGTTACACACCATGCACTGGTGGGTTTACAATATTCTTACTATTGATTTGCCGCAGGGGTGAAATGTAAAATTTGTTACTACCTATTCTTTGGGCGTGGTTTGGTGAGGGGGTAATGTGACTGGGTGGGCGTGGCCAACTTTTTTTTTTTTAACTTTTCAAAGCATTTTTTCTACAAGCTCTTCGGCTGAAGAGGTTGCAGGAAAAAAATGCTTTGAAAAGCCTTTGACGATCCCAGCTGAGCCACGCAATCATCAGAGGCTTTTTTTTTTTTACTTTTAAAAGCATTTTTTCGGTGGAAGAGGTTATAGGAAAAATGCTTTTAAAAGTAAAAAAAAAAAAGTCTCTGATGATCGTGTGGCCAGCTGGGCATGGTGGTGGTGGGGGGCCACAGGGATTTTTGCTACCAGTTCTCCGAATCACCCGCCACCATAGCTACCGGATCGGGTGATCCGGTCCGAATCGGGAGCATTTCACCCCTGATTTGCCGCCTGCGCATTCCTTCCACACATGCGCCCAGCCTTCCATGCATGCTCCTGGCCTTGAAAACGTACCTAAATAGCACGACATAGAGCTGGGGTGTGGGGGGGGGGCACCCGTGATCTCTGCTACCTGTTTGCCCAAACCAGTACGAACTGGCTGAATACCACCTCTGACACCATGGGGTGGGGGAGGGATTTCCTTCTGCTGGCCCTGATCCCCACACATTTAGTTCCATGAAATGGCTTAATTGTATGATTGTGAGAGAATTAGGGAGAAAAACTCTGTGTCTTCTTGCTATCTATGATGTGCATGGTTTTATGTATCTCTTTATGCCTCCCCTTTTCTAAAGCTAAAAAAATATATATATCAAGTGCTGTAAACTCGCCAGCTGTCTCCTAATTTTGGTTCCTCATATTTTGATGTGATATTTGTGATTAGAACTGTACACAACGCTCCAAATACAATCTTAACCATTGATTGATATAAGGGTGTTTTTATATTATTATTTATATTATTATTTTTATATAGGGTGTTCAGCTCTGAATTGCTTTCCTAATGATTAGCAAATTTGCTTCTTCAACAGTTGAATGCAACACAATAAATGCAACACAATAAATCGCTGATAGATCTAACCTGTATTTTCACTAGCACAGAATTACTGTTCTCCTCATAATATATAGCAACGTCAATGAAATATGTTAGTTATACTTATTATCCTGCTTTTTGAGACACTCTAGAGCAGGGCTGTCAAACTCCTGGCCCGCAAGCCACATGCGTCACATGTGGGCCACTCCCCAGCCAGGTTTAGCAAAGGGGAAAAAAGTCCCGATACGTAACATGATACTACCGTGATGATGTGAGTTTGACACCCCTGCTCTAGAGTAATGGATTGGTAGCTTTAGTCAGCAGCAGATAAACTAATGTATTTAAGCTTTCATAAATAATATGCCAGGGAAATTGAAAGAGATAAATAAAACTAAGAGAATTTTGTTAGTGTGGGGTGGGAGCAGGGGTGAAATCTACTTATCTTCCTTCCCGGTTCAGAAGCGCACCTGCCGCACAGACCTTCTCCACATGCGCAAAACCTTCTGCGCAGAAGGTAAAAAAACACATTATTTCCTGGTTAAAACCAGGAAGTAATGACACCGGGGTGGGTGGGCAGAGCTTGGCTCCACCATCGCTACCGGATCGCCAAACCACGGGCCAAGATCGCTATCGGATAGGGCGATCTGGTCTGATCCAGGAGCATTTCACCCCTGGGTGGGAGTCCAACTTCCTTGAAGAAGAAGATGGTTTGCCTCTTCTACTGGAAGCTATTGCTGGGCCCAACAGTTCTGAATAATTTTTTGCTCAATCTCCGACCTCCATTTTTTGGGTAGTCAGGGATAATTTCAGAGCCCTTAAAGAACTTAATTAACTCTTCAGTCAGGTTTCAGACTACAACATAATGCTGAAACGGCATTGGTCACACTTGATGAAGAGTTTTGGAGGAGCTGAGTCAGGGGTGGTGCCGCCATTCTGGATCTTCTCCTGTATCTGCAGCTTTCAATACCACAGATCATGGTACCAACTATAGGGATTTAGGAGTGAGGCAACACATTGTTATGGTTTTCCATTGTGTTAATTATCTTTCTTTTTCTGTGTTTTGTTTCAATTGGAGTTGGCAGGGAGTGAAGATTGAGCCCAAAACTTCTGATGTGTCAGGTGCCATAAAGCTCCTCCTGTTTAATATCTACATGAGGCCACTGGGTGGTTGAGGTCATGTGCAGGATGGACGTCAGATGTTATCAGCATGCTGATAATACCCAGATGTATCTCTCAACTTTGAATTGACAAAGGGAAGCTGTCAAGGACCTGTCCCAGTTCCTGGAGGATGTGGGGGTTTGTATGAGGAGGACGACACTCGGGCTCAATGTTGACAAGATAAAAGTAGCTGTGCATATTTAGACCATCTGGAACCAGAGGCCTGCCATCTTCAGCTGTGAATGAAGTTGCACTTCTACAGAATGTTTGACATTGATGTATAATTTGGGGGTCTTTCTGAACTTTCAGCTCCTGTTTGAGGAGCAGATGGCAGTTACATCCAGGAAGGCCTTTACAAACCACCTTCTTGTGTGCAGTTCTGCAAACAATTACCCACTCTTTGATCATCAAACTGTGGATGGTTATTAATGGGAGTGCCCTTAGAACCACTCAAAAGCTTCAACTGGTCCGGAATATGGCATTACAGGCAGATATGAACATGATACCCATGTAACAACTCTGTTTCATTAGCTGTACTGAGTCTTACCAGAAGACCTCCAGGTACAATTAAAGGTACACTGGTTATTATTTAGAAAATCTTCATATTATAGGGACTGTTTATCTGAAGTAGTCTATCTCTGTAGCATGTTTATTCAGTTCAAATCAATAATAGTGCCATGCTTGAGGTCCCATTAATTAAATAAACAAGCCAGTGGTTGGTTTCTACTGGTTCAGCCTGGTTCGGGCGATCCAGTAGCAGCGATAGTGAGCTGAGAATGAACCAATTCTCTCTGATGGTTAGCTTGGCCCTCCTGCCCACCCGCCCCTGCATTATACATACCTTATATTCAGTCATTTTTAGCCCAGCTGAAAGGTGCGGCAGAGCGGATTGCCACGTCTCAGCTGTTCCATAATACATTGCCCAAGATTGGCGTGCATGTGAGCAAAGTGAGCGTGAAGCGCGTGCATGAAGCGAACCGGTGGTAACATTGGTTGAAACCCATCACTGAAACAAGCCCTTAAAACTTGGGTCTTGCCCTAGCCATCAGGTAATGGCAACAATAGATATCTTGTGGGAAGGTTTATACCTAAAGGATGTGTTTCTATGGCTCTACCTTGGATATACAACATGCTTTTCTGTTTCATAATATCCCAAACTGCTTTAATTGTGTGCCCTATCTAGAAATGTTTTGAAGTCAAAATGAATAATAAGCAAATACGTTATTCTGTTGGATTTTTCCCTTTGTATTCATCACATAGTCCATGTGTTAGAGAGATTTGAAGTTCCCATCTCCCAAAGTTCAAATAATTGGGTATTATAGAAGAATAATGCTCTATTTATACATGTACTGCTATTAATATATGCACTGCACTGAATGTATTGCTGAGTTGCTTTATTTTACAAGTGCTCTAAGGAGATGCAACTCTTCACAAAAGAAGTAGAATGATACCCATGTTGAGTTAAATCAATAGTACATTTCCTCACTTTGGGATAGCAGTGAAAAAGCAGTAGCAGCTTCCTCCATTCATCCAATATCATTCTTTTTTTTTTCTCTCTCTCTCTAACAGATGGATACATAACAATGACCTTCCAGAACAGATAAATTCAGAGCATCTGAGGCCAAATAAATTGCAGTAAATACTATTGGTAGAAAGATGAATTGATCCTTCCAAATCATAAGAAATTTTAACAGAGATCAAGGATCTTTTACTGTTGATCATTGCAGGCTGAAACATGAGTTGTAATCCAAAACATTCGCAGGCACTAAAGTATATAGGTGACTGACTAGGTGGCTCAGTGGCTAAGACACTGAGCTTGTTGATCAGAAAGGTCGACAAATTGGTTGTTCAAATCTCTAGTACAGGTCTCCTGCGTGAGCAGGGGTTTGGACTAAATGACCTCCAAGGTCCCTTCCAACTCTGTTACTATTATATATTCCCAAATTAAATAATCTGGTAAATCCGAAGGCTCTATTGGCACCTCTATTAAGGAGATGAAACACTATGAGGTATTACTAAAAGATTTTCTATAAGGAATATTGATACCCTGTGTATAAAGTACTTTGAAAACAGAGAAAGTGGTAGCAGAAGATGATGCTTTGAGCTACATGGCATATATATTAAAAGTTTGGTCTAAAAATGCATGTACAATGTTGCTCGGGATTTTAATTTTCTGGGCCAGGCAAATGATAGGATCTAGGTGAAACAGAACAGCCATTTTTTAAATATTTATATCTAATTGCCACATAAAATATTAAACTAAGTCATGTGAAAGAGATGAGTAAATACCATTAAAACTAAACCACTGTTGTGGTGAATACTTTCTTTCGGAAAGTATAGCTCTGCGACTTATGTAGGTTAAGAGATAAATATAGCCACCAAAGTATAGTTCTCCTCAACATGAAACAGCTTCAGTTTCCCTCAGGAGGTACAGCATATTCTCTTGTCTATCTAAGATGGTGGGTCAGTGCTGATGTTAATGATATTAATCCATCTGCACTCTGCTGCGTTATGCTTGTCTTGTCTTCTTGCCTCATGACAAATATGGTCATTTCAGAGTTCATCTCTTCTTGTTATCACGTTTTTAAGTTTACAGAAAAGAAAAGAAAGTATTTTATAAATAACAATTTGCAAGGGACGTGGTGGCTCGGTGGCTAAGACGCTGAGCTTGTCGATCGAAAGGTCGGCAGCCCAGCAGTTCGAATCCCTAGTGCCGCGTAACGGGGTGAGCTCCCGTTACTTGTCCCAGCTTCTGCCAACCTAGCAGTTCGAAAGCATATAAAAAATGCAAGTAGAAAAATAGGAGCCGCCTTTGGTGGGAAGGTAACAGCATTCCGTGCGCCTTTGGTGTTTAGTCATGTCGGCCACATGACCACGGAGATGTCTTCAGACAGCGCTGGCTCTTTGGCTTTGAAACGGAGATGAGCACTGTCCCCTAGAGTCGGGAACGACTAGCACGCATGTGCGAGGGGAACCTTTACCTAAATAACAATTAGGAGTAGGTAAGATGAAATAAGAGGCTCATGAAGTAAAATATGAATTGGATGTTGAAATTCCTATTTTAGTCTTCCGTTTTGGAATATGATAATAATTTCAGGAACACTTACATAATATGTATCTCAGTAAAGACACCGCCCTAAAATAAAGCCAACACAGGGGACAGTTGCAGGGAAAAGCTAATTATTGAAAGAAATCAAGATAATTATAATCGCCTTCTGCATTCTCTTCCTTTACAGATAAAAGTAAATAGCGTGGAAAGGAAAAGCTTGTTGGCACTACTTTTCCCTCCACCCCAATCAAAGCCAGGGGACCTTTTGGTTATATTCCCACAGTTGGAAACTGGTTGGAAGCTGGTTAGATTCCCACAGTTGGAGTTCTTTCTTGCACATCTGAAGCGCTGACTTTATACACCAGATGTAATTTATTCTTCATAAACATTTGTCTTCAGGGAGCATTACCTCAGCATTAGAGCAGCAGGCGAGCTCCGAGTGTAGATGCTGCCAAGGATTGCTATAAGTCCCTCAGCCATGTGCTTCGGGTGCAGTCCAGAAAATAAGATGGGCTGGGAAAAACTGAGAAGGGATAAGCTTGAGCCTTTAGGGAAAGGTTGTATATGGCCATATTGTGGGGGTTGGTAGAAAGAGAAAATAGAGGAAACTTCAAACTCCTTCTCTTTTCCTTAGATCCCCATAGTGCCTCAAAATGATATTATGTTAATTAAAACCAAGATCACCGAGAAGCAAAGTGAAGTTCATTTGGCAAATATGGCTTTCGTTTCGGAGTGTGCCATAAATTCTTTTTTTTTTCTCTCTTTTTTTTTGTACGTGCTGAACATTTTCAAATATTACTTCAGAGCTTCTCTGTGAACCTGCCTTTGGGGTACTTCCAAACTGCGAGAAATGCAAATATCAGGCAGTGAAATTACCCCATGAGAGATTCCTGCATTGGAATAAGGCTTTAAAATGACAGGAATATAAATACTGAGCATGTAGAAGTTATCTCCCCAAATAGAATATTTTGAAATTCATTTGTGTCTATTTTACACATCCATGTCACTACAATGTCCCTTTCCCTTGCCAACTTCTCAAAATAAAGTAAAGTATAAAGTAAAGTAAAAAGTAAAACAAAACAAAACAAAACAAATAAAAGAATAAAAGAATAGAATAGAATAGAATAGAATAGAATAGAATAGAATAAAATAAAATAAAATAAAATAAAATAAAATAAAATAAAATAAAATAAAATAAAATAAAATAAAATAAAATAAAATAAAATAAAATAACCAGGAAACTCAAATATATTGACAGGAGTTTCACCAGGTAACATTTTCCAGAATCCCAGAGAGGCGCCTATACCAGAGAAAGTAATTTTAAATTGGCAGAGTTCAGTAATCTGTGCCTGCTAACAAATGCAATATCACTTATGCTAATGTAGCCTGAGAATTTCATTTGTGCTTTATAGATTATAGTGCCATCTGCTGTAGACAACACCAAATCAAATTAGTTCAGAGTCAGATTAGATGAAATGATTAAAGATCTAAGCTTGAATCCTGTCTTTCTTCCCTACTTCTCCCTAGGGTTGTTGGGGGTTTTTTTGCAGCAAATTGAGGTTGGGGGGGGGGGTAGCAAAACAGAGTGATTTATATAAATCTCTGACCTTCTACTTCTCCTAATCTCAATTATCCTCCTGGAAGTAGTGCTTTTCCAATGGAGAAAGCAACATCACACTTTCCTCTGCCAGACTTTCCTTACTAGATAGATTAATTCTACAGTTCCTACCATTTCCATCGATCATGTTGGATGAATATATGGGGAGTGTAGTTTTTCTTTGGCTATTTCTTTGGAGTAGCGCTTCTCCCACTGCCATGTCACTGGCATCTGCTTGGGTTGTTTGGGGTCAGGATGCTTCAGCACCGGTTCCTTAGCAAGAAGCTCTTTTAGTGTTTCCAATGCCTTTTGGCAGGTTAGGTCCCACTGTAGGGGTTCCCCAAGTGGGGCTTCATCCCTGGGCCCCAACTTTGTTTTTAGGAAGTCTCTGCTCTGGTTGACCTCTCTCTTTGGTGTCCAGTTGCTTTCTCATGTCGTTGGCGCACAATCCGCCATCAACTTTTATGACTACTCAGAACCACTCAGAGAGTTGGTTCGGGATGTCCTGATAGGCGGTTACTTGAGCAATTTGCTTATCCAGGCTTGTTGTGAAAAAAGAACTAATAGCCACTCCGGAGCCACGCCTCCTCCTTAGGGAACCTGGTGGCCCTTGGCTCTCCAGGGATCACCACACTGATGCTGAACTTAGTGTGGACACCAGATTGGCATAGCCCACTGGAGCTGAGCTAGGGCAATGCTCATGTGCCCACAAATATGGCTCTGCGTGCCACCTGTGGCACGCGTGCCATAGGTTCACCATCACCGGACTATCTCAATCCATCAAATTAGAAAATCCATCAAATAGAAAAATAGGGACCACCTTTGGAGGGAAGGTAACAGCATTCCGTGTGCCTTTGGCATTTAGTCATGCCGGCCACATGATTACGGAGACGTCTTCGGACAGCGCTGGCTCTTCAGGTTTGAAACGGAGATGAGCACCGGCCCCTAGACTCGGGAACGACTAGCACATATGTGTGAGGGAACCTTTACCTTTACCTACCAGAATTAAACTACAGGACTACGAAAGCATTGCACTGTCCCTTTGGCACAGGACAACCATCTGTTTTTACAGGGCATCTTAGCATATAACAGATTCTTATCTAGCCATGCAATGTTGTGTGCCTGACATAAGTGTAATTTGATTTAAGGAGCGTAGTTAAGCCATGCACAGTCAAGGGTTCAGGAACTCCTGCTAATTTCTGTTCAGCAAGTTTTATCATTTTATCGGGCTGGCTTAAAAAGATTTTTAAATGCTATTAATGGGTTTGTCATTTTTTAAAGTATGGGCCAAATTTATATATATATATTTAATTGTTTTTTAATGTTCGTATTCTATGTTTTTTATTCTGGCTGTACACCGCCCTGAGTCCCCAGGGAGAAGGGCGGTATATAAGTTCGAAATAAATTAAATTAAATTAAATTAAATCATTTACATTAGGGCTGTTCGGATCTGCAGTAATCCAGCTATATGACAGAAAATAAATACAGAAAACTCAAACCCTTTTCTGCTAGCGAAGGACTGGATTTTTGCAGTCCAGAGTTTTAAGCTTGTCAGTTTTTGGACCATTAATTCATTGTCACTGTAGGTCTCTGCATGTATGTGAGTTTTCACCAGGGGAGCCTAGAAGTAGTTTTGGAACTGCAGAAAAATATGTGATGGCCAATCTTTACAAGACTGTTATATAAATGTGAAATGATTATGTAGGATTCAGGTATATTTATATATGTAGAATATAAATATTGCTTGGGGGAAGATGTTAATACCTTAATATGAAGCACTACCCATTTGGCCTCACCCACCCTCCCATAAATCTGGAGGGGGGGGAGGTAATCCTCCCCCCCCCCAGATATGTTATTGGCAGCTTCAGAAACATTTCTCAAGGTTCCCCCCACCCCAAAATCTATTACACAAAGTTTCATTTAAAATCGGCGTTATTGATATGCCTCATTGACCGATAAATCATGTATCACTGGGGCTAACGTTTTCATTTTGCTCTATATAATGAGGTGTTGCCAAATGGCCAAGCTGCAATATGTGACAGGTATATATTTAATCCAATATCCAAGAAGTCCCTTTTTTCAAACAGTATGAAAATGCAATTTGGCCAGAAGAATTTTTCAGGCTTTGATTTAGCAAAAAGAAAAAAAAAAAAAAAGGTCCTAATAGCCACGTGAAAATCACATTTGGTCTGCAGACACTCACAGATAAAGGACCCTTTGACCTCATTAAATTTAGGTGGTAGCCAATGAAATGTAGCCGATTGAAAACAGCCCCAATACTCCTTTTCAGATGAGGTATTTGGTGCTCACCACAAGCTGTGATTATAACAAAAATGTATTAGGTGGGTTCAAGAAAACAAAGAACAAAATACTGAATTATTGATAGATAAATAGCCTGTCTGTTCTCAAATGGGTCACAATCTAAATAATGTTAGGCCGGTGCATTTTGCTGCATTCATTACTCTTCTGTCAGAGGACCTGTATACTGCATGAGTCAAAAAGAGGGCTGTGAAAATATTTACAGACCTTTCGCATCCTGGACATGAACTGTTTCAACTCCTACCCTCAAAACGGAAGGAAGGAGGAAGGAGCCTTGGTAATACAGTGGTCTAAAGCACCCTGTTATTAACACCAGCTGCCTGCAATTATTGCAGGTTCGAATCTCACTAGGCTCAAGGTTGACTCAGCCTTCCATTCTTTCTAAGGTAGGTAAATTGAGGACCCAGTTTGTGGGGGCAATAAGCTGACTTTGTATAAATATACAAAAGTATGAAGGCTATTGCTTAGCGCATTGGAAGCCGCCCTGAGTCTCCGGAGAAGGGCAGCATATAAATCAAATTAAAAAAAAAAAAACGACGCTATAGAGCACTGCACACCAAGACAACTAGACACAAGAACAGTTTTTTTTCCCAAACGCCATCACTCTGCTAAACAAATAATTCCCTCAACACTGTCAAACTATTCACTAAGTCTGCATTACTATTACTATTAGTCTTCTCATTGTTCCCGTCACCCATCTCCTCCCACTTATGACTGCATGACTGTAACTTTGTTGCTTGGATCCTTACGATTTATATTGATATTGTTTCCTTATTGCTTATTTGTACCCTATGGCTATCATTAAGTGTTGTACCTTATGATTCTTGACGAATGTATCTTTTCTTTTTATGTACACTGAGAGCATATTTATTTATTTATTTATTTATTATTAATTAGACTTATATGCTGCCCTATCTCCGAAAGGACTCAGGGCGGCTCACAACAATAAAACACACAAAGTGCAATTTTTTAAAAATACCCAATAAAACTATAAAACCATTAAAATCCCCTCTAAAACCCCTTCAGTCCAAACCGGCCTGGTGGAATAGCCATGTTTTAAGGTCACGGCGGAAAGAGCGAAGGTCAGGGGCCACCCGGAGGCCCAGGGGAAGCTGACTCCACAGGATAAGTGCGCCCACAGAGAAGGCCCGCTCCCTAGGGGTCGCCAGCCGACATTGTCTGGCCGACGGCACCTCAAGGAGGCCCTCCCTGTGGGAACACACCAAGCGATGGGGAGCAGTCGCTGGCCTCAGGTGGTCTGCCAAATACCCCGGGCCTAAGCCATGTAGGGCTTTATAGGTGATTACCAGCACCTTGAATCTCACCCATCACCACCCATGCGGCCGCATTCTGCACCAGCTGGTGTGTCCAATCATACTTGGCCAATAAAGAATTCTATTCTATTCTATTCTATTCTATTCTATTCTATTCTATTCTATTCTATTCTATTCTATTCTATTCTATTCTATTCTATTCTATTCTATTCTAT
>WNWU01000048.1:1088865-1115779 GCA_012654045.1 Ptyas mucosa | reverse complement strand
TTCTATTCTATTCTATTCTATTCTATTCTATTCTATTCTATTCTATTCTATTCTATTCTACTCTACTCTACTCTACTCTAATAGGAATAGAAATAATAGAAATAGGAAGGGACCTTGGAGGTCTTCTAGTCCAGCCCCCTGCTCAAGCAGGAGATCCAATACAATCTCAGACAAGAGACTGTCCAGAAACTGTCCACTGAGATGGTTCTCAGACAAGAGAGAAGAGAACCTTCAGTGTGGAGCACTCACGATTTCTGAAGGCAAGCTGGTTTCACTGGTTAATTGTCCTTACTGTTCGGAAGTTTCTCCTTAATTCCAGGTTGCTTTTCTCTTTGATCAGTTTCCAAACATTGTTTCTTGTCCTGCCCTCTGGTGTTTTTCCCCTGTTAGCATTACACTAACGTATCTATTAATTTTAGGGCGACTGTGTTCATTATTGCTTAACTCATCTGGAAATGAAACCCTGGCAGCTTTCAAAGAGAGAGCTTCCTATTTAAGGTCTGACCTTCACAGAAACTTTGCTTCACTCCTAGGTAAAGATGTGGCTTCAGCAATTAAATCATTATTGTCTTTCTCTGCAAACTAAAACTACCCCTCTTTTTTTTTTCCCCAGCAGAACAAACTATTAGATTAGGCTAATTACTCTGCTGAATTCACTGAGCTGAAATTATTCTGGCAAACGCTTCTCACAGAATTGCCCTGGTAGAGCAATCTTCAGTCTTACCATAAATATTTCCTCCTGGAGACTGACATTTCAAATACTAGACCTCACAGCTCTTTTGTGAACCGAATGCTGGACTTGGTCCTAAGAACATAAGAACAACACTGCTGGGTCAGACCAAGATCCAGCTTCTTCCAAAAGTTAGCTTCCACAGTCGCCAACTAAATGTCTCTGAAGCTCTTGTAAACTGGAAAGGAACACAGGCCAATTTCCTACCCTATTGTTCTCCTGGACCTAGTTATCCTGGCTTCCTTACCAGTAGTTAACTCTAATTTAGTACTTAAGCTTGGATATGAGTAAGCAGTGTCCTCCTCCCCTGCTGAACTCCCTCGTAAAGACCCTCCCCCTCCTCTTTACAAATCACACTCACTGGGAACGTATCCACGATCCCCTCCAATTATACACAAAGAATTATCTAAATTATTGCACCCAGAAAATAAGATGGAATTTGTAAAGTTTGTGGTCACACCGTTTTCCTATGCGTCATCCCAGCCAGAAGCAACTACCCACGTATTTATCCAGGAGTCTATTCTTCTACAAAAATTAAAGTGAAACACACAAGCTGCATTTCTACCTAATAGCTTTCAAGTTATCTGTTCAACACCTACTTTGGGGCAAGAGCCCAAGACATATTCAAGATAAAAGGTCCTGTATTGTACGACATGAATGGGGAGCAACTGTTGTTGAAGAGATAGAATCAAGATCACGTGAAGTGTTAATACCACTTTATAATGCCTTGGTAAGGCCACACTTGGAATACTGCATTCAGTTTTGGTCGCCACGATGTAAAAAAGATGTGGAGACTCTAGAAAGAGTGCAGAGAAGAGTAACAAAGATGATGAGGGGACTGGAGGCTAAAACACACGAAGAACGGTTGCTGGAATTGGGTATGTCTGCTTTGATGAAAAGAAGGACTAGGGGAGACATGATAGCAGTGTTCCAATATCTCAGGGGCTGCCACAAAGAAGAGGGAGTCAAACTATTCTCCAAAGCACCTGAGGGCAGGACAAGAAGCAATGGGTGGAAACTAGTCAAGAAGAGAAGCAACTTAGAACTAAGGAGAAATTTCCTGACAGTTAGAACAATTAATCAGTGAAACAACTTGCCTCCAGGCGTTACGAATGCTCCAACACTGGAAGTTTTTAGGAAGATGTTGGATAACCATTTGTCTGAAGTGGTGTAGGGTTTCCCGCCTAAGCAGGGGGTTGGACTAGACGACCTCCAAGGTCCCTTCCAACTCTGTTATTCTATTCTAACTTTTAGTATTCCTCGCTCTTACCAATCTGGTTCAATTTTTTATATAAGGTGCAATTCCTTGGCTCTTTTTGGTTACTTGCATCCTGTTCCAGTTCTTCCAAAGAAAAACCAGAAGGTGTACCACTAGGAACTTATAATGTGCAATTGAGAGTGCGGTCTTCTGTAACCTGATGCTTTTTTCATTCTACAATGACGCGAGTTCCTCCCTTAACCTTCTGCCTCCTTCCAGTCCTTAATGGCTGATTATAACCAGTAGGTCTGCTTAGAACTGCAACCACAATAATTGTGGGGCAATATCTTCCATGCATCCTACAGGGACGCGGTGGCTCAGTAGCTAAGACACTGAGCTTGTCGATCGAAAGGTAGGCAGTTCAGCTGTTCGAATCCCTAGTGCCACGTAACGGGGTGAGCACCCATTATTTGTCCCAGCTTCTAGCAGTTCGAAAGCACATAAAAAATGCAAGTAGAAAAATAGGGACCACCTTTGGTGGGAAGGTAACAGAGTTCCATGTACCTTTGGTGTTTAGTCATGCCAGCCACATGACCACCGAGACGTCTTCGGACAGCGCTGGCTCTTCGGCTTTGAAACAGAGATGAGCACTGCCTCCTAGATTCAGGAACGACTAGCACATATGTGCGAGGGGAACCTTTACCTTTATCTTCCATGCATTTCAATACTTCCCAAGCGAGTATATAAAATGTATATTTCCTGTAGCTTCAACAATTTTACAGGACTTGGTATTAACACTTTTCCACAAACACGGGTCTGTCCTATGTTTGGCATTCATAAGAAAGCTCCTTTCTTTGGTGCATTGTATTAAATTGAAACAAACAAACAAACAGGTTAACTAGTTAAACCCCCTCCTCAATTACAGCATTCTTCTCTTTAGAAACGACAAGAGTTCTTCCTGATAGCGTGTGCAATGTAAACAGTTAACATTTATTATTAATTGATACTCTAATTAAAACCATGCCAGTGCTTTCCATTAACTTACTCTCAAATTTTGACAGAGCTGTCTGTCTGGTTTTAATCAAAACCAAATGGCAATCTGAGTTCCCAGGCTGAAGCAACTAAGAGGAAATCGTTGTGAGGAGGCAGAAGAAGCAGAAAAGATAAACAGCAGATAGTTTCACCAAATCTGTATAGAATGGAGGATGTAGTTGCTGTGGGCAGCCTCAGAGATATGATTCAAGCCCTCTGTCAGATTGCAAAAGAGGAATTACAAGTGCTTTATGTCAACCGAATTGAAATGTGATCAAGATGGAGTCTATCTATGTGCTTTCCCAGAGTTTGGAGGATTCTCCATAGAGGTAACGTGGTACATTCACATATGAACTGCAGCTAATTATAATGCCAGTTTTTGTTGTTCTTTCAGTCATTTTTCTTCGTTTTTGTCAGCTCATTGATTAGAACATTGTCACTGAAATTTATCTGCCTAAACTTTAACTATTTTCTATTCTTTTTTTCCCCCTTCATTTTACTTCTTTCTTGACTGTTTCATTCTTTGCTGGGTGTACTAAATTGCTTTTAAAAGTTTGCTGTGTGTGTAGCATGGTTCTGTCAGCATTGTGTTTGCATTAAGGAAGCAGTCAAGGAAATTAGCGTTCTCGATATGTGCCTGTGCTCATGAAATGCCACATTTAGAAAATTTGGGAAATTAGGAAATCCTGCAATCAATACCATAAATCAGGCTTTTAATGTGTAATCACATTTTTCCCCTCCCTCCCTCCCTCCCTCCCTCCCTCTCTCTCTCTCCCTCTCTCTCTCTCTTTCTCTCTCTCTCTCTTTCACACACCCACATGCACACACTTCCACATGCCTACAACTCAACAGCAGGAAATACTTTTCAAGCAATCTGGACCTACTTCTCAGAGGCCCCGTCTCACCAAACATCAGCCTACATTTAGTAGACAAAAGTAAAAAGGGAAAGGTTGGTTAAATTCCATTTAGTTAAGGCTCCTTCCAGCTGCAGAATATGTTTTGGTCAGAATCACACATCTAGAGCAAAAGTGCTGAGAATAGAGCAATGATCTCAGCTATGAAATCTGAACTTTATGCTGGTGGTTGCTGAGACGGATTCTGGGTGGGTTCCCCCGTCTTCCCTTCCCTCCCTTTTTGTATACACAGCCAGAGTATTCAGAGAAGTAATTTTGACTATACCTACCTCCCTTGCCATTCTATGAGGTCAATTCTGGAAGCTTTTTACCTTTTAAAAAATATAAGTCGGTCTGAAATGTACAGATGTTTTCTGGAATCCGTTAAGCCAAAGACTAGGACTCTGTAATGAATCTTTCAGCGCTGAGGATTTCAACTGTATCAGTGGATTGAAAAAAAGTCACAGTAAGTGGAATTTGCATGCCAACAGTATCTTTAAATCTTTATGTCTGACACCCCCATATATACCCGAACCAAAGTCTTCTTTTCTCTTTTTAAGCGTCAAGTTCCGTACATTTATGACCCATTTACAGTATAAGTAGCATTCACCATGATCTTTACAATGAATATAAAGCCAAGAAATTAGAAAATATTTTCTCTTTTGTGTTTTCCTTTGTTTTTACTATTAAGAAAAACAGGCATTGGAGAAAAAAGTCATGTAACCCTTTGGTTAACACATTGATTTATGATGCTTATTTAGAAACAAAATTTCAGCCTTTACTGTTCTTATCAGCTATCTGTCCTCTGAGTTTGGTTTCTTCAACCCCCAGCACAAAAATTGTGATATAAGTCTGTTTGTCATTCAGTATTTGAATGTGAAGTTATCAGATTGAACAGCATTCACTGTCAAATGCAGTAATTAACAAGGAATTGTTTTAATGGTTCATATAATTTAAGAAATTATTTATCATGATACTAAAATCATTGCCTATAATACAGTCCAAAGATTTCATTCAAAATTCCATTTTAGTTTCTTCCAAGTGCAAAAGTTGTTTTGTGCCCTAAATGGAGCCATTGCAAAACTGAGATTCTTTCTCATACATAAAATCTTAGCTGCAAAGAAAATATGGTGCAAGAATTCCACCCATTGATTAATAAAGATTTATCTGGTTATCAAATGTGTGCTGAGATCTGAGAGAAACTTAGATTTAAAAGAGGATTTAAAGTCAATGATTCTGAGTAAAAATGCCATATATATCAATCCCCCTCCCTTTTTGGTCTTAAAAAAAGATGACGGAGGAAACGTATGAAGTTTTCCATATGTCATTAAAATCACAGTATTGTTTATGAACAAATATTAACTGATTACTGTTTGGAATCTATGGACCATAACTTATTATAGTGTTCATACTATATGATATGCTGGTTGGTCATTATAATGTTTAGCTAAACTTAGTTTTAAAATAAACTATGTTTCTCGTTACTGATCTATTTCTATTGTAATAGAAATAATTCGTGTATCATTCTGAGTTTAATTGATATTTGCTTGATAGTAGTTCCATTGAAATCAATGGAGATCTGTTTTGAGTAAAATTTTATAAGTGAGTAACTTATTAGGGTCATGCAGTGTCTGCTTAGCATCCTATTTCCATCAGCAGCCAGACAGATGTGTGTGTGTGTGTGTTTTGTGTGTGTACAGATAACTCAGGCTGACTGCTTCCAGCAGTTGATATCAGAGGACCTAAAGGCTTTATTCAGCAATCAGAACTCTTAGAACCCCTTCTAGAACTATATCTCTATATTAAATTATTTATTTACTAAATTATTTTTTATTTTATTGCTGTTGCCATAAAAGCTAATTTGAGACTAGGCTCTTTATAGAGAATCTGCCATAAAGTTACCTATCTAGATGTGGCCACACATCTTGGTAAGGATCAATTAAGGAATGACACCGCTCATCATTGTGCAACCTATTCTGGTGCTAATCATTATCACCAGTTATGACAGATGATATGAACCACTTACCAGTTATTTTGGGAAAGCCACATATAATCCATTACGCAGGGTTCTGAAGGAGTGCTTCAATTTGACAAAGCCTAATGTATCCTCTACAGGTGAAGAAATGGGATGGGATGGGATGGGATGGGACAGGACGGGACGGGACGGGACGGGACGGGACAGGACTTGAAGGTCTCTAATCCGACTCCCTGCTCAAGCAGGAGACCTTATGCCAGGGGTGAAATCGCCTGATCCGGTAGCGATGGAGGTGGGTGGTTTGGAAAACCAGTAGCAAAAATCCCTTCCCCCCCCACCCCACCCATACTCAGCTGAGCCACACAATCATCAGAAGCTTTTTTTTTTACTTTTAAAAGCATGTTTTCTACAACCTCTTCAGAGGTTAGAAGTAGAAAAAATGCTTTTAAAAGCCTCTGAGGATCCCAGCTGAGTTGCCTGATCGGCAGAGGCTTTTTTTTTTCTTTTAAAAGCTTCTGACGATCCAAGCTGAGTTTCCTGACCGTCAGAGGCATTTAAAAGAAAAAAAAGCCTCTGCCGATCAGGCAATTCAGCTGGGATCGTCAGAGCCTTTTTGAAAGCATTTTTTACAACCTCTTTGCCGAAGAGGTTGTAGAAAAAATGGTTTTAAAAGTAAAAAAATAAATAAAAAATTGGCCATGCCCACCCAGTCACATTACCCCCCACGCCCCCCACCAAGCCATGCCCACAGAACCGGTAGTAACAAATTTTAGATTTCACCACTGCCTTATAGTGGCTGTCTTCAGACAAGTGGCTGTCTTCTTAAAAATCTCCAGTGATGAAACACCCACAACTGAAGGCAACTTCTGTTCCACTGGTTAATTGTTTTCATTGTTAGGACATTTCTCCTTGGTTCTAAGTTGCTTCTCATTTCCACCCATCGTTTCTTGCCTTGCCTTCTGGTGCCTTGGAAAATAAGTTGACTCCCTCTTCTTTGTGCCTTGTGTTCCAGTATTGCAATCATGTCACACACACACACACACACACACACACACACACACCCCGGTTCTTCTTTTCTCTAGACTAGCCATGCCCAATTCCTGCAACCGTTCTTCATAAGTTCTACTGCAAAACGTCGTATCTGTGCAGTCGGTCAGTGAAAGTGGCTTGTGCAATACATGTGTTTTGCACGTGAATGCAAATCATTTCCGGTGATTTAAGGCAGAATGTCAAAAGGAATGCTCCTCCAGTGCTTTGTCCCATGAAGCAATGCACCTTATTGTATCAAAGTGACTTGTAAAGCAGAAGGACTCATTCATAGAATAGAGGATCCTATCAAGGTATGCCATTGTTTCTCAACCTCAACAACTTGAAGTGTAGACCTCAACTCCCAGAATTCCAGGGCCAGCATGCTGGTTGGAGAATAGCAATAGCACTTCAAATTATATATCACTTTACAGTGCTTTACAGCGCTCTCTAAGAGGTTTACAGAGTCAGCATACAGCCCCCAACAATCTGGGTCCTCATTTTACCTACCTCGGAAGGATGGAAGGCTGAGTCAACCTTGAGCCTGGTGAGATTCAAACTGCCAAACTGCTGGCAGTCGACAGTCAGCAGAAGTAGCCTGCAGTACTGCACTCTAACCACTGCGCCACCGAGGCTCTTAATCCTAGAAATTGTAGTCTACACTTCTTAAAGTTGCTGACATTGAGAAATACAGTCGCACATCCAAATGTCTCTACCGTATAATTCTTTTTTTAAAAAAATCTTAAATCGGTACAACAAATAAGCATATAACCTCAATGGTTGTAGAAGGCCTTGAAACTGACAATTGTTCTGCACCACTTGCATGCCAAAGTGGTTATTTGACCGCATGCTAAGGATTGCAAGTTTTATTTAAAATGCTTCCTTTATTCCTCATGAAATGTTACATTAAAGTTGAACAAAATGTGGAGACCAGGCATTGGATTTTGGGACTCCATCACAGCAAAGAACAGCACACAGCCAAATTTGAGAGATCAGGGGGTGGGGGGAACTAAGCAGAGTGGATTTAATGCAGGGGTGAAATGCTACCAGTTCGCAACGGTTCAGGCAAACCGGTAGTAAAAAAAAATGCTATCAGTTCATCTGAACCGGTATTTCCAACAATCAGCTGTGCCGCGCAATTTATATTTGCTAGAAAGCAGGAAATCCTACTTTCTAGTGAATCTAAATCTCGCGGCACAACTGTCTCCCCCTCCCACACTGTTCTACTTACCTTCTTAAGCCTCCTTTTTCCACGCGAAGCATGCATTTGGTGCGCACCACACATGTGGACGCAGCAAACTGGTGGCAAACCTTGGCGGATTTCACATCTGATCTAATGGGAGACCATTAGGACATCCTCCTTACTATAGATTAGACTGGGGAATAAAAGTCTTGGAAGAAGGTGTTAGCAAAAGAAGAAGAAAAAACTCTTTATATTGTTACCAACAAAACTAAACATCATTTTTATGTAGGCTCCATGATTTGGACATCAGGGAAGCTTTTTATTAGTTCTTTACATAAGTCTCGTGATTAGATTTGTTTAGATCTTTATCCTATTCTCTGCTACTTAAGAGTACAGTGTTGCATGACAGAATATATTCTACATCACTTTTTTCCCTTTCTCCAGTTGTCTTCTTTCTTGCCTATTCTGTTGTTGGCCTTACTTCAGAAATCTTTGGTGCTTCACATTTTGTAAGCCAAATAAACTAAAATCAGGGAATGCATGCCAATATACTTAACTTGTGTAATTTGTTTTCAATGCACAATTTGGATTTCCTAGAAGAAAAATCTGGATTAATTTGGCATTACCACTACATTAAAAAAAACAAAACAGTGAAAACTTTCTTTGTAGGCTATGTCAAAATGGTACATGTAGATGCAATTCAGGTATCTAACGTGACAAAATGTAACTCAAAGATTGACCATAAACTTGATTGTCTTCTATGAGCTCTGCATTGCTGTTCCAGCAAGTGAAAGATTTATTTATTTTATTTTTATTCATATATCAAATTTAGAAACTACTCGTCTCACTCACAGAATAACTCTGGGCAATGTTCAATAAATGGCTGGCTGGAAAAACCCAGAAGGGAAAAAAAAATATCAGCTGTGCTGGCATCTTTGTTTTGCTCAGTAATAAAGCTTGTTTTGAATTCATTGCTTCTTTTCCTGAAGAAAATTCACATATTAGCCATCCGAAGCTTCTGAGCAGTGTGAAGAGATTATAAATTGGGTGAACATTTTTCTATATACAGGCGTATTTGATGTAATTAAGTGATCCGGGAATGCTGAGAGCCAATTTGTTCTAGTGCAGAGGTCACCAACTGGTGATCCGTGGACCACTGGTGGTCCATGAGAAAATTTTGGTGGTCCACAGAAAAATTATTTGCATTTTTTATATTGCACTGAATCAGGGGTCCTCAAACTACAGCCCCTGCAATGAATGCTTGTGTTGCTACAGAGAGTCTCCCCCTTTGGGGTCTTTTTGTGTGGGTCGGAGGGGGGCAGAAATTCCGACTTGGGGTCTGCTTTGGCCTCCTGGTACGGGGCTTTGGGCGAAGGCTGGAGGGAAGCACCGCTGGTGGCGAAGAGCCAGAGGGCCTTGTTCCAGTGGGACTGTATCATGGCCGGGAACTGGCTGACCATCTCAACCCGCTGAGCCTCCCAGGCGCCAGTACCTGGCCTTGCACTCCCGCAGGTCTTCCCTCTGCTTGGAAAGCCTATGCTCCTACTCCTCAGTGAGGTGCTTCTGCTGAGCCTCCTTCTTGGTCAGATCCAGGCACTCTCTCCTCAGCCCTGCATGTTTACCAGAACAAGCACCAACAAGGTGCCTGTTGTGGTAAAATAAAAGTGCATGTGTTCATCACCTTGCGTTTCCCAAACTATATTAAAAGATGAGGTAAAAATCTAATCATAATCATAAGTAAGAAAGTTTAGAAGAAATAACTTGCTGACAAGACAAAAACAAAATAACATCCTCAATCAGGGGTCAGCAACCTGGGGCTCTGGAGCCTCATGTGGCTCTTTCACCCCTCTGCTGCGGCTCTCTGTCACTCAAAATATGCGTCACAACCGCCGATATGTGACATCCTCCAGCATGCGATTTATTGAGTTTTTCAAACCCCGGTAGGCCAACCATGGATAAATTCAAGAAAAGAAAAGTTTCAGAAGAAAACAGAACGTTTAATTCAACTACATATGCTAGTTTTGTGACCGCTCAAGAAAGCGTCAAGCACGGGAAGGGTTTTGTGGCTCCGGTGTTCTTTTCGGTGGGAAACGGGTCCAAATGGCTCTTCCAGTGTTTAAGGTTGCAGACTCCTGTCTTAAGTTATAATGGAAGGAAGACATGGAAAGAGAAGAATCCTATTGCCTATAGGAGCACTGGTGGTATTCAGCCTGTTTTATCTGGTTCAAGTGAACCGGTAGCAGCAGCTGAGGAAGACTCCGTCCACCCGCCCAGACATAATCACATCCCATTTATCCACATTTTTGATGCTCTGCGCATGCATGGAAGGCCCTGTGCATGTGCGGAGGTGGTGCGTGTGAGCAAAGTGAGCGTGTGGGCACGCTCGCATTTGTAAATTGGTAGTGAAGGTAAGTGAATACCACCCCTGTATAGGAGACATCACTTCCACCACCAGCCTCTGCATAGGATAATAACTCCAAAAAGTTTGACAGTGGGCTATAAAATTATGGAACAGGTATGTAGCTGAAATGGATGGAAATAAGAATAAAACTGTATTTCCAGAAGCACTGTTTCCTGGGCAGTCTATCAGCCAATACAAGTTTATAAAAGACTATTAAGTTGGAGCTTTTTCCTTCCGATAACTGTTCTTGCTTCCACAGTATTTATTTCTTCCATATGGTTATACAACAGTTTTCCATGTGCATGCAGACATTCACATATATTGTAGCTCAGCATCAGAGGTGGTATTCAGCCGGTTCAGTCCAGTTCTCCCGAACCGGTAGCAGAAATTGCGGTGGACCTGCCCACCCACTCTATGCCATCCTATTTAGGCATGTTTTTGAAGCTGGGCGCATGCACGGAAGGCACATGTGAGAGCAAAGCACATACATGGAAGGCCAGGCACATGCACAAAAGGCAGTCACGCATGTGAACCGGGCACACGCACGAAGCAAGTGTATGCGGCGAACCAGTAGTTGTTGTGGTCCGCCAGCAGCCTGCGGAGCTGGAAGCGGAGTCAAACAGTGATGAGGCTGAGGAAGAACATGGGCCAGTCCTGGAGGCTGGGGAAGGCCCGGATGAGGGCTCTGTGTCAGAGACAGAGATGGGGCCAGGGCCATCGGGGTGTGATGTGCAGACTTCGGAGCCTCCAGAGGCTGACAGTAGAGAGGCAGAGGAATAGGAGGAGCCTGTTCCTAGTGCACGTATGAGAAGAGCTGCCAGAAGGCAGGAGCAGTTAAAGCAAAGAGGACGACTCGGGAGTAGGGCCAAGAGATGATTGGCCTCTCCCGTAAGGCTTAAAAGACCAGCAATGGCTCTTGGCCTCTTTGCCAGAAAACAACGTTGAGAGAATGGGTTCTTGTTTCACTGTATTCATTTCTTGTCAGCATCTTCTGTTTCTGAACTTTTGCCAAGAAAAGCCTTTGGCAGTTTGCCTAATTATCCCAAGGTTGGTGATAAACTGAGGAATAGCGTTTTGAAGAATTTGCTTTAATTTAGTTTGGACTATGCTGAGAATGAGTTAATTCTCAGCTGTTTTAATAAAGTCTATTTATTTTCAAACTGTTTGTATTTAATACTAACTACTTGGGCCTGGGTCACAACAGTAGTAACATAATCTGAAACCCACCACTGCTCAGCATATAATATAATATACTGCTCCTCCTAAGTGGCAAATAATAGACTGTTTTCCTTGAGGTTGTCTATATTTTAATTCACCCATAGAGACATGTCCACTCACCCGGACCCAGTGCAATTCTGTGCATGCTTATTCAGAAATAGCTTTAGAAAGGACTTACTCAATTTGAATTTAATTACATATTAATGCTTCTAATTTTCCATGTGCGGAAAATTGTGTTCCATGTGACACACTGTACTTTTGTCATTTTCCAATTTTAAAAAAACCCTTCATCTTTGAATTTGGTGAGACTTGGGATAGCTTTTATGAGAATACTCTATCCAAGAGATTTCTCTGCACTCTTTCCAGAATCTTTTCTAAGTGTGTTTTTTCCTTTCTTAGCAACTCAGTCTTTTAAAGAGCCCCACTTATTAAAACTCTGGATCTTCTTTAGCAGAAATGAAATGATGGAAGTCATTCCATCATATGGAAGTCCAGGTAAACCAAAGCAATGGTCCTTTGTATAGTCCAAAGAAACTAAAGACTACTGTCTCTTCCTTTTCACTGTTCCAGAGCACTATCTATTAGGCACTATCTATTAAGGCTGTGTGGGATGCAGCGGCTCAATGGCTAAGACGCTGAGCTTGTCGATCGAAAGGTCGGCAGTTCAGCGGTTCGAATCCCTAGTGCCGCATAACGGGGTGAGCTCCCGTTACTTGTCCCAGCTTCTGCCAACCTAGCAGTTCGAAAGCACGTAAAAAATGCAAGTAGAAAAATAGGAACCACCTTTGGTGGGAAGGTAACAGCATTCCGTGTGCCTTTGTCATTTAGTCCTGCCAGCCACATGACCACGGAGACGTCTTCGGACAGCGCTGGCTCTTTGGCTTTGAAACGGAGATGAGCACCGCCCCCTAGAGTCAGAAAAGACTAGCACATATGTGTGAGGGGAACCTTTACCTTTATTATTTTATTTATTTTTATTTTATTACTATTACTATCATTATTATTTATTATTATTATTATTAAGTACAGTCTCAAAGGGGCAGTTTTCTTTGACGATGCTTTGAGCTCCTTTGAAACTGGTTTTGAAGCAATGTTGCAAATGTCCACCTTGCTTTTAAGGAGCAAACGTTGCAAATATCCACTTTTCTTCTAAAGAGAACTGTATAGCCTCAAATAATCCCAACTGCTTCTCCAGGCATGTCCAACAGCTAGATGAGGCTTCAGTTTGTATGCAGCATACTGTATATACAGAACTGTCTTCTGGCCATGCTGGACTGATGCAGAGTACTTTAACAAGGTGAATAATGTTACGTCCACAGTGCCTTGCAACTAATCGAGTCAAATCTAGCCGTCGCGCACAAGCTGACTATTATTCCACTGGCATTTAGAATGTGCTGTCACAAATCCTTTGGCACAAAGAATTCCCTAGGCTTGTGAGTAATAACAACTAACATAATGCAACTTTGTGATTTTTCCCTTATAAGCTTCTGTTGAAATGAATAAGAAAGTTGTTCGGATTATCACAGCCCACGCTGCATCAGTGTAGAATTGATGCGTTGAAAAACCGGCCTTCTTTAAATCTAATCAAAACCCCTCTATAGAAAGCCTTGATTGGATAGGGAGAACTTGAGACTTCCCATGACCTGAATAATTGGTTAGGTATGTGAAGCATGCAAAGCATGGCTTTTGGGTTTCTTTCCAATTTCTAATCATATTTTAGAGTGATTTTGCTCCTTCCTGAATTAACAGTTCCAGTCTGTCTTATGGGGGAAGGATGTGTGTCTACCTATTGGCTGCTGCCTCAAAGGTGCTTTTTATTGCCTTTCAAAAGGTGGCTGAACTATGTTTTTTCCTTGAGGAAGAAGACATTTCGCTTCTCATCCAAGAAGCTTCGTCAGTTCTGATTGGATGATGTTGGGTGACTTAGACTTAATCCTTCAATCCAGTGATGGGATTCAAAGAAATTTACTACCGGGTTCTGTAGGTGTGGCTTGGAGGGCATGGCGTGGCTTGGTGGGCATGGCTTGGTGGGCGTGGCAGGGGAAGGATACTGTAAAATCTCCATTCCCTCCCCACTTCAGGGGAAGGTTACTGCAAAATCCCCATTTCCTCCCGATCAGCTGGGACTCATGAGGCAGAGAATAAATGGGGGCGGGGCCAGTCAGTGGTAGTATTTACCGGTTCTCCGAACTACCCAAAATTTCCGCTATCGGTTCTCCAGTTCTGACCAGTTTGGTCAGAACCTGCTGAATACCCCCTCTGCTTCAATCCCCCAGAATTAATCTTTGCATCCCTCCCACCGTCCAGTCAGAACTGATGAAGTTTTTTGGATGAATAGTGAAATGACTTCTTCCTGAAGGAAAAAAACATTTCTTCCTCGAGGAAAAAAGTCATAGTCCAGTTTCCTTTTTTTAAAAAAAAGCACCTTTGAGACAACCATAACCTGGCCACAGACATATTAGCTGCTGCCTTTTCCTCTCTCTTTCCCTAATCATTTCTCTGAAACATGGAGAGGCAATACATTACGTGGACTGAGGTATCTGCAAGTATTTCCTCCAGGAAGTTTCCAGCACTGATCATAGGAGGCAATTCTATTTTTCTCTCTCTTAAGCAAGTAGAAATTTACACCTAGGTACATTTTTTCTCCAGGCTTTAATAAGGATGTGTGCATACATGTTGCCTGTGTGTATCTTTACCAATGAAAGCTTAATCAGGAAATGATTAAGCCATGATGGCGCTGTGGTTAGAATGCAGTATTTCAGGCTAACTCTGCTCACTGTCAGGGGTTCGATCGTGACCAGCTCAAGGTTGACTCCGCCTTCCATGCTTCTGAGGTTGGTAAAATGAGGACCCAGATTGTTGGGGGCAATATGCTGACTCTGTAACTTATTTAGAGAGGGCTGTAAAGCACTGTGAAGTGGTATATAAGTCTAAGTTCTGTTGTGATTGCTGTTACATATACTTCATCATGAGTCATGTGACTAGATGGAGAAGAGAAGGGGGCTTAAACAGATGGCTGCACTTAAGTCATAACCCAGTTGCCTCTCTCATGGGATGAACTGAGGGAATTTTTTATTTTATTATTATTTTTCTCCACACAACTCTTGACTAGATCTGGCTCCTTTTCAAATTTTTATTTTGCAAGCTTCTTCCTCACCTCAAAGCTGCTCCAATTCCATTCTTCTTTTCAGACAGATGCTCTGCTTAAGGATCAAGAAAGACCCAGGACCCTTTATTTTATTTCCTTCCAACATTCTGTTGGGTTGAAAAGAATAAAAAAGGGTTTCAAATTCTGCCAAAAAACTAAGCTCTCTTCCTGTGGTAACAAGACAAATGTTCTTTTTTGGGCCTAGAATTACCCTTTTTGAATGACCTTATTTTTATTTTATTTTTTTAAAGTTCTATAACCAGAGAAATATTATACTCCTTTGTTGGTTTACTAATCTCTCCTGCTTGTTACTGAATCTTCATCCGTAACTCAGAATGATTTTAGAAGTCATTATTGTGATAAATGATGATTGTCTAAGTCTAGTAATAGAGGGTTCTTTTTTTACATTGCCATTTTCAATGTAGCTTATCCCGAAGATTTGTCTAAGCAGATTTTTTTCTTTCTTTTTACTTTCTTCCTCATCCCTTGACTCCAACACCAAGGTTACTTATGCTCTTTCCCTGAATTTGGGCACCACACAAAGAAAAATATCCACAATATCTCTTCCCTTTTGCTTTTTGGTTCCAACTTCAATTTCTCTCCTTTTCTTCCTCAGAAGCAGTCCAAAGAAATATTGTGTCTCCCTTTGACCAACTTCACTCCTTATCTCCTGTCTGATTCTCTCTGTGGTGACCTTAAAGTTAAAGGTTCCCCTCGCACATATGTGCTAGTCGTTCCCGACTCTAGGGGCGGTGCTCATCTCCATTTCAAAGCTGAAGAGCAGAGCATTATATGGGGGGAAAAGTTACGCTGGGCATATTAAAGCTATTTTTCTAGCAAAGCATATCATTTTTGCTAACTTGTATATATGTGAAACCAATTATAAATAGAAGATTATCAACTGATTTTCATTCTGCCTAATTGTATTTTCTAAATAAAGGTAAAGGTTAAGGTTCCCGTCGCACGTATGTGCTAGCCGTTCCCAACTCTAGGAGGCAGTGCTCATCTCTGTTTCAAAGCCGAAGAGCCAGCACTGTCCAAAGACGTCTCCGTGGCCATGTGGCTGGCAGGACTAAATGCCAAAGGCGCACGGAACGCTTGTACCTTCCCACCAAAGGTGTCCCTATTTTTCTACTTGCATTTTTTACCTGCTTTCGAACTGCTAGGTTGGCAGCAGCTGGGAAAAGTAACGGGAGCTCACCCCATTATGCGGCACTAGGGATTCGAACCGCTGAACTGCCTACCTTTCAATCGACAAGCTCAGCGTCTTAGCCACTGAGCCACCGTGTTCCTATGAGGCTACCTTAGGAACTACTAAATTGCTGTTTAAAAGCTATCTTTGTGAATAGCACCATTTACTTTCCATGGTTCCTTGAATATCTTATGAATGGCCATCTTTCTCTTGAAAAACAAGCTGTTAGATGTGCTATGCTATTATTGTATTTTGCAAGAATGTAAATCAGCTTCTGGGTACAGCCTATTCTCGAGCAGAACAGAGTCGGGCTCAACATGGGAAATGTGTCTCCTTACAGCAATAGGCTACGTGGTGCTCTCCAGATGTTTGAGCTATGAATATCCCAGTTGCTTCTAATTGGTCTTTTTGGTTGAATCTAATGAGCTTTGAAGTCTGGGAAATGTGGAAAGCACCTGGTTCCTATTCCTATTCCTGCCCTGACATACTAGAATTGACTTTTCTCCAATCCTTCAAAATCCAGATAATCTCCAATTCATAAAGGAAATTCTTTCAGAGAATAGCTCATCTTCCTCCTGGTTCTCATCTCTGCATCAAAAAATGGAAGGATCCACATACACATTGGCATCCTTCAGTCTCAAAAGACAATGGTATCGTGGTCTGGAAAGAGGTCCTAAAACAGCATCTAGTGTGACTAAAAAGGCCAATTCGAGAGTGGCAATCCACACTGAGGGCAGATACATTCTGTCCCCTGCACAGCCCCCAGATTTTGCTGGTTCCGGGACTGCCTCTTTGCTTCAGCCTGCCAAACAAGAGTCTCTTCGAATTGGAGAAGGCCATGCTGCGTCTTTAGCCTCCAAGCTGAATGATCGGAGGTCAAGGTTTCCCAGTTGTTAATGTCCATTCCCAGGGCCTTTAGGTCCCTCTTGCAGATATCCTTATATCGCAGCTGTGAGCTTTCCCTGCACTAATTCTCCATACAGGAGATCTTTCGGAAGCCATTCTCACGACATGCCCCAGCCAGCGTAGATGTCGCTGTTTCAATAGTGTATACATGCTAGAAATTCCAGCACGTTCCAAGACTGCGCTATTTGGAACTTTGTCCTGCCAGGTGATGCCAAGAATACGTCTCAGACAGGAAGGATCCAACTCAAATGAAATTAGAGCAAGAAACTTCTACTTGAAAACATTTTATGCTTTCTGCTTTGGTTAGACTGTTGTCAATTAATAAGCTTTTCACTTAATGGTATTAATATGAATATTATGGTAACTTTGCATAATTGTATAGTGAAAGGTTGGCATTTCAACACTGTCATGGTTTAGCATATGGACATGGGGCAAAAATGATTGTATGGTATGTCACTTAAGATCTAGTGTGTTGAGATTTTCTATTTATATTTGACGTGGTCTTACTGTCAGTCTTTAGGAATTATTTATCCTGTTCTATGATATATTTCCTCTCTGCGTGTAGTATAAAATGAACCGTGCTACTGTTTGGCTGTCTTGTTTGCGTAAATGGGCTGAAATAATCTCAATGTACACTGTTTAACCGTAATTATTTATTTCTAAAGTTAAGCAAAAATTTAGCAGGCTATAAACATATAGAGCTCCCTCTTTTGAAGCACAATTTCTGTTTATCACTTTAAAAAAAACAATTGCATTATAGACTGGTAGTAGTTCATACGTTGCTACAGTTAAGTGACTCCACAATCTTAATCAGAAATCGCATTGAACTACTTTGGCGTTCTCTCTTTGTAGCTGCTATATTTCCGTGAGCTCCAATTCTAGGATGCAGAAATGCTAATTTGTTTTTAAATAGCTTTCTCGCCTTAAGTTTTAGATAGTAGATTTTACTTACATTTTATTCTTTCTTTTAAAAGGCTTATTATTGTTTTTATTTACATTGCATAATGCTACCCCAAGCAGCTTCTACATTCTTCTATCAGGGCAGTCGATCGTAAAGTTAATTAAAATTTTAATCATGGATTTTCCTCATTTGTTTCATACAAATATGACATACCGAGAGATGATCTGAAAGTCTAGGGCCTAGAATCGGGCTATTCAATGATCTTCCTAATTGACTAAGGATTTAAAATTAGTCTCCTGATTTTAAGAAGATCTATTTACAAAACAAGGGACGCAGTGGCTCAGTGGCTAAGATGCTGAGCTTGTCGATCAAAAGGTCGGCAGTTCGGCGGTTCGAATCCCTAGTGCCATATAATGGGGTGAGCTCCCGTTATTTGTCCCAGCTTCTGCCAACCTAGCAGTTCGAAAGCACGTAAAAAATGCAAGTAGAAAAATAGGGATCACTTTTGGTGGGAAGGTAACAGCGTTGGCTCTTCAGCTTTGAAATAGAGATAAGCACCGCCCCCTAGAGTCGGGAACGACTAGCACATATGTATGAGGGGAACCTTTACCTTATCTTATTTACAAAACGCTATGTGTGTATTTCTTGAAAAAAAATGAGATGTTTGAAATGTTTATTTGGGATAGAATATGATGCTAAGAGTTTAACTCAGATCACACTGAAATCAGTCTTTTCATGTTTTCAAAGGCTTCCCATTCATTTTGACCCCCAAATGACCTCCAAATGAAAGAGAAGAGTATAGGACTCAATGCTCAGGAAAAATGCTCCCACTTAAAACATCCAGTAAACTTACAAAAATTTCTATAAAATTATAATTATAAACATGGCAGAGCAAAATTATTAAATCTAGGGGAACTAACACACTAACTGTATTTAATTACAGATAGATTTTGGAAAGCACAATTTTCATCCAGTTTCCAACCTTCTCTTCTCAACAACTCTCCAGTCTCAGGCAGGTTGGCGAGAAGTTGGCAAATGCACAAATTGTGGGGAGAGGAGCTGCAAGAAGTGAATTATCTGAACCATTTTTAGTTGGGTTTCAGGCCAGGTTTTAACACTGCACTGGTCATACTTGTGGATGACTTTTTAAAGGGTCATGATGATGGTGCATTCTGTTCTTGCCATCCTAGATGTCTCTACAGCTTTCTTGTGGCTTTCCACAAGAAAAACACTTCTATGGTCTATGCATGCACAGAAGCGTCCGGGCGGGTGGGCGGAGCCTCACGCTGCTGTCGCTACCGTTTCACCCGACCAGGGGCGAACTGGTAGCAACCCACCACTGAGCAGGACATTTTGCTATTTATAGCATGTAAGTCCACTTTCGCTCTGTCTGGAAACTTCCTCCCACTATCTCTTTAAAAAGACCATAGAAGTGTTTTTCTTGTGGAAAGCCACAATTAGCAATCCTCTCATTTTTGGTCTGATTCAATGTATTGGGGAAAGACATTTTTAGTGTCCAAGAATAGGGAGTGAATCCTGTCACCTCTACATGCATGTCTGTGTCTTCTGTTTTGCAGACATAACAACGTGAACGCAGGATAGAAATAGGACAGTCTTAAAAAAGAGATTAAAGGCTTCTGTGCCGCCAGACATTACATTGTAAAAATCACTTTGTCCTAGCATATCCTTACTGAAACTCAGTCGAATGGACATAATTCTGCAATTCTTTCAAGGCTGCCTCTTTTCTACTTTTAGGCATGTGATTTGTCAGGACAGTCTTGTGGTCTGGACTATGCAATTGGAGCTTCCCTTGGTAGAATGAAATGACCCAGAACAAATGCAGTAGTTAATCTTCTTTATTGCTGAAATCAATAAGCAGATCCACGCAAAGTGTTGACAGTTCCTATGGAGGGAGCGAAAAAGGAAAAATAGCAGTTCCTTGAACTTGTAAAATGTTACAGCCAATAAAGCTCTTTACTCTCATTACACTTATTTCATCAAAAGGTAGGGGGTTTTTTTCTTCCAGGCATAACAGCATGAAGGGCAGGTATAAGTATTCACACATATGCATAGACCTACAGGCATCATTCATAGAGTAGAGTAGAGTAGAGTAGAGTAGAGTAGAGTAGAGTAGAGTAGAACAGAACAGAACAGAACAGAACAGAACAGAACAGAACAGAACAGAACAGAACAGAACAGAACAGAATAGAATAGAATAGAATTCTTTATTGGCCAAGTGTGACTGGACACACAAGGAATTTGTCTTTGGTGCATATGCTCTCAGTGTACATAAGGAAATAAAATACTTTCATCGAGAATAAAAAGATACAACACTTAGTGATAGTCAAGGTTACTAATAAGCTATCAAATCGTACTAGGAAACAAATAAAAACAATATAAATTGAAAGATACAAGCAACATCGTTATAGTAATAAGTGGGAAGAGATAGATCCCAGTAAGGAAGAGAAGAATAATAGTAATACAGTCTTAGTAAATTATTTGACAGGGTTATGGGAATTAGTTGTTAAGCAGAGTGATGGCATTCAGGAAAAAACTGTCCTTGTGTCTAGTTGTTCTGGTGTGCAGTGCCCTATAACGTCGTTTTGAGGGTAGAAGTTGAAACAATTTATGTCCAGGATGCGAGGGGTCTGTAGATATTTTCACAGCCCTCTTTTTGACTCGTGCGGTATACAGATCCTCAATGGAATTTAAATTTAAATTTATTACTTAGAGATTATTTTGTTAGTTTTACACCATAGACAATGTGTATATTTGTAGAGTCTCTTTATGTTTATATCAAGGGGAAAGAAACATTCAGTGGCATTGGAAGATATCACATCCAATCTTAATTTTGCAGGAAATCATGGGTTACAGAAACATAGAGTTGTAGAGTTAGAAGTGACTGCAAGTGTCATAGGAAAAGTTTCACATAGGAAAAGTTATTAAACCATCTTCAAGAGAAGGCTATCCATATTCTTCTTCAAAACTTCCAGAGATGGAGAATCCACAACCTCTATAGATAGACTGTTCCACTCTTATATACATCATGCCATCAAAAGATTTCTCCCAATATTTAATCAAAATTTGTTCTGTAGGTTTGCAGCCCAGCACCAAGTCTTCCCCAATTAAAAAAAGAGAGAGAAAATTACATTAATGAACAGTTTAGAACAAAAGTAGTTAAATAGGGTCAAGATATCTGGAATTTTAAGAAGGAATAGAGTATGAAAGAAAAAGAAGTCAATATGAAGAAACTAGGCATAGATACCTTAAAAGAATCCATCCTGAATCTTGGCTGAAAAGAGTAAAGATTGTGACAGATTCACGGGCCTCACTCTTGCAAAAAACATTTCTATCCAAGCAAAACTTGGATAGACTAATTACTAAGAAAATTAATTCAGAATTTTTCAGGTAAGAAAAAATCCAGTAATGATCTGTATTTCATCGCAAAGATGAAAGGAAACCACTAAAAGCAATGGAGCCACTATAATTTTTAAGACAATACATTTTAGCAATGGATTAATGGATGAAACTGATACTATGGGTAGTGATCCTGAATGGATTAATGAACAAAACTGATCAGTGAATACATACAACTGTACAGAATTCAAAATCATTTGAGCATCAGTGATCCAGATACTGTTATCAGATTAGGATTCAACTCTTGAAAAATAGATAGAAAGAAAATAGAATGTCTTCTATTTTCTGTCAAAATGCAAAAAACCAGCCCCAAATCTACCATCTTGTTTTACAGTGGCAATTAATGCAACTCAAGAGCAAATAAGACATTACAATGGATCTGCAAAAGGGACGTGGTGGTTCTGTGGCTAAGATGCTGAGCTTGTCAATCGAAAGGTCAGCGGTTCAGCGGTTCGAATCCCTAGTGCCGCGTAACGGGCGTGAGCTCCCGTTATTTGTCCCAGCTTCTGCCAACTTGGCAGTTTGAAAGTACACGAAAAATGCAAATAGAAAAATAGGGACCACCTTTGGTGGGAAGGTAACAGCATTCCGTGCGCCTTTGGCGTTTAGTCATGCCGGCCACATGACCTCGGAGACGTCTTCGGACAGCACTGGCTCTTCAGCTTTGAAACGGAGATGAGCACTGCCCCCTGGAGTCAGGAACGACTAGCACATATGTGCGAGGGGAACCTTTACCTTTTATCCACAAAAACCAGCCAATATCATAAACAGTTATAAAAGAAAAGCTCAGAGTGAGATCATTTGAAACTTTTAAAATATTTTCATTTGTGAAGAAGGTATACAAGGGCATTTAGGGAAGAACAAGGCTATTGTGAAAGGTATTCTTCAAAATACTAATGATGGGATACATTTTTTAAAAAATAAGGTACTGCTGAAAGGGGGAAACTCTGTATGCTGCAAAGCAGGGATCCTCAGTCTGTGGCATACCAGAAACCAGGCCGCATAAAGAAGCGAAGCCCAATCCAGGTAGTACACAAAACCACACCCACTCTGGTCCACGGGAAAAACTTTCTCCGTGGAACCGGTGTCTGGTACCCAAAAGATCGGGGGCCGCTGCTGTGAAATTAAAAGAGTACATTAATACCAATTGATATAACGGTAGCCATTGCAGCATATAACAACCTGATCATTAAAATGATGAACAAAGTGAGACTTGTTTTCAGTAATTGGATGGAGAACCACAAGGAATCCCAAATCTTTAGTGTAGATGTGAAGTTAAAAATTCATCCCAGATTATATCAAGGATGGGGGAAAAATGTCATAGAAAAGGATATAGACATGTCCTTGTAATCAGCTCAATTTGAGAAAGATTTTTGCTATTTGAATCCCAAATTTGTTTTTGCTGCTTAGTTCCTCCCCGCTCCCCAAACATTCCATTTATTGTTGATAAAAAAAAATATTCCCAATATATTCTCGATCCTGCATTTCACAGCCTAATATCCATTTTCTGGTTTTTCTTCAGAAGGAAAGGGGGAATGATTTTATGGGAGTTGGCTCAATGTGACTTTAAAAATCTGAATTGAGAAAGCTATAAAAGAGGAATTGGGAGAAAGAGCAGACAGGAAAGGGGGTGGAGTCTCTCTTCTGTTGCAATCCTCCCTCTCCATGAAACTCCTGTTCATTTCTTCTTGTTTGAAGACATCCAAGCTACGTAGATGCAACTGGAAATTTAGACAGCAGCCTATGCTAGTTCTTCTACATCAGGGATGTCAAACACAAGCTGGATCCGGCCCGCAATGTGGTTGGATCCGGTCAGGGGTGGGTTCTAAATTTTTTTTACTACCAGTTCTGTGGGTGTGGCTTATTTTGTGGGTGTGGCTTGATGGTCATGGGACAATTATTTAGGATTTACCTTTAATAAAAGGTAAGAGTAACACAGGGGGGTGGGGGCGGGGGGGTAGGGGGCGGGGGGCAGAACCAATTCGGTGACATCATATCGTCACCGCTACTGACTCAGGAGAACCGGGCTGAACTGGGAGGAACCCACCACTGGATCCAGCCCGTGGGGCTGTCCTGGAAAATGTAAGGGGCTGTCCCACGTTGCTTTGGCCCAGTCTACCCAGTGCGAAGAGGCAGCAGTTTGGGGAGTGGTGTCAAGCTGGCCACGCCCAACCAGTCGGCCATACCCAACCAATTGGCCACGCCCACCCGGCCCCCTGAGCCCTGATCTGACCCTCAATGAAATTGAGTTTGACACCCCTGTTCTACATGAAAAGACAGATTTTGTATGAAGCAGCTGGATTGTTTGCTTATTTCCTCAGCGGAAACAATAGTTTTATACAAGGATGTCCTGTATCTAAGAGATGCTTTGTAGCAGCTCCATCTTCATTTAGTAAAGGTCTCATGTTCTGGTCAAGAGAATTCAATTAACTCACATATCCATTGACTGATCGATTATGTGCCATCAAGTCATTTTTGACTGATAGTAACTACATAGATAGATTTTCCGCATGACGATCTATTGTTAATATGTTCTTTCATGCCTCCCAATGGTGCATTGATTGCCACTTCAACTGAGTCCATGCACCTTCCTCCTGGTCATCCACTTCTTCACCTTCCTTCCAACTTTCCTGATATTAGAGCCTTTCCCCATAGAGCTGAGTCTTTGCATAATGTATCCAAAGTAGGGCCTGGTCATTTGTGCTTCCAGTGCAAACTCTGTTTGTTTCATGACCCATTAGTTTGTTTCAGTGGTGAAATCCTCCACGGGTCGTGACCGGTTTGCTGCCCATACATGCGCGGTGCGCACCAGACGCATGCTGTGCACATGTGCATGCACAGTGCGTGCCAGACTCATGCTGCACGTGCATGCACAGTGCACACCAAATGCGCACTTCATGCAGAAAAAGGAGCCAGTTGAAGGTAAGTAGAACAGCGAGGGGGGAAACAGCTGTGCCGTGCGATTTAGATTAACTAGAAAGCAGGATTTCCTGCTTTCTAGCTAATATAAATTGTGCGGCACAGCTGATCATTGGAAATACCGTTTGGGATCAACAGGTAGCTTTTTTTTTACTACCAGTTCACCAAATCGGTAAGATTTTATCACTACCGGTTTGCCTGAACCGGTAGGATTTCACCACTGGTTTGTTTTCTTAGCTGTTCGGGATATTCTCAGGAGTCTTTTCAACAATGTGCTTCCTATCCTGATTTTTCAAAGTCCACCTTTTGCTTCCACAGACTGTCACAGGGAACACCATGATAACCCACATATCACATATCCATTAAAATAAGAGGAAAATCAGAGTTAATCAACCCCTACCTATATTCAGATTTCTTCAAATTAAAAAAAAAATCTTGTGTTTGAACGAGAAGGACTGAAGCTTGAGATTGACAGAAACATATCATGGAATAGTTCCTTTATCAAGAATAAAAATGCAACTTTGGAGAAATAGGCTGAAAGTTAACACAATGAAATTGTACAGAAACAGAAACAAAATTCTTTACTTAGGAAATAAAAATCAAATGCACAGGTTTAGGATGGGAGTGTAGGCATTCTACCTATTTAATTAACAACCCACTTAGCAAAATGTCTCTAATTGTTAGCATCCTAATCAAATCTAATTTTTCCCAAGGTTTTAGATAGATTTTTTATTCCAATTACTTGGGTAAGTAGTGCACTAGGGTACTAGTGTAGTGTACTAGTATAATAAATATGACCATTTAGAACATAAGAATCATTAAAACCCAGTTTTTTGACAATAATGCTATGCTTGGTTATTTTGAAATGTTGACTAGTATCATGAACTCACAAGATTTGATAGCTTTTAAACCCATGGAAAATGGTTGTCTTATGATTGAATCAATGAAAAAGGGTCATTGTCAAAATTTGGCTTAAGGAACCTGTTATGTTCTCATAGAGTTGTTTATAACATTCTGTTTATCTCATTGAGGGAGGATTCAGCAAAGAGGATATGCTTGATTATATCTATTTAACTACTTAATAGTTTGCAAACTATTAAAACTGTTCCACAAAACCATGTCTTCCTAAAAGTTTAAGGAATATATGAATGCTTTCATTGCTTCTTACACTGGAATTCTATCTTTTTTTAAAAAAATACAGATATGCAAGAGCAAGAGCCATTTCATTGGATGGAAAAGTTTATAGAATCCATAATGTTTCCTCCAGCGCATATTATGTCACACTTCGGAACTAATTGTTAAATGCTATGACATGTCTCTAGCAATCAGAAAAAGGAGCTGGGAAGAACATGTGACTCAATGGATGGGATTGCGTTTTGGATCTCTTGACTCTAATATATTATGCAGACATGGCTTAGTAGTTGACAACTTGCAAGCCGGAATGGAAAAGAAGGAATTTTGGTGTGAAAACCTGAAAGCAAAAAGTGCTTCCTTGCCAGATTGCTGTCATGTTGGAGAGTTGGTCGTCTTCCCCTCGAAGCTTTTCAGCAATGTTTCCAAAGAATTGGATGAAAATGAAAATCATCCAGAAGAAGGAGACTTTCTCTCATTGGAAGCTAGTGTGGAAACTTTAGTCAATGTTTCTGTTGGAAGCGATGATGGCAACGGTGGCAGCAAGAACATGGACCTCCCATTGGAGACCATCAACTGCCAGTTTATGCCTGTTGAAGATAAATTGTTAGCTGAAAAGAACAGCTTAGAGGAACCTTCAGGGAAGATCATCTCAAGAGCAGAGACAAAGAAACAATGCAATCATACTGCTGAACCAACTGAAAAAATGAGCACTTCTCATTATGAGGGAGCAATGAAAAACAATAGCAGAGAAGAAGTTCTCATACTTGGATACAACAACTCTCATGAAAGTAAAGATGTCTCAAAAGAAAAAAATTGGGAACCTGCTGTGGAAAAAAGTATATTGGAGGAGCAGATAGTTCGTGGAGCTACAGCCCTACAATATGAAAAATTAGATGAGAAGAATGACTGTACTTTATTCCATGAGGAAGATACGCTTTCTCAGCATCGTGGCAATGATGCGATTATAAGAGATTCCAATCATTCTCTTGCACACTCACCTGGTTCTCACATCTGGTCAGAGGATACTAATGTGGATGTGCGTAATGTTACAAATGCTCAGGATGAATGCGTTCTGAATGCACCCTTGGTCTCAGAAGTATCTGATTTAAAGAGTAAAACAGTCGCATGCCAACCTACAGACTGCCAAGTTGTCCTGCGCAAAAAAAAGGTAAGTTCATGTCATGTTCATGTCTGTGTAAGTTCTTACACAGAAAGAGAGATAGATAGATAGATAGATAGATAGATAGATAGATAGATAGACAGACAGACAGACAGACAGACAGACAGACAGACAGATGGATAGAGGATGGAAGATAGATAGGTAGGTAGGTAGGTGGGTAGGTAGATAGATAGATAGATAGATAGATAGATAGATAGATAGACAGACAGACAGATGGATAGAGGATGGAAGATAGATAGGTAGGTGGGTAGGTAGGTAGATAGATAGATAGATAGATAGATAGATAGATAGATAGAGGGTGGAAGATAGATAGATGATAGATAGATAGATAGATAGATAGATAGATAGAGGATGAAAGATAGATAGATTAGATAGATAGATAGATAGATGGATGGATGGATGGATGGATGGATGGATAGATGATAGATGATAGATGATAGATGATAGATGATAGATGATAG
>WNWU01000048.1:1070012-1080249 GCA_012654045.1 Ptyas mucosa | reverse complement strand
TTTCCTTTCCTTCCCTCTTCTCCTTCTCTCCCTTTTCCCCTCCTCACTTCTTTTCTCCTCCCCCCTCCCCTCCCCTTCCCTCCCCTTCCCATTTGTTCATCTATTTATTTATTTACTTACATCCTTATTTATTCCCACATCCTAATGCCTTTCCTTTCATCCTCTCCTCGGTGATGCCTCCCCTCTTGGCTAATCTCCCTCAGCCTTCTCTGTATATATTTATTTCCTGCCCTTTCCTTCTTCCTGTCCTCCTTTGCTACATCAAAAAGATTCCTTCCCAACAAATGCAAATAATGATGCTTTGTGGATGACACTATTAATTACATTGGGCATAAGGGATCCGGAATACTAACTTAAGGCAGTACTGTAATTAACACTTCAGGAAACTCTACACATTATAGCAATAGCACTTAGACTTATGTACCGCTTTACCGTGCTTTACAACCCTCTCTAAGCGGTTTACAGAGCCACCATATTTCCCCCAACAATTTGGGTTCTCATTTTACCCACCTCAGAAGGATGGGAGTCAACCTTGACTCATTAGATAGTCACTAAATAATTTAGTCTACATTCTACCTGCACTATATTCACAATCACTGCTATTCACAATTAATTTATTTTTAAAATTTATTTTTTATTAATCATATTTCTATGCCGCTCACTCTCCAAGGACTCTGGGTGGCTTACAACAATCGACAATATACTAAATAGCATATTGCCCCCAACAATCTGGGTCCTCATTTTACTCACCTCGGAAGGATGGAAGGCTGAGTCAACCTTGAGCAGGTGAGATTTGATCCGCTGATCTGCTGAACTAGCAGTCAGCTGAAGTAGCTGCAGTACAGCATTCTAACCACTGCACCACCTTGGCTCTTAATTGAAGTTCCCAATGATATTAGTAAGAGTAAGGCAATTCCACATTGCAACATAATCTGGGTTCTGTTCCATATGTTCCCTTCTGTTTCTTAAACCAACTTCTGAAAGTCCAGATTGGGATGCAGCTGGTTGACAATGGGTTGGGCTGGTGCTCAGTGTAGAGTATGGCTGATTGGTCATTCCTCCGATTCATGTTCTTTCCATTTGTGCTGAAGGCAAGACACACTAGCTGGTTTCTGTATAGAGCAGTCTACCAATGCTGGCTTTCCTTTTAGCGATTATTCATATCTCACTTTGGCTATGTTTTACTTTCCACACCTCCTTACCACATTGTCTCCTTTGACATTAGCCTCTTATCACATTATCTCCTTTGACATTACAACAAAACCTTTTCCCAGCCCCCTTGAGGTACTAACTATGCTCTGATGCTCCCATAATCAAATCAAAAGAGAATGACAGGTGGTGTTTTCATTCTCAGCAAAGAAGGGCTGCACATTCAATTTAGTAGAACTAAGGTACAACATTTCTATGTTGCAACTTTTTTTTTTAATGGAAAAGTGGGGAGAAGATTGCTTTGCAGAACTCTAACTGGAAAAGTAGAAAACCAAAGAGTATATACCTTATGTGCTTTTTCAAAAGGCAACTGAACTTTGTTTTCCACGAGAAGACATTTTGCCTCTCATCCAAGAAGCTTCTTCAGTTCTGAATTAAGGAAGCTTCTCGGATGAGAAGTGAAGCGTCTTCAAGGAAATAAAAAGTCCAGTTGCCTTTTGAAAAAGCACCTTCAGGAGGACAGAATGAGATGAGAATGAGAATCTCCATAGGCAAAGAGAGCATCCTTTGTCTAACTGAGCAAAACTGAAAAGATGGTCAGAATGTAAAGGTTGAATGAAAGTTGAACTTGTAAAAGTGAGGGCAGTTCATTGATTTAATTTTTTTAAAAAAAATTATTTATATGCCACCCTTCTCCGGAGAATTAGGGCGGCTTAGAATGCGTTAAGCAATAGCCTTCATACTTTTGTATATTTTATACAAAGTCAGCTTATTGCCCCCACAAACTGGGTCCTCATCAGTGTAACAATAATTGATCATCAGTGTAACAACAACAGCACAGGACAAAACAGATGCCCAGGCAGTGATCACTGGAAGAAAGGGATATGCCAGGCTATTGATATGCCGCCCCAGATCAATTGAATGTGGGATTGCTAATAGATGAGTATATTTCTTTTGAGGATTAAACACCAGAGAACAGAAAATTAAAGCTGGAAAACACATGTGGAAAGTACATTTGCAATGGGTTAGGAGGGGGAGGAAGAAAATGTCTATTTTTGCATCCCAAAAGTGGGTGCCTCATACTGGTAATGGGCCAAGCAAAAATCTTCCCAATGTCTGAATTTAACCTTATTGAGCTCAGCCTGTTCAAATATATTTGATATTGCAGAAATTAGAACTTTGTTCATTTAAAACTGGATCCTAGCTAAGCAACAGCACTTGACTGACCAAATGCAACAGTAAAGGTTCCCCTCGCACATATGTGCTAGTCGTTCCCGACTCTAGGGGGCGGTGCTCATCTCCGTTTCAAAGCCAAAGAACCAGCACTGTCCAAAGACATCTCCGTGGTCATGTGGCTGGCATGACTAAACACCAAAGGTGCATGGAACGCTGTTACCTTCCCACCAAAGGTAGTCCCTATTTTTCTATTTGCATTTTTTATGTGCTTTTGAATTGCTAGGTTGGCAGAAGCTGGGACAAGTAATGGGAGCTCACCCCGTTACGCGGCACTAGGAATTCGAACTGCTTTCGATCAACAAGCTCAGCATCTTAGCCACTGATCTTCCGCGTCCCAACTTTAGGATGTACCATATCAGTGTAACACAGAATACTACGTATGTCGCCATTGTTAGAAGCCATTGTTGGAAGCTGGTCTTTTGTGCGGTGGCACGGTCCTGGAGCAGACAGGCTGAGAACGTATTTGTTACTCTTTAAACTCTTTTTATTAGTTGTGAAGAATATGATATATTTCAGGACCCTATTTTAACAGAACCCAGTGCAAGACATGCTTCCAGAATCAGGTTTCTTTGTCGACTCAGAAGGTTGCTCATAAAACACACAAGTTGCCTTTTTTATTACCACTTTGTAGCCTTCACATAGATCAGAGGGGGAAACATTCTGTAATACAGGAAGATAAAAGTCTTTAAATTCTCATTGCAAATCTTGAATTGTAATTGTAATAAACTTCACAATGCCCAATTAAGGATGAAGCATCTAACCATAAACACAGAATTTTAGCTTTAGTTTTTCTCACTTCCACATCTGGGGTTCAAAAATCTGGATAACTATGGAGTGGGCATTTGCTATACGTTATTGACCCAAAAAAATCTATTGTCATAAGTTGAAGTTCAAAATACTGAATTATGGTAATTCTATATTCACATACAAAATAGAATTGACCTTGATCTCAAATTGTTGTGTACTGTTAATGCTAAGAATACTATAATATTCCAAGGAGTCTTTGAACAAACTCAGTGGCGTGCATTGCTAGTTTTTAGTTCTTAAAGTACAAGGGAAAATAATTTGTGCTGGGAACAACGATTGACTTTATTTGGCTGGAATAAAATCAAGACTCTGAAGGTGAAAGGACAACTGATTTTGGCTCATTCAATCATTTCCTGTGAAAGTTAAAAATAAGTTTTGCTGGGGGAAAATATAGCTTTTGTCCTTTAAGAAAAATGCTTTACAATATTGTAAGAACAATTACATGCAGTAGAAATTTCTTTGTCATGTGTATAGATTTTCCCATGTTTCCATCTTAATAATGCAACTAAACCAGGAAAAGTTTTTTCAGATATAAGCTTTCCATAGTATGTTAGAATTGTGATTTTTGCATCAATTTGTGATTTCCAAGTGGGACGCACCAACAGTTTTGTTGTCTAAAACTTGGGAAATAGCCCACAGTGAAGTCATCTCATAGTGTGAAAGAAAAAACTGCTGGGAACTTAATTCAGAACTCTTAGGAGCAATACGCAAAAGGAAATTAGCATTTTTTTTCCAGTTATCACTGAAGTGTTTACTTACAGTCACCACAAAGGTTCCTTTAGGAAAGGGAAAAAAAATATTTTAGCCAATGCTTTAAGGCCAATAAAGTTCATTACATTTTACTGCTGCTTAGTGTTCCTCCATCCAGGAAAAAAGGAGCAAAAGCTGAAATCTGATCATGGAGGCAGAATTTATTTTTTAGAAACACTATCTGTATACAGTGTATGTAATCACACCTGTCCCATTTGTTATAGTTCACACCAGACAACAGAAACCCAACTGGGATTAAACTGACAATTAAATATAAATTCCACGGAGCTAAGCATTTATGACAGTGAAAGATAAATGTTCCTTGCATCACATATCATGTGTCTGTGTTTTCATAAGTTTCTTATAAAAGGTAAGGAATTCAAGCAAGGTTGGGTAGGAATATTCAGCACAACCTGATTAAGCCACAACAATCCAGATAATTGTGATATGGCAGAAAAGGTTTCTGGTCTTACATGACAGGAATTTTGCAGCCTAGACTTGAAAATCCACTTAATATCTCATTTATGTTCTTGAATAAGAGAACTGGAACAGGAATTGATGGCATGAATATGTTCAAAAAGAAATAGAAATGCCTTAGCTCAGTAATTTAAATCAGCCTATCCTCAAATAATTTATCCATCTATGGTAGTATATACAGATCCTACCATTATAATATCTTAAGAGATAATGGAAATAGTAGAGAGTTAGCCTTTACAGGAAAAGAGTCGCGGTGACTCAGTGGCTAAGACGCTGAGTTTGTCAATCGAAAGGTCAGCAGTTCATCGGTTCGAATCCCTAGTGCCGCGTAATGGGGTGAGCTCCCATTACTTGTCCCAGCTTCTGCCAACCTAGTAGTACGAAAGCAAGTAAAAAATGCAAGTAGAAAAATAGGGACCACCTTTAGTGGGAAGGTAACAGCGTTCCATGCGCTTTTGGCATTTAGTCATGCTGGCCACATGACCATAGAGACGTCTTCGGATAGCGCTGGCTCTTTGGCTTTAAAACAGAGATGAGCACTGCCCCCTAGAGTCGGGAATGACTAGCACATATGTGCGAGGGAAACCTTTATCTTTACCTTTTAGTCTTTACAGACAGAAGGAAGATCTGTTACCAAAAACACAAACAGATAAACAGGGCTTAAAAAGAGGTTTACAAAAACACCCATGGCAGATGAGTGTTTGTTTAATTCACTTAATTCACATGAAGATAAAAAAAGGAGCAGGCAGGGGAAACACATTCATTCCAATAAAAGTAATTTTCGGCATACACAACATGTTTCTTGATCTGGTCTACTTTGTGAATGCTGATAAGAAAGAACCTTGGAAGTGATTGTAGAAACTCAAGGTACATTTAGAGATGTCTTTCATTATCCTTCATTTTTCCTTAAGTTCTCTTCTTGGATTCTCACTTCATCATACCAGGGGGAGGGCTTCAAAAATTTTAGCAAGGGGTTCTTTGCCCAGTTGCTGGGTGGGTGTGGTCATGGTGGGCGTGGCCTAGTCGGCCTCCTGAACCACTGCGAGGGGGGGCATTTTTGCCTTCCCCAGGCTCCGGAGGCTTTCCCCGAACCTTTGGGAAGGCGAAAATGGCCTCCCCAGGCTCCACAGGCCCTCTGGAGGCCAGAAATTGGCTCTTCCCAAACTTCCAGTAGGCCCATGTTTTGCCCTCCCTGAGCCTCCGGGTGCACCCGCTACTTACCTGCATCCAAAACGGGCCACATGGGGACTCCTAGGAGGGGAGGGGAGGGGAGGGGCAGGGCAGGGTGGGTGGAGCCAGCCAGGAGTGGGATTTGGGGATTCTCCAAACTGCACAGAATCTTAGCTAGAGGTTCCCCTGAACCCCTGTGAACCCCCAGCAGCCCACCCCTGCTTTGTACCAATGTATTAGACTGGGATAATTATTATTTATATAACAGCATTGCATCTGCAATTTTTCAACTCACACCTTTAAAGTCGAGCCTAAGGTTGACAATCTACTGTTTTAGCAGCACCCTGGAGAAAGAATAACTGAGTTTTATAAAATCTTTGATAGATTCACCACTGTCCTATAGGCTATGTAGGGAGACACTAATTATACAAGCAGTCTGAGAACAAATTGAACTATGTCTTAACAATTGGTCAACAATAGGTCAAAAAATAGGCCTATTGATTCCTATCCATTTATAGTAAATCAGCAGGTGATATGAAAGTTGACTTGTGGATTATTTGGAAATATTTGAGGTGGAAAACCTATTAAGCAGGTGGATGTTGACAAGAAATTACAGGTTAGCCTTTTTTAACTTGTAAAATTGAGACAACACAAAACTCCCAGTTTCATCTTTGAAAGGAAAAAAAAGTATTTTCTGTTTTAAAATCCTTTTATATAGAATTTCTTCCCTTAAAAATTTGGTAAGAATAGAAATACATTTATTTTACCCACTACAAACTCAGAGAGCACCAAGGACTCCTCATTTCAACCCTGAGCTACAAATATTCTCCTTTATTGTTTTTTCCCCAGTGTACAGTGTGATGTACTCAGGTATCAAAGTGTGATGTTACTCAGATAACAAAGCTCCTGACAAAATATTTGAGTATCCTATCAAAGTCACTTTGAATATAATATGCATAAACAGTTTTCAGGGGTTTGGGCTTATTTTTTTGTTCTTTCATTCTTGTGTTACTAATACAATGTCAGGAACCCCAGATCTGAGTTCTTGATCCCTTAGAAATGTATAGTCGTGTTTAACATTATACTAGCATATCATCTCTTTGATCTTCTTTGCCAACATCTGTAGGCTGGAGACTGAGCTGGATAAGATAAAAAGAACCTTATTGTTCTCCATGCATTTTTTTTTCAAAACCGAGTGAAAGTAAAACACATCCAGTATCACAAGCTGTATTGTGTACCTAGGTTATTTTTTCAGATGGAGTCCCAAAACAGTGTAATTACATAGCTACATTTAGAAATGTTAGTTACTATAAAGAGTAAGAGGCTCAAGGACTCTAAGATATAATTCTACTTTGTAATTTGCACCCTATAATAGACCTAGAGTTGGAATGACTTCAAGATCTTGATGTATTTCTCCTCCTTGTAAACACACGTGATGACACCATGTCATTACCAATTCACATCATTATGTGTCAGGGATGTGGTACCTAGTAGAGTACTATAAGATCACACCATGATTTTAAGTAAAATCAGACTTGACAGTATAACCTTTTGTTGAGGATTTCTTTCCCACAGAACAGTAAATTCTGAACAGTAAATGGATTTCACTTACCTTCACTACCGGTTCAGAACTGTGAGCACGTACCAGTGGTGGATTGCTTCCGGTTCGGCCTGGTTCGGCCGAGCCGGTAGCAGTGATGCCATTACGTCATCGAACCGGTTCTTTCTTCGGGAGCTGGGCCCTCCCGCCCGCCACCGTGTTATTCCTTCCTTATATTTCTTCATTTTTCGCCCAGCTGAGTGGTGCGGCACAGCAGATTGCCACACCTCAGCCGGGCAGATTCGCAACACACTTGCGCAAAGCGCAAGTTTAGTGCACATGCGAGCGAAGCATGCATGCGTGCGGTGATCACGCACAAAGCGCGCAACCGAAGAGGCGATCGCATGCAAAGCGCGTGCACAAAGAGAACCAGTAGTAAAGCCGGTTAGAACCCACCCTGGCGTGCACGCATGCGTGCACACAGTGCTTCTGTGCATGCGAAGAACCTTTTGCCCATGCGCAGAGCATCCATTATGTCATCCGGGTGGGAGGGCGGAGCCTCCCGCCACCGTCACTACCGCTTCACCCAAACCCGGGGTGAACCGGTAGAAACCCACTACTGCCACAGACCTTATACAAGAGTGTTTGAAGAGTGAAACAAGGCCAGAATCAAAATTGTATGAGGAACATATTGATTCTTTTGCTTTTAAAAAGGGCATTTTCTTCCACTTTTCTGACTCTCTTTAGAACAAAAGGCTAGAAAAGGGGCAGGCCATTCCTTTCAGAAGTCTGCTATGTTTACAGAACATTTTGAAAGTACCTGATGACTTCGTGTATAAGAACAACATATAGTCCAAGGGTTGCAGAAAGAATGTACAGTATTTTTTGCTTAGAGAATGTGAAAAGCAAATGTAGCTTATTGCTCTGTAATCCACGTACTACTGAAGCTGTTGTTGCCATGACCTTTAACTGGGAGTAACAGCGCATCATAGGCCAACAATTTTTGAACCGGAGTACTTTAAATGGGATCACTTACAGAATGTGTCCAAAATCTGGGACTCATGACTCAGGAGGAAATGGAATTTAGGAAAGTTGTGGTTGCTTCAGTGATACTGACTGTTGCCTCAGTCATGTAAGCCTCATGTTCAACGTTACTGACAGTTTAAATAAATATACAGAAAAACAGAATAGAACAGAATAACAGAGTTGGAAGGGACCTTGGAGGTATTCTAGTCCAACCCCCTGTTTAGGCAGGAAACCCTACACCACTTCAGACAAATGTTTATCCAACATCTTCTTAAAAACTTCCAGTGTTGGAGCATTCACAACTTCTGGAGGCAACTTGTTCCACTGGTTAATTGTTTTCACTGTCAGGAAATTTCTCCTTAGTTCTAAGTTGCTTCTCTCCTTGATTAGTTTCCACACATTGCTTCTTGTTCTACTCTCAGGTGCTTTGGAGAATAGCTTGACTCCCTCTTCTTTGTGGCAACCCCTGAGATATTGGAACACTGCTATCATGTCTCTCCTAGTCCTTATTTTCATTAAACTAGACATACCCAGTTCCTGCAACCGTTCTTCATATGTTTTAGCCTCTTTGTTGCTCTTCACTGCAGTCTTCCCAGAGTCTCATCATCTTTTTTATATTGGGACAAAAACTGGATGCAGTATTCCAAATGTGATCTTACTGTTAAGGAATATAAGCAGAGTAACCCTTGAGTAGCAAGGTTGTGCACATGAGAAACGGCTGAGAGTGATTGTGACTAAGCACTGTCAATACACAGACACACTGAGTTGTGATATTCTTTTACTTTTAGGAAAAAAGGAAAGCAAAGTCCAATAAACAATCCAGGTCATACACAGATAAAGATAGTTAAATTGTCAATCCAGGGATATTTTAAGAACAAAGTCTTCTTACCAGTTGTTGTAGTCATATAAAATAAAACAGTTCTTTTTGGAGTTGCAAACAGGAACAAGTACAGCAGTAAAACAATCAGTAAAACAGTAGAAAACAACAAGTAGCAATGATCAAGCAGTGATCATGCAGAGAGAACAGACAGAGAGGAGCAGAGGTAGCAATAATAATGTAATAAGAAAAAATAAGCCATGATTCAAGCTTCCTCTTAAGTACGTTGGCTACAGAGCTTGCCAACCAGAATACAGTATGATGCAATACAGCATTACAGTCTTAAAGCTATTCATTACATTTTGACTGCAAACATGCATTGATGGTTTACATATATTGCCAACCCAACCAGTTAGGCAATAGCCATTCCCTAACACTTACCAAGGCCTTATAAAACAGTACTATCACTTCACATGATCTTGATTCTATCCCTCTGTTAATACAGCCTAGGACTGCATTGGCTATTGGGGCAGCTGCAGCACACTGTTGGCTCTTATTTAAGACTCCAAAATCCCTCTTGCGGTTCTCGCTATTGAGCCAAGTTTCACCTAATCTGTACCTGTACATTTGGTTTTTCTTGCCTAAGTGTAAAACAGTTTTACACTTAGTATTACAGTTTCCCAGTCAGTCTTGCAAACCCTCCCCACACAACAGCAGCTGCTTGGAGGTAAACAGGATGGGAAGGGGCTGGGAGGGGAGAGAAGGGGAGGGGATTTTAGATGTTCTCTGCAGAGGTGGGTTTCAGCAGGTTCTGACCAGTTCTGGAGAACCGATAGCAGAAATTTTGAGTAGTTCAGAGAACCGGTAGTAAAAATTCCGACTGGCCCCGTCCCCATCTACTCTCTGCCTCCCAAGTCCCAGGTGATTGGGAGGAAATGGGGATTTTGCAGTAACCTTCCCCTGGATTGGGGAGGGAATGGAGATTTTACAGTATCCTTCCCCTGCCACGCCCACCAAGCCATGACACACCCACCAAGCCACACCCACATAACTGGTAGTAAAAAAATTTGAAACCCACCATTGATTCTCTGCCAATTCCCCTCAAGAAACTCAGTGGGGAAGCCAGCAGGAAGTCAGAAGTCGCACTTGCTGCCACTGCTTTTTGCACACCCATGGACATTCTGTTTCTTTGTTAGGTAAGAAAGCAATCTGAAATTATGTTCCAAAATGGAACAAGTTGTCTAGTCCAGGGGTGGGCAACTGTG
>WNWU01000048.1:1022871-1069612 GCA_012654045.1 Ptyas mucosa | reverse complement strand
GTTGAAGTCCACAGGTTGTAAAAGGGCCACAGTTGCCCACCCCTGGCCTAGTCCCATCTAAATGAAGATAAAAAGCATAAGAGAAAGTTTTGGGTTAGCTTGGGCAAAGAACTTTTCTATTGCCCCGTAATTTAAAAGAAGACGACATCAAAGCAAGCTATCAGGAGGAACAAATTCTATTTTTTAAAATTAATTTGATGGGCTGAGGGGGTGGCAGACAAATTCTGAAAACATAATATTCAACGTTGGTAGACTGTTCTTACCTGCCTTCACCTCTAAATTATTCTGTATAAATCCCATTATTTGCTTTCTGTTATATGCCTCCTGCTGAGTTTGGTTTTTTTTTGTATTCACAGCTTTTCCTCTACCCTAAATAGCAAAACAGTCCTGAATCCATGGGAAAATTACCAGTAGCTGGTCTGGGAGAATTTATTTCATAAAGCCAGGGGAGGGAGAGAAGAAGTTTAAATTTCATGTGAATAAACTGCTCTTCGGTTCCAGGGGCTCCTGTAAGTAGACTGTCTCAATTAAATTACACTGCAGTGGAATTTGCTAAGCGGAAAGCTAATCCATGGTCCTTTAAGGAAAAAGGATCCAGTAATTAGCTCTCAAAGGACTCTGCTTGTTATTTTACAACTGAGAAGAAAGCACAGAAGAGAATTTATTTATTGATCTAACTATCTGATAAATCAAGGAAGAGAGCAGAGCTATGGAATCTTTTTGAATAGACCACCTCCTGCTTCAGATGAGGTCAACACCCCCACTCAATTTCCTGTCCCAGAATATGGCGAAAGTCTGGTAAACATAAAGCTGAACAGGATTTAAAAATCTCCAGAGAGGGTTTGTGGAAGTGGGTGGCATTTGAAGGAATGGATCTTTTGTTAAGTAGAGTTCTCAGGGAGGGAGAGAAGGGTAAAAGAAAGAAAAGGGAAGAAGAATACACCAAAGATGGATTGTATTTAGCATATTGATTTAAAGTTTGGCAACAGTAGGATGCACAGGAAGTCAGGAGAGCCATCACTTCCAGCCCCATGCTGGCACTTCCTCTTCGTGTAAGAAATACGCTGCTAAATTAGCATCCAACTTCCAAACCAAGACAGTGAGGTGCAAGGACTCTCCGCAGGGCATTTTCCAGGTAGTGCACTCTGTGAATAGAGTTCTTGTGTTGAAGAAAGATTATTCTGTTTTGGTGCAATATTTACATCATCTATATGTTCTAGCCATTGCTACATTATAGCAGGATATATAATCTTTCTGTGGATTATATTATAAACAGGATTTTATTTTGTATCATAAAATATCTGAGGGACCATCTCTTGCCGGTCACATCTACTGTACCTGACCCATCACAGTGGGGAGGCAGGAAATGTTGTGGGTCCCATCCCTGAGGGAGATACACCTGGTGGGACCCAGAAGAAGGGCCTTCTCCGTGGTGGCTCCCTCTCTCTGGAACAACATCCTCCCAGAGATTAGAATGGCCTCCACTCTAGCACTCTTATGGAAGGTGCTGAAGACCTGGTTCTGCCAGCGGGCATGGGTAACCCAGAGCAGGATGGAGTCCATTAAATGGCACGTGTGATCTGCTGTCGCCAAGGCGGGGACGGGAGGTGGGGGTGATTTTTTTAAATATTGTACTATATTAATTTATTTGATTCTTTTTGTTAGTTTTTATTGTTTTAAATGTGGTTTTATATTCTGTAAGCTGCCTTGAGTCACCATGAGCGAATAGGCAGCAATATAAATTCAATAAACAAACAAGCAAACAAATAAATAATATAAGCAGAGCTCATAATCTTGCTGTGGATTACATTATAATCAGGCTTTATAATCTTAGAAATAGAATAACAGAGTTGGAAGGGACCTTGGAGGTCTTCTAGTCCAACCGCCTGCCCAGGCAGGAAACCCTACACCACTTCAGACAAATGGTTATCCAACATCATCCTAAAAATTTCCAGCGTTGGAGCATTCACAATTTCTGCAGGCAAGTTGTTCCACTTATTAATTGTTCTAACTGTCAGGAAATTTCTCCTTAGTTCTAAGTTGCTTCTCTCCTTGATTAGTTTCCACCCATTGCTTCTTCTCCTGCCCTCAGGGGCTTTGGAGAATAGCTTGATTCCCTCTTCTTTGTGGCAACCCCTGAGATATTGGAACACTGCTATCATGTCTCCCCTGGTCCTTCTTTTCATTAAACTAGACATACCCAGTTCCTGCAACCGTTCTTCATACGTTTTAGTCTCCAGTCCCCTAATCATCTTTGTTGCTCTTTTCTGCACTCTTTCTAGAGTCTCAACTTGATGTGGAAACCTCCAATTCTGGAGGTTTTTAAGATGAGATTGGACAACCGTTGTCTAGAATGGTATAGGATCTCTTGCTTGAGCAGGGGATTGGACTAGAAGACATCCATGGTCCCTTCCAACTCTGCTATTCTGTTATTCTGATTGGATCCCTCAGAAGGAGTTGGAGGAGGGTTTCCCTAGCAACTGGCAGCCCCACAAAAAATGTGTGAGCAGGGCTAAATTATTTGACATTTTTAAAGGGCTGTAGGAGAAAGTTTCCAGCTTCTAAAAATCAAAATATTTGGGAAACCTTTTCGGAGCTTTAATTCCTCCATTTGAGACTTCAGTTTCTTTATTGTGAAAAGTGACTTCACTTATTTTGTGAAAGAGTGAGAGTGAGTGAGAGTGTGAGAGTGTGTGTGTGTGTGTGTGTGTGTGTGTGTGTGTGTGTGTGTGAGAGAGAGAGAGAGAGAGAGAAGAGAGAGAGGTGTTAATGCAACATCACGCTGCCAATCAGAATAAAGACTGTAGTACAGGAAGTGCATTTTTTATAGGATAAAGAATGGCCTGCAGGTTTTAATAAGACTTCTGGGAAATGACTGCCATTGTCAGGAAGAGGGCTCAACATTTCAGTTCAGTGTGTGCCTCTTATTCTCACCCGATAATTAAAAACTCTTCTAATGACACAGAAGGAAGATACAGCCTAATTGTTCAATCAGACCTTCAGATGAGGACTCGGAGCCCTCAGAAACCATGAAAATAATCAGGCTGGCTTATCCTAATCCATAAACTTGTCGTGAAGACAAAATGAGAGGTTCCTTGAGTGTAAAAATGGAATTGTTGTGATCTATCATGTGTGTGATCTTGGCACAGAGTCAAGCGTGAAGGACAGTTTAGAAATGGCAGAAAAGCCTGAACATTTGATCCTCTTTACACATCAAAACCAGGAAGCAAACTTTGCCAGAAAACTTAGTCTTCAGACAAATGAAAGCTTTTCCACTGGACTGAATGTGTTATAGTATGTGTGGGAACCATGGTTAAGTGATACAGCATTTGTCTGCTACACAAAATCCCACGTTTAATAATTGGCACTAAGAGGTCAATTATGGGACCAACATGCTGTGTGGGGACCTTTGATGCCCATCCGATTCCCTTCCCCATAATTTTAGATTATTATGGAAAACTGCAAAACAATGTCTCAGCCTCTATCTTCATTTTTATTTTCAAAAATGCAGCTGCGCCCTCTTTAGAAATAAAAAAGGTTGAATAAAAAGATGCTTTGCCTGGAAGTGTGTTATCTGCAAGAGAAAAGGACAAAAGTAAATTGACACTGCTAGGCAGCATTCTGAAGGACTAGAAGAGGCAAGCAATTTCACCAGTTTGGCTTCTTATAACAGGCCACATCTAGCCATTGTCTGAAAGTTTCCTGCTATTTTGAGAGAGTGAAGTTGACACGCTCCTATGTTCTTTGTCCAAGTAGGTAAGAACTGTTACATGAATATTAACCCACATCCTCCAGTTGCTGCATTGGTTGTCAATAGACTTCCACAGGGGTGGGATTGAAAAATTTTAGCAACTGGTTCTCTGCCTGGTTGCTGGGTGAGCGTGGCTGTGGAGGTGTGGCCTAGTCAGCTTCCTGCACCACAGGGGGGGTTTTCACCCTCCCCAGAGGCTTTCTTTGAGCCTCAATGTGGGCGAAAACAGCCTCCCCTGGGCTCCAGAGGCCCTCCAGAGGCCAGAAATAGGCCTGTTTCCAGACTTCCAGTACTTCCAGTACTTCCAGTAGGCCTGTTTTTCGCCCTCCCCAGGCTCCAGAGGCTTTCCTCAAGCCTCTGGGAGGGCAAAAACATCCTCCCCCAGGCTCTAGAGAACCTCCGGATGCTGAAAATGGGCCCATTCCTGGACTTTCTTTACTTCCAGTAGGCCCATTTTTCACCCTCCCAGAGGCTCTGAGCGGGCCCTACACTTACTTGGCATCCAAAACGGGCCACATGGAGACTCCTGGGAGGGGCGGCGTGGATGTGAACTACTGGTTCGGCAAACCAGATTAAAATGACCATCCGGTTCACCCGAACCCATCTAAACAGGCTGAATCCCACCCCTTCACCCCTGGACTTCCAGATCCAGTTTGACTGAACTCAAGTCCTACATGAGATAAGCTGTACATAAACCCTGCAACTGCCTTCTCGGGGTGGACTCTGTCAAGTCCTTGAACTTGAGGATCATTTATATTCCCGAGTGAATATAAATAATCTTGGGCTTGAAGGCATTCTTTGTGTTGGTCTTCATTATAGCTTATTCCCAGAAATAAGCTGGTATCCTGCCTGTTCAACCTTCTGAAAGTTAATTACAGCTATGTGATTGAATGGGCATGTGGGATTTAGATTGTTTCCTTGAGTGTTTAGGTGACCACTGCACCATATTCTGACCAATGCAATCCTAGGCTGCATTAATAGAATAATAGAGGGATAGAATCAAGATCCCATGAAGTTCTAGTTCTGCTTTACAAAGTCTTAAGAAAGACCACACAACCAGTTTTGATCACCACAATATAAAAAAAAGATGTTGAGACTTTGGAAAGAGTGCAGAGAAGAGCAACAAGAATGATCAGGGGGCTGAAGAATGATCACAGGAATTGGGTATATCTAGTCTAATGAAAAGAAGGACTAGGGGAGACATGATAGCAATGATCTGATACTTGAGGAATTCCTACAAAGACAAAGGGATCAAATTGTTTTTCAAAGCACCAAAAAGCAAGATAAAAAACAATGGATAGAAATTAACCAAGGAGGGAAGCAACCTAGAACTAAGGAGAAATTTCCTAGCAATGAGACCAATCAACCAATGGAACAGCTTGGGTGCAGAAGTTGTGGGTGCTCCATCACTGGAAGCTTTCAATAAGAGATTGGACAACCATTTATCTGAAATGGTATAGGGCAGTGATGGCTAACCTTTTTGCCTTTGCGTGCCAAAAGCGGGGGAAGCGGGGGGCGGTCGCGCACTCGCGTGCCCACACCATTTAATGCCTCCCCGCCCCCGTGCATGCGCACTACCCCCGCTTTTGGCACGCAACGACAAAAACTTTCTTGGAGCCTTGGGAGGACAAAAACAGCCTTTCCCATCCCCCTGGAGGCTCTCTGGAGGCCAGAAATAGCCCATTTCCTGACTTCTGGTGGGCCCGGAAGGCCTGAAAATCATCTGGCAGGTGCATGTATGTGTGCTGGAGCTGAGCTAGGGCAACGCTCGCGTGCCCACAGATATGGCTCTGCGTGCCACCTGTGGCACCCGTGCCATAGGTTCGCCATCACGGGTATAGGGTCTCCTGATGAGCAGGGGGTTGGACTAGAAGACCTCCAAGGTCCCTTCCAACTCTATTATGCTATGTTATATTTAGTTGCTGATGTTTCTAATTCTTATTTTGTAGCTTGTGAACAGCCTGGGGTCTGATTATGTTGGGTGACATAAAAATCCTGTAAATAAATAATAAAATGTCCTGTGGTTGGGATTTTTGTCTTCCAGCAAACACACGCTAAAAAAAAAAATCAATGTTGATTTTTCATATCCAAGGCTCAGGACAATGGTTTACATTGCCTCTTCCCAGCAACAGGTTTGTTTGGAAAGACTGCTGTGTCTGTTCAACATTGGGAAATATTTTTTAAAAAGATTTGTGTGTTTACATAAATGCCATAGAAAGCTGAATGCAAAGTTCTTTTCTCTCAGGGCCATCTTTATAGCTCTCTTAAAAATTATTATCTCAGACCAGAATGTGTTCATTCAGATTGCTTTAAGTGTTACCGAAGCCTCTTGAAATATGACTCTTCTCTAGCAAAAGAGGAAGATGTTCTTTTTCAATCAGGCTAAATGAAGTACTGTTAAAAACAGAGGAAAAATACAAACATGAATTAATTATTTTTTGTTGTTATTTTGGGTATCTTACAGCTGCCTAGTTTTGACAGAGGGACAATATAATTAAGATAACAGGTTTAGCAAGGTTCAATAATGTCTGGTTACTCTTTTAGCCTTATTCAGACAGAAGTGTGACACATGGTGTGAAGTGCCCCTTTGTCTTTATTGTAACTTTGTGCTGACAACCAGGTGCTTTAAACTCCTACTGTGTAACCTCCATTTATAGAATGGATTTCCTCACTCTTTTTTTGTCTCTATTTTTATTTATTACCTCAACTCGAAAGCTTAGATATCATGTGCCTCACAGCTGTTGCTCTATTCCCTTGCTGATGCTTTAACAGCACATTTTAACATTTTACATCTGCAGGTTTTGTTTTGTTTTGTTTTTCTTCTACATCTGTGTTTTCATGAGGGATTGGGGTTGTTTTCTAATTGATTCCGCTGTAAGTGAATTCCAGAAGTATCATTCATGTTATAAAAATTGTGATAAACATGCTGACCAGTGGGATATGTTTTTCGAAAAATAATGCATGTTATTTCGGCCATTTTAGTTGTTTTCATCTTTGGGTTTAGTAGAATTCAGTCTGTTATGTGGATCTTCCCTCATCTATCATCTGAATCATTTGCCTTTTGGGATGGCTGAAAGTTTGAGGAGATTCTTGAGCTAACTGAACAGCTGGAAAAACCACAGGAAGTGTATTGTGTATGTGTTGAGTAAAATATATGATAAGTGAATCAGCTTGAGTTGTGTTTTGCATGAACATGGAGTTGAAGGTTGAATGCTGACTCTAATGAAAGCAATACATAATGGAAGTACACGTGAATGGAATGGTTGCCATCAATGATTCAACATTGAGCAGAGAGTCAAGAGAATCTTCAAGGGAAATATATTAATGGATAAAAGTATAATGGTGCTTATGGTAATTGTAGAAATGTATTGGTTTGAGACACAGTATATGTCACTTTTGCATGTGGGTGATGCTGTCTTATCAGCTGAGAACTTGAATGTTTCATTGTGAACATTAGATCGATTACATAAATGGAGTAATAGATTTGAAAATTAATATACCAAAGACCTAACTAATTGTGTTTGACAGGGGAAATGGAACAAATTGTTGCAAAAATAGCAAAAAAAAAAAAAGTAGAGCAAGTAAGGAAAGTTGTATTCTTTGAAAAAATGTCTGCGAAAATGGGAAACTAGAGAAATTTAAGACATGCAAATACTGATAAAATGATAAGAAATGAACAAGTGTTGAAAGATTTTTTTAAAAAAGAATCTGAGTGTAAGAATGCATTTCTGCCCAATTGCTACATGGAAATGAAAGTTGGGTATATAAGCAGAAATATGACACTAAGTTATAAAAGCAGAACTGGAGAAGCAAGAAAAGATATGGTCAAGAATGAATCTATGTTGGCTCACTGAGGGCCAAATACAAACAGAGTAACAAGTACAAAGGAAATAAAAATATATCTGTCTGTCTTCTACCTATGTATCATTGTAATCAGCCATAATTTGCTAGGACTCCTGGATGATTAATAAACTTTAATGCATGGCTTAGAATGTTCATGGAAATCTAAATATAATATCCATACATTTATATCCTTGAAACAAATGAAAAACAATAAAACAGAAACCTAGAAAGCATCAGCTCAACCCCAAAAACCCAAAATCAATACACCAAGTAGGCCAACGTATACTCATCTGATAGACTGTTCCAAATGCTTTCCACTTCTCAGTTCCTCAGGCCCCTTACTTCACAGAAGAGTGGTCCTACTAACAACTTCTTCCAGGACACGTAAGTCGATTCCGGTTGGAGAATGCATTCGGCACTGACATTGGATAAGACAAATGCTCTGTCTTAAACATTGGCAAAAAAAGAATCAGAACATAAAATACAAGCTAGATGGACATGACCTTGTAGACGACCCTCACTCTGTCAAGGACCTTGGAGTACTCATCTCTAAAGATCTAACTGCCAGAGCCCACTGTAACAACATTGCCCAAAAGGCATTAAGAGTTGTTAACCTAATCTTGCATAACTTCTTTCCTGGTAATATTGTACTACTAACTAGAGCAGGGGTAGTCAACCTTTTTATACCTACCGCCCACCTCTGTTAGTAGTAAAATTTTCTAACCGCCCACCGGTTCCACAGTAATGGTGATTTATAAAGTAGGGACAAAACCCCTACCACCCACCATGAAAGCTGGAACGCCCACTAGTGGGCGGTAGGGACCAGGTTGACTACCACTGAACTAGAGCATACAAAACATTTGCTAGACCAATTCTCGAATACAGCTCATCTGTCTGGAACCCGCACTGCATATTGGACATTAATACAATTGAGAGACTCCAGAGATATTTCACGAGAAGAGTCCTGCACTCCTCTGCTCGCAATAGAAAACCTTATGCCACCAGACTTGAAATTTTGGGGCTTAGACAACTTAGAACTATGCCACCTTTGGTCTGATGTAAGCATAGTACATAAAAATATCTGCTACAATGTCCTACCTGTCAATGACTACTTCAGCTTCAACCACAACAATACACGACCACATAATAGATACAAACTTAAGGTAAATTGCTCCAAACTCGATCGCAGAAAATATGACTTCAGCAACAGAGTGGTCAATGCCTGGAATGCACTACCTGACTCTGTGGTCTCTTCCCCAAACCCCCAAAACTTTAATCTTAGACTGTCTACTGTTTGTTTTGTTTTGTTCTATTTAGATTTATATACCGCGCTACTACCGAAGGACTCAGGGAAGTGAACAGCCAAGGATAAAACACATACACTATAAAATTTAAAAAACAATTTAAAATGTATTAAATAAATTTGGCCCATACCAATCAAAACACTCCTATTTTAAAAACAAATTAAAATTAGACAATTTTAAAAAGTTAGGCCAGCCCAGCTTGTTGAAATAAAAAAGTCTTGAGGGCGCGGTGGAAAGTGCGTAAATCTGGGATCCTCTGTATCTCCAGAGGGAGCTCGTTCCAAAGGGCAGGTACCCCCACAGAGAAGGCTCTCCCGCTGGGGCCGCCAGTTGACACTGTTTGGCTGACGGCATCCTGAGGAGCCCCTCTCTGTGGGAGCGTACTGGTCGGTGAGAGGCTACTGGTGGCAGAAGGTGGTCTCGTAGGTACCTGGCCCTGAGCCATGGAGCGCTCTAAAGGTGGTAACCAATACCTTGAAGCGCACCCGGAAGACCACCGGGAGCCAGTGCAGCTTGTGCAGGAGAGGTGTTACATGGGAATGCCATGTCACTCCCGTAATCACCCGCACGGCCGCATTCTGGGCCAGTTGGAGCCTCCGGGTGCTCCTCAAGGGGAGCCCCATATAGAGAGCATTGCAGTAGTCCAGGCGGGAAGTGATGAGGGCATGAGTGACCGTGCATAAGGAGTCCTGATCCAGAAAGGGACGCAACTGGCGGATCAGGCAAACCTGATAGAAAGTCCCCCTGGCTACAGCTGTCAGATATTCTTCTAAAGACAGCCGTGTGTCCAGGAGAAAACCCAAGTTGCGAGCCCTCTCTGTGGGGGCCAACGACTCACCCCCAATAGTCAGTGATGGCACCAACTGACTATATCAGGATACCAGAAACCACAGCCACTCGGTCTTGGACGGGTTGAGCCTAAATCTGTTTCTCCCCATACTGTTGACCTCACCCCATTCCTAAGAGGTCTGTAAGGAGCGTGCATAAATGCACCAACGTGCCTACCGTCCCTGTCCTAATGTCCCTTTTTATTCATATCCATTTCATGTATTCATAATCATGTTTATACTTCTATCTGTAATCTTATATATGCTTGACCAAAATAAATTAATTAATTTAAAAAAACCAAACCAGAGGTTTAAAAAAAAAGACCTGAATTGTAGAGCAAATGTATAAAGCACGAGTACATGTTCAAGAGGAAGGGGAAATCCAAGATAGTTATATTTGGATGGAGTTGAGAAGATCCTCAAAAAGAGAGAGAGAGAAGTGAGAAATTCAAGATCAAAAAGCGGTCTATGAAAAAGTGCATGGACATGGTGAAACAAAGATGTTTTGCATGATAGAAAGGTGTAGAGAAGTATAGTGAATGCTGTTGATGTGAGCTATTTCCCTTTCTTCTCTTATCTCATACGTTTTGCTTCCTTTGCTTATTATTTCTTGTCCCTTTTATGCACTTTGCATAATATTGGATATCGCAAAAATAATAGCAGGATGGGTATGTATGTTACTCTTGAGAAAGATCCCCCTTGGATCACTTTGTCAAGATTTTTCTCATCCTTTGGATCAAGATTTCCTTTCTGCTGTAGGCATCCTCCCTCTTATAAAAAAAATAATGCATTAGAAAAATAATGTGTCATATAAAGACTGTATGTGTTCGTGTCAGAAAAAAAAAATCATCTACCTGTTTAAATTATGCCAAGCGTATCTTGGCAACGTTTCGACGAGGTCCCACTCATCATCTTCAGGCTGATGTCTTCGGCTTCGTGCTTGTGCGAGCAAAGCATGATCGGAGATGCCGTCTCTCTATAAATACTGGTGGGGAGGTGTGGAGGGGTGGCTTTGTTGTTGCAAGCGGGTTGGTTGGCTATGTTGTTACAACTTGATTAGTAGATGGAGTTGATGTTTGCAGATTAGTCAGCTGTTTCGTAACATCCTGTGTGGCCGAGATCCTAGCTGTATGCCCATTACCTCGGCCACAGAGGATGTTACGAAGCAGCCGACTAATCTGCAAACATCAACTCCATCTCCTAATCAAGATGTAACAACACAGCCAATCAACCCGCTTACAACATGATCCCCTTTTGTGACGTTCTGCCAAATAAAGTCAATGGGGAAGCCAGGTTCACTTAATAACCGTGCTACTTATCTTAACCACTGCAGTGATTCGCTTAACAACTGTGGCAAGAAAGGTTGTAACATGGGACAAAACTCACTTAACAAATGTTTCATTTAACAACAGAAATTTTGGGCTCAATTGTGAGTCGAGGGCTACCTGCATTTACATCACATCACAATAAAAAGGGAGAAAGCCCACAAATCTATACCAAGTCTTAAGTATGCATTTAGCTTACATTAATCGCACCATAGACGTATTTTCTTCATTTCATTTTTTTTTCTTTTCAAGGAGAAAAGAAAAAAAATGGGGATGTTCCCTAGTTTCTTTTTCAATTATGCTTTGTTTTGTTATAAAGTTTCTGGAAGCAAATCAGTGGTGGGTTCAAATTGTTTTACTACCGGTTCTGTGGGCATGGCTTGGTTGGCGTGGCATGGCATGGCATGGCATGGCTTGGTGGGTGTGGCAGGGGAAGGATACTGTAAAATCTCCATTCCCACCCCACTCCAGGAGAAGGATACTGCAAAATCCCCATTTCCTCCGGATCAGCTGGGACTCAGGAGGCAGAGAATAGATGGGGGTGGGGCCAGTCAGAATTTTTACTACCGGTTCTCCGAACTACTCAAAATTTCTGCTACCAGTTCTCCAGAACTGGTCAGAACCTGCTGAAACCCACCTCTGAGGCAAATGCATTTAACCAGTTTGAATGCACTCATAATTGTTCGAGTTTTTTTTTAAAGAGAAAAGAATCCTTGCTTACTCAAAATTACCATGCCCAGGTTTTTTGGGGGGGACAACAATCTTGGGACAGACACTTCTTGTTGAGACTATTGGCCATATGCTTTGCCTCTTTCTTGTCCTTTTTTTCTAGCTCTTTTTCTGCCTGAAATACACACCTCTTGCCTTGGATGTGAAAAACAAGGGGAGGAAAAGCATGAATTATCTGTCAACATTATTGTGACAGCTCATATAATTAATTCTTTCCCTTCAAGAATATAGCTCCCATGGACTACAATGAGAAAAGGAGTTTTTAAAAAAAGGAATCTTTAAACATCTGATTCGATTTAGCAATGTGGGAAATATTCTTGACAAACTGGAAACCAAGAACAGCTTTACACATATTACCTTATTGACTATGTATGCATAGTTACGGCACCGGGCTACCCACCCCTAAATCAAGTCAATCTTTTCTACACCCTGAAATCTGGAGCAAACATTTAAATTCCAAAACACAGGGCTGTCCTTTAATTCAAAACACAAGGCTCGTTTCTGCATTCAAGACACTCCCCAAAAAACAGTGAAGAAAGGAATAGTTTGCAGGAGATAGTTGGATGACCAAGATAGAGAACCAGATGATAACCTATAAAAATGAATTAATGATGAGCATTTAACAATTTATGTGCTATGGGCAGAAATATAACGTAGGTTTTTTTCCTATCATTTGGTGCATGCTAATATACCAGTGGCCTAATTGTAGCTACAGTAGTGGCCAAAATTGTGGAAACCTTTTGGGGAAAGTGTATTTTCTAAAACTGGCTAATAACACCACTTTTTTTTCGGAGTAGTACCATAAAATTATATATCAATGGAAAGATAATTTAACCAAGAATGTAAGGCAATAACTTTTATGAAGGATTTACTATTAGAATAGCAGTTACAGTATAAAGAAGAAAAGTGAAACATGTAGAAAAAAGAGATATACAAAAATTATCACCATAGAAAAAAAGAGATATACAAAAATTATCACCATGTCAGTTAATACTTAGTTGGGTAACCTTTAGCATGAATTACAGCCTTACAACATCTTCCCATGGAGTAAACCAAATTTTTTAATTCTGCAGCTGTTATAATGTGAAACCAAATTGAATGATTGCTTCTTTTAACTGGGTTTGATTGCTGGGTCGCTTCTGACTAATACGTTTTTTTAGTCGGCTCCATCGATTTTCAATTGGGTGAAGGTCAGGGCTATTCCCAGGCCATTCTAGCGGTGGAATATGATTATCTTGAAACTCCAAAAAAAAGTGGTATTATTCACCATCAAACCTCAAAAATACACTTTTCCCAAAAGGTTTCCACAATTTTGGCCATTACTGTGAATAGTTAACTTCTACTGACAACAGAAGATGCAGGGAATGGAATATTGAAGAGCAGGTAGCATTTATGTCCATTTATTTCCACATGTTTGGATACAAATTGTGGCTGTTCCTTGACTGGAATGTGCTTCATTCACTACTCATATATTAATCAATTCTCAACTTGATTATTGTAATGGCCTCTACATGGCTGCCCATGAAGAGCACTCAGAAACTATAGCTAGTCCAAAATCCATCAACTCAAGCAGTAATAGATTTGTGCATGTGTCCCCAAAGCTTCATAAACTTCAGTGGTTTCCCCTTAGGGCAAATTATACTATTTAGCTCATGTTATTTCATAAACATGTTCCATGTTGTTCAGTGGGGTTTAATTCTGAGGAAACCTACTTTAGAAACAAGATTGTTATGTGTACAATTTGCTACGCAACATACCTCAATTCTGTTTCTTATCAGCAGGGTTTAAGTGGCTTCATTAGGAACAAGATAAAAGCGAAAATTTGGTTAACAGCTTGTGTGAAAAATATGACAAACCATGGATCTTTATTCAGAAACACAGGGAAATGCATTTGAAATCATTAAGATCTGTCACTCACTTTGCAGGAATGATTAGTGAAACGGACAGAATCTGCTGAGATAGCCAAACTAACTCCTTTAATTAAGGAGAACTCATTATTGGAAACCCTGTTTACATTAAAAAAGAAAAAATTAACTTATGGCTTTGATGATTAGGAAATAAACGGTTATAGAAAGAAGTGAATTGTGAGATTTAATTATAACTGTATGCATAACTACTGAGAGAAAGATCAGACGTCATTACTTTATATTTCTTTTACATATTTTCTGTTCATTTATTTTCTCCGTTTTCTCCGAAATGAAAAATATTTTTTTTTCCTCAACAAGAATTTCAAATTCTCATGAGTAATACAGTATGTGGTGTTTCTGCACTTATCTGCACTATTTATTTATTTATTTATTTATTTATTTATTTATTTATTTATTTATTTATTTATTTATTTTATTAGTCATATTTCTATGCTGCCCACTCTCTGAGGACTCTGGGCAGCTTACACCAAAGACAGCATACTAAATAGCATATTGCCCCCAACAATCTGGGTCCTCATTTTACCCACCTCGGAAGGATGGAAGGTTGAGTCAACCTTGAGCCGGTGATATTTGATCCGCTGATCTGCTGAACTAGCAGTCAGCTGAAGTAGCTGCGGTACTGCACTCTAACCACTGCGCCACCTCGCAGTGACCAAGCGATATGGTTTCTCATATTTCAATTACATCCCAATAAAGATATAATCACAAAACCCTTTCTAATGTGCTTTTTAGTTGTAGAGTTGACATATATTTCATCCTCAATGCCAAGGCTCATACTTACAAACATAAAGCCTACAACCACTGTAACACTTATCAAGATGCATTTAATTAGGGGAATATACTGTAGCTCTCCATAGAGCATCAGCATTCAGGTTGATTGACAGACTGATATAGCCACATGTATCAAGGATGCTTCATAGTTTTCTGACAGGTCAGTGTGATCATTTGCAGGTTACATCTTTCTTAAATCTTGAAAAGCTACCTAAAGTGACTTACCACCATTTTTCCCGCTTACGACCATTGCAGTATACCCATGGTCACCTGGCCAAAATTCATATGCTTCACATCCGGTTCATATTTATGACAGTTGCAGGGTCATGTGATCATCTATTGCAACCTTTTTACAAGCAAAGTCAATGAGGAAGCCAGACTGACTTAACAACGGTGTTACCAATTTAACAACCGTAGTGATTCTTCAACAGAGTAGCTGCTATTAGATGACAACTAAGGGGAAAAATAGAAATCAAATGGAACTACTAGTCTCTCAACAGAGTTAACTGTTTTCCATCATTTGCTACTGCTGCCAAACGGATGGTGTTCGTGATGAATAATGTGCATAGTTCTGAACTTCAGACCATAAAACTTGTCGAATTATGAGTCAAGCCACCAGGGTACATGACAGCACCTTGAGAGAGGAAAGTAAGAGTCCAGAAGGAAGATTAAAAGGAAGTTAGTGGGTGGGACAGAATTATTCTTTTGCTATCACAGCGCATAAAACAAGCAGGAATTTCATGAAATCATCAGTGACGAATTTGGACCAGAGAATAAAAAAACGCCCTTTGGAATGTGGCTTTCTTAAGAGGTCAGCTATTTAATCTGGTGCCTAATGAAGTTCAGTCATTTCTCTTGTGACACTTGATTTTTCCTTCCAAGCCTCTTGTTGAGGTTTAGATTTGATGAACCCAAATTAACTCTGCCAAAACCACTAATACCAAGTTTCATGTCCAATTCTGAGGGGAAAAAACGCTACTTGTCTCATCCAATTCAGGTTAAATAAGCCATCAATAGCATCAAGTTTCTTAGGTGAGTCCTGCAGATATAAACCTTACTGATCTGTCATTTAGATTCTTGAAATGTCTACTTAATACCAAACAGAGGTCTTCCTTTGCAGGGGCCTACAAATAAATCTTTTGGGAGACTGGGGTTACAGAATGTTTCAACCTCACAATCTAATATATTCTGAAGTCAAAAGAAATAGTGAGCTCTAAAAAAGCCCAGTATTCTAAGTATAAAAACATATCCTTTAATATAAATAGATAGAAAACAGAGTGTTTTAAGGTAAGAATATAACAATGTAAAGTTTGTGAAAAAATACACATTGATGAGGAAACAGAACATGGTTATGTATAAACACATTCAAAATTAATACAGACCACAAGAATGTTCATTTCTAAATATCTAGGTTTAAAATAAGCAAGTTATTACTATAAAACTCAAACTGTGAATCTTCACATCCAAAGGTAGCTAATACTGTGAAAGATGTCTTGCATTTCTTTTTTTCAAATAATTTTATCGAAAATTAAAAATGAAAAGAATAAGTCGACACAAAAAATAGAAACATAAAAGTGCAAAAAGAAAAAAGAAAAATTGGGTGTGAAAAAGAAAAAAGGAAAGAGAAAAGGATAGAGTAAAAAAACTTCCTTTAGGTAAGAACAATGTTAGTTGTTTATTACTATCGCTAAATAAAACTCTCTTCTTCTGTTCATTTCTTAGATAAACTCTTAAATATAAAAAAGGCCAAATGCTATACAATCAGTATTTGACAGTAACAGTCCAGTAAGGAAACAGACATAATTATTTGCTTCTTTTAAGCCTGATCAAACAAGCCAATCTTATAAACCTTCCCTAAATTTTAAAAATTTGTTCAAAAAAAGTCTCAAAGGTAATTTGCTGATTATGTCTTTCAAAGCAAAACCCATCTTTACAGATTTCTTTTGTATCGGTGAGTAAAATTTACTCCTTTGTCACTTCTGAAAAAGTCCTTTCAAATCTTAGCAGAGCTCTTTTGACTATCCAGAAGAGAAAAAAAAACCTAAAACAGTTTCCTTCTTTAATATTTATTCACCCCCTTTAAGGAATAAGTAATCCACTGGTATTGATTTGTATTACATTTGAAATTCCCTTCTCATTAATTTCATAGACATCCACTGCAGCTTGTTCATATTTTGCAACTTCATTAGAATATGCTTTGTTAATTTGATCAACCATTTTGTCCAAAAACCTGAATGATTTCTGTTCCATTTTCTTTTTTCCCTGGCGGTAGGTCTCCTTATCATTTAAAAGAAAAGAAAAGAAGCAATCTCCATTTTTCAGTGCAAAAATATATTCTCAATAATTCAAAACTGTAATTCCAAAACCCTCTGGTCCCTTAATCCAGGGATGTCAAACTCAAGGCCTCGGGGCCAGATCCGGCCTACGAAGTGCTTAGATGTGGCCCACACCTGAAAACAGTGAAGGACCGGCCTGCAGTGTCTCTGCCAGTGAAAATGGAGTTTGGAAGGGCCACACGTGACCCTCCCAAGCTCTGTTTTCGGCTGCGACAGCCTCCTGAAACCCTCTGCCAGCAAAAACGGAGCTCGGGAGGGCCGCATGTGACCCTCCTGAGCTCCATTTTCACTGGCACAGTGCTCGGACCACCACAGAAGCCTCCAACATGAGTGACATTGAGCTGGCCATACCCACCCTGGCCACACCCACCCGGCCCCCTGCAGTCAAACACAACCCTAATGCACCCTCAGTGAAATCGAGTTTGACACACCCTGCCTTAATCCATTGTTAACTTTTCAAAATCCACATACAAAGCATCCTTTTGCTGCATAGTTGAAATCATATATTCTAAAAAACGTTTAAAATAAAATTTACAGCATTGCCTTTTAAAAGGAGGTGTAAGACTCACCCAATAAATACAGTAGAACCAGGAGTGAAATGCTCCTGGTTTGGACTGGATCGCCTGATCCGGTAGCAATGGTGGCGGGTGGTTCGGAGAACTGGTAGCAAAAATCCCTGTGCACCCCCACTATGCCCAGCTGAGTCACACGATCATCAGAGGCTTTTTTTTTCTTTTAAAACCATTTTTTCTACAAAGCATTTTTTTCTGCAACCTCTTGGTCGAAGAGGTGGTAAAAAAAATGCTTTGAAAAGTCTCTGATGATCCCAGCTGAGTTGCCTGATCACAGAGAGGCATTTTTTTAAATGCCTCTCTGACAATCCCAGCTGAGTTGCCTGATCGCCAGAGGCTTTTCAAAGCATTAGAAAAAATGCTTTGAAAAGTTAAAAAAAAAAGTTGGCCACGCCCACCCACCCTCCCCACCAAGCCACGCTCACATTACCCTCCCCACCAAGCCACGCCCACAGAACCAGTAGTAACACATTTTACATTTCATCCCTGAATAGAACCTTCCCAGTTCAAATGGTCATAATCTTTCTAATATAGAAAGAAATTTAAAAAACCAAAAAAGGTAACTAAGACATAAGGCTTGGTTAAGTTTAATGGTTGCTTCGCAAGTGCGAACTTGATGTAATCCCAACTCCTAGTCACTCCGCTAATAAGACGACTATAAAAACAGTAGTTTCCATGGTCTACTCAGGAGAAGCAGCTTAAAGTTCTTTCCTTTATTCCAGGGAAATTATGCCAGCTTGAATCCAGCATCCAGCTGTGATTCCCTTCACAAAAGTTATCTTGCTAGTCAACAAAAGCCACTGAGATGTCAGCTCACCGTAGCACTCATGGGAAATAGGAAGGTGTTTTGAATTTCTAATGGGGGTACCTGATGATCCCATGATTTAATTTTTACCCTGATTTCTTTAGTAACAGAGTAGCAGCACAGAGGTTACAGTAGTGGCCAAAATTGTGGAAACCTTTTGGGAAAAGTGTATTTTCTAAAACTAGCTAATAACACCACTCTTTTTTTGAGTAGTAGTACCATAAAATTATATATCAATGGAAAGATAATTTAATCAAGAATGTGGTGCAATAACTGCTATGAAGGATTTGCTATTAGAATAGATGTTACATTATAAAGAAGAAAAGTGAAACATATAGAAAAATCAAGATATAGAAAAATTATTGCCATGGAAAAAACGAGATATACAAAAATTATCACATCAGTTACTAGTTGGATAATCTTTAGCATGAATTACAGCCTTACAACATCTTCCCATGGAGTGAACCAAGTCTTTTAGTTCTGCCACTGTTATAATGTGAAACCAAGATTGAATGATTGCTTCTATTAACTGGGTTTTATTGCTGGGTCGCTTCTGACTAACAAGTTTCTTTAGTCGGCTCCATAGATTTTCAATTGGGTTAAGATCTGGGCTATTCCCAGGCCATTCCAGCAGTGGAATAGGATTATCTTGAAACTCCAAAAAAAAAAAGTGGTGTTATTAGCCATCAAACCTCAAAAACACACTTTTCCCAAAAGGTTTCCACAATTTTGGCCACTACTGTACGGTAGATTTAGCTCCAAGTAACTTGTAAAAGGTAATGTAAAGGAGTCCCTGCAGACTTTACTAGTCATGGTCAACTATAGCGGATGGTGTTCATCTTCATTTCAAGGCCATTAAACCAGCAAATGTCTGAAAACATTTACATGTCATGTGGCGAGCATGCCATCATAGACCACTGTTAACTTCCCACTGAAGTGGTACCTATTTATCTACTCGCATTTGCATGCTTTCGAACGGCTAGGTTTGCAGGAGCTGAGATGAGGATCATCCCGCCGCATGGCACTCAAGTCTCAAACCTAGGCTGTCAGGTTTCCTAATGACAAGCCCAGCATCTTAACTGCTTAGTTACCGTGCCACCTCAACTACCTTGTAGGGACTCCAAAACTCCTTTCATAATTCCACTTTATAGTCATTTGCTACATGCTGCTGCCAGATATTAGCTCCCTCCCCCAAAAGCCTCTGTGCAATTATTAATCGTTTGACTAATCCTTTTCTAGAATGAGCGCTGCTGGTTCACTGAATAAATCCAGCACAATGCTGGAAAAGAGATATCTTGCCTATGATTTCAGAGTGAGAGACTAACCTTGGAAAACACAGTGCAAGGCAAAATTGACAATATATATCCCCAATAGAGGTTTAACAAAATCCAAGCAGGAATAGCTCCCTTGTACACAATATATCACAGAGCAAAGCTGAATTAGACATCTGGAATATGGTTTGTAGGGCTTAAGTAGGAGTTAACAACAATTACTAATCTTTGATGCAAAGTTTAAATGTTTAAACTGCGGCTAGTGGTTGTGGATATAATCAGAATGGAAAGTGGGGCAGATTATATCAGTACAAAGTTTTTTTCTTAACTGTGTTTTTAAAAAGGTAGCCATTTTTAATCTTGATGGTTTTTTCCTCCTGTTTTTATATTTCTACCCACACAACATTGATTTTTTTTTAAAGACAGAATTTTAAATAATTATTATATTTATCAAGAGCAGACAAAAAAGGAGAAGGAATAAATTGTTTTCAGAAAAGGTTGATTTTGGTCCTCTGCTCTCTCCATCCAAACTTCATAGAAATCCTTGCATCAGAACAAGTTCACCCAACCAGATCCCAGCCCGTAAAATAAAATAGGATCTACTACACCATAACTTAATTCACTGATCTGCTGTACTTTGCTGTCCAAATTCACTGGATTTGTTTTCTCCACTATGTGGATTGACAAACCAGCTTTTCTCTTTTAACTCTTTCAGTATCTGAACATTTTGGAAATGAAATTTCATCCTATTTACTACACTGTGATGTCACATACATTTTAATTTACCTTGGATCAATTTGGAGGCTGTGTAATTCCACTTCGGGACTAAATCTGAACATCAGTTCAGAAATCCAAATATTTGTCTTGCCTTACTATAACTGCAAAACAAAACAAAACAAAAAATCCCAAAGCCTTCGAATTTATTGAAAAATAGTGTTGAAATAAATATGACTAAAAATCCTGAATGCTCCCAAGAGCAAATAAATATATGTTCTGTTTTCAGGAACACTAGTCCTTAAATTTGCATGGGAGGGTGATTTCCAGAGGTGGTATACAGCCATTTCGGACCAATTCACCCAAACCAGTGGCGGAAATCATGGGACAGCCCACCTGTCCCAGCTCTATGCCATCCTATTTAGGCACATTTTGAGGCCGGGCGCATGCACGGAAGGCACATGCACCAGCAAAGCATATGTGTGGAAGGCCGGGCGCATGCGCGGACATTTGCGAATCGGTAGGGAAAGTAAGTGAATACCATACCTGGTTATTTCCTTCCTTCCTTCCTTCCTTCCTTCCTTCCTTCCTTGATAAATACAAGGATGTTCAAGAAAGCAGAAAAGGGTTTTGTTTTGTTTTCTTCCAACTCAATTGGAAGCAATAGTATACGGTTAACATATAGAAAATGCAAGTGAAAAGATGGAGAATGTGGCAGCAAAAGAATTTCATATTTAGCCTTTTCCAAATAAGCTTTCCTTTCATAATGCTCCATAATGGTCCTTGAAACTCCACCAACCTTCTTTCAATATCCTTACTCCTAAGGGAGAGGACAAAGACTTCAATGTACTGGAGCAAACTTTCAACATTTAATTTCGATACCTACACGTAGAAGAGAGACCTAGTAAATTTATTAGCTCCAATGGGTTCCAATGATAGCACTATGGTATATTTCTCTCGCTATTTTCCAATCTGGCATTATCATTATAGAGAGAGTTGGAAAGAAATGTACCCAGACTTACTTAGGGCCAGGGGTGGGCTTTGCCCTCCCCAGGCTCCAGAGGCTTTTCTCAAGCCTCTGGGAGGGTGAAAACAGCCTCCTCAAGCTCCAGAGGCCCTCTGGAGGCCAGAAACAGGCCTTCCTAAACTTCCGGTAGGCCCGTTTTTCGCCCTCCCTGAGCCTCTGCATGCACCCTGGACTTACCTGCATCCAAAATGGGTCGTATGGGGACTCCTGGGAGAGGTGGGGTAGGCGGGGCCAGCCAGGAGTGGGATTTGGGAGTTCTCCGAACTGCACAGAATCTTAGCTAGAGGTTCTCCCGAACTCCTGTGAACCGCCAGCAGCCTACCCCTGCTTAGGGCTCTTCCCCACATTCCTCTAATGTGAGAAGAGAAACTGTTATGCCTTTTGTCATGTCCCCAGAACATTGCTTTCTTCTTATTCCCCAGCCCATAGAGGTCATTTAAGCTCCTCCATAACTTTTCAATAGTGTTTTCCATTTTTTCCTCCCCCAACCATGGATAGGAGTTTAAAACACTTCATCAACATTGTGGTTGTTGGCAAGAAAAGATGCTTGGCTTCCACAGAGACATTAGCCTGTAATGCCTGACCAACACTTTCCATAGCACTTGTCAATTCTTCTGTGGGCTTCTCATAAATAGAGTTTTAGTGCTCTTTGGGGGGGGGGGGAAATGCTAGACCTGTTTTGAAAAGCAGGTGTTGCAATCTTTTGAAGGCTGTGTTTAAAAACAGAAATTACACTTCTTCTGAAATACATTGAGGACGGAGTTAAAGAAAGAAAAACATCTGGATTCTACCAATTGCGTGCTGTTGGCTCTGTCATGATTGGGTGCATGGCAGGTTTTCTGCTGTTTATGGCATCCAAGGGTCTTTCTGTGGCAAGTCTTGTTACTCTTTGGGGGAATTTGGGGAGTGGGCTTTACTGTTTTATCTTCAGTGGCACTAAATATTATCCTTCACAAGATCAAGAAGCCAACCCTGAAGAGAAACCTGGCTGACGCCATCTTTGTGACTTCACAAGGCAGAAGAGGGGACAGGGAGGAGGGAATATCTAGCTGGGGTTTTACAGTCAAAACAAAAAAGTTTTCCTGTGGGAACCAAGGTCATTCCAACAGGTGCCTGGGAGAGGAGGAGTGAAGTAACCAAGCAACCAGACAGCACCTCTATTGGACGATGTAACTGATGACTTGGGGAAAGGGGGAAACTTTCACTTTTTAATTAGGTGAAAAATCCCAGGAATGTTCAGAGTTGGTTTTCACCAGTTGTGCCAATATGATGTATCCAATAAATTGTTCTTTGAGGAATCGACCTGCCTCAGAGTTCTACTTTCAATGGGTGCATTACTTGAAATGCTGACACAGAAGTCAATTCCTTCTTGATTCATTATTAGTAATACGATTCTCCTGAAGCAGTGCTTGCCTGCCTATTATTATTGCCTCCTGTTTCATTCTGGAATTTTCCTGCATGGCTGTCATTTCTCAGCAGGTCTATTTTGAATTCTTCTTTTTAAAAAATGTGCTAATTCCTGGTTCAGAAATAACCTGATTGACAGATCATAAGAGAAGAGGGAGGGTAGCTGTGAGAGAGTCGTGAAGGGAATTTTCTTCCACTTTATCCCACCCTCATACACAGCTCAGTGGTGAAATGCAAAAAATTTTGCTACCAGTTCTGTGGGTGTGGCTTGGTGGGAGTGTCTTGGTGGTGAGGGGTCATGTGACTGGGTGGGTATGGCCAACTTTTTTTTTTAACTTTTTAAAGCAATTTTTACTACCTATTCACCCAAACCGGTAGTAAATAAAATGCTTTTAAAAAGTAAAAAAAAAGGTTCCAATGATCACAGATGTGCTGCGCGATCATCGGGACCTTTTTTAAAACTTTTTTAAAGCATTTTTTTAGTACCAGTTCAGGCAAACAGGTAGTAAAGAAATGATTTTAAAAAGTTTTTTAAAAAGGTTCCAACAATCACGCAGCACAGCTGTGATCGTCGGAACCTTTTTCTTTCTTTTTAAAGCATGTTTTTACTACCGGTTCATCCAAACCAGTAGTTTTTATCACTACCGGTTTACCCGAACGGTAGCAAACCGGTAGCATTTCACTCCTGACACACACATTTGTACAATTGTAATCTGCTACTAGCAAATTAACAGATGGAAAACGGTTGTTAGGCAAATCATTGCAGTTGTTAAGTGAATCACATGGTCGTACAGCAATTCTGGCCCCTTGATTTTGCTTGTCAGAAGCCCCCTAGGAAGATCCCAAATGGCAACCACATGACCTCAGGATGCTTCTTCTTGGTTGATAATATACTGTATTTTTTGGAGTATAAGATGCTCCAGAGTATAAGACTCACCTTAGTTTTTGGGGAGGAAAATAAGAAAAAAAAATCTGCCTCTACCTACCAGCATCCATTGGTATTCATCTGCCTAGCATCCTGTCAGCGTGTGAGAGTTGAGGGCTGTTTGGAAACTGAAACAGTATTTGCTGTGTGAGCAACAAGGAGATAGCAAGGAGCCTGGATGTGGCTTAGCTCAACTATTCTGTACTAAAGCTGCATGCTGTGTTGAGCTCTGAAACTAAAACTGAAACTGAAACTCTTCTCCTCTGCTTGTGTTTTGCTTGTATTTACTACCACGTTGGAAAACCTGCTTTTGGTATTGTATATTTACTTCATATGTTATATTATATATAAAGAGAAGTTATTGAATCCTGCTGAATCAGTTACTTGTGTGTGCTTTCTGGATGTGATTGCTGCTGCAAACTCTGACACATCCTGGCAGCAAATAGAGAACAGCCAGGTCAGCTTCAGCACATTATTGCAGCCTGATTCAGCACGAGCAGCTGATTGGCAGATGGATCAGCCTCCCGGAATACCCCCAATCAGCTGTTCCAGGCTGCAGGGATTTCCACAGACTATCGCTTCCTCCGTGCCTCGCGTTTTTGGCTACATTCAGTGTATAAGACACACCCAAATTTTCACCCTCTTTTTGGGGGGGGGAAGTGCATCTTATACTCCAAAAAATGCGGGCTTCAGGAGAGTTGGAATTCAGGTATTCCACTTTGAACAGATTCACTTTGATTTGGGCACCTGATTTTTTTCAGATGAATATTTTTGGTTCTAGATTTAGAATGATCTGAATCTGTTAAACTATCCCAGAGAAGAAAATCATTAAGCAACTTCTTTTTTAAAAAAACAAAAAGCATTCTGTAGTACAGTCTTTCCTAATGTGAATTCCTCCACTATGCTGGAAAATGTTGGGATTTGTTGACTAACTTTTATGGAGGGTACTAGGTGGGAGAAGATTACTCCATGCCTTATAGTTGTAGTAAAATATTCTGGATGTTCCCAAACACATGTATAACTGGCAAATGAACTGCTTTATTCTTAATCCGACATAAGAAAAATTTGTCATTGCGTATGACAAATTAGGAATCACATTGAGAGATGAATTCAGTAGCCAACTGAATTGTATCTGCAACTTTTCAAGATTTCCAACTTGTGTTACAAAGCACGCAAACATAATATTGAAGGTGGTTATTAAAATAGACATTACAGATGAACAAGTGTAGATGCCAAGCTTCTTTTCTGTTCCCAATTCTATTTTTTTGATGATGCAAGAAATCCTATCAAATATATTGGACACTATCTTGATAGTTTCTTTTATAGTGTAGTAATTGTAATAAAATTATATCTCTATGTAAAATCTGCTATTTTCATGAGCAGCTGCCCACACTGATGTATCCTTGGCTGAGGATCAATCCAGACAGAGTTGGCTTTTTATTTCTTTTCAGTTTCCATTATGAATGATTGTTGGCTACAATTCTCCTGATCAGGACAAAACTGTGCTTATCTTGGAGGCTTGGCAAAATTCTCAATGATCAAGTATGATTGCAAATGCTGAACTAAATAACTACTTTGTTTTGTTCTGTGTCTTGAAACGTGGTTCCCTTGTTCATTTCCCTGACAGTTTCACCTTCAGTTTTCAAACTTGAATATACTGTGGCTTTCTCATTATTATGCAGTTGGTTTCAATGGTCTTAGAACAGTGATTTAAGTGGAAATGGACAAAGTTGGAAACCACTAGTGCAATTAGATTTACAAGAATGCTTCTGATTGTTGATCACTTTTCACTCTGCACATAGCATCAAACAAGCATGAAACTATGCCAAGAGTTTTCTGGAATCTGACATTAAAAGGCTAGCAATAATCATGGGACAGAGAACAAATCCCTAATAAAATGTAATAAAGGATATACACAAATTCACATGGTTGACAACAGATTCTACTGACCTATTGCTTGGAGGATTTTGATTACAGTGTTATGTACTCAGTACTCAGTTTACTGGTTTGTATCCTGTACTTTCTCACAACCTACATTGCTGATGATAGCAACTGCAATTGCAAAAACCCATGGGGACTCTCTAATATTGTTTCTTCTCCTTTTTGGGTAGCCTTCTGGTTGTTTGCATGTATAATCAGGAGAAGCTTAACATGTAGTGTCACTATTACCCATATCCCTCCTTTCTTAGGACCTCATTATACATCTCCTCCCTCCCGTCCATCCTCTTTTTCTGAAGAGGGAAGGAGGGAGGAGAAGAAGGAGAAGTGGAGAAGGAGAAGGAGGTTGGGGGAAGGAAAAGAATTTAAGATGTTTTAATCAATTATGATGTAGTTCATATAGAGAACAATATAAGACACGCTGCTGATACAGTTCTACAGAGAAATTGTTGAGTCTATCATCTGCACCTCTATAACTGTCTGGTTTGGCTCTGCAACCCAATAAGACAGACACAGACTTCAGAGGATAATTAGAACTGCAGAAAAAACAATTGCTACCAACCTGCCTTCCATTCAGGACCTGTATACTGCACGAGTCAAAAAGAGGGCTGTGAAATATTTACAGACCTCTTGCATCCTGGACATAAACTGTTTCAACTCCTACCCTCGAAATGATGCTATAGAGCAATGCACACCAGAACAACTAGACACAAGGACAGTTTTTTTCCCAAATGCCATCACTCTGCTAAACAAATAATTCCCTCAATACTGTCAAACTATTCACTAAGTCTGCCCTACTTTTAATCTTCTCGTCATTCCCACCACCCATCTCCTTCCACTTATGACTGTATGACTGTAATTTTGTTGCTGGTATCCTTACGATTTATATTGATATTGTTTCCTGATTGCTTATTTGTACCCCATAACGATCATTAAGTGTTGTACCTTATGATTTTTGACGAATGTATCTTTTCTTTTATGTACACCAAGAGTGTATGCACTAAAGACAAATTCCTGCGTGTCCAATCACACTTGGCCAATAAAGAATTCTCTTCTCTTCTAAATTTTATTTATTTATTTATTTGTTATTAAATTTATATGCCCTCTATCTTGTAGCTCAAGGTGACTCTGAGCAGCTTACAGTGACAATTATAAGTATAAATAATTATAAATATAAGTATAAAAGCATATTAAAATTATAAAAAATTAAAACAAACTAAAAAATATGGGTTCGGGTGGAGACATGGTGCTGCCTTGTCTGTTACTACATTAGATCTCAGTTTCTCCTGCAGGACCTCATGCCAGCTAGCAAAGCCAGGCTTTCCCTGAAGGCTAAAAGAGGGGGTAGATCTTACCTCCTGTGGCAAGATGTTCCAGGATAGATAGATAGATAGATAGAATTCTTTTATTGACCAAGTGTGGTTGGACACACAAGGAATTTGTCTTTGCTGCATATGCTCTCAGTGTATATAAAAAGAAAGGATACATTCGTCAAGAATCATAAGGTACAACACTTAATGGTAGTCATAGGCTACAAATAAGCAATCAAATCATACTAGGAAACAATCAATATAAATTGTAAGAATACAGCAACAAGTTACAGTCATGCAGTCATAAGTGGGAGGAGATGGGTGATAGGAACAATGAGAAGATTATTAGTAATAGCAATGCAGACAGTTTGACAGTGTTTAGGGAATTATTTGTTTAGCAGGGTGGTGACGTTCAGGGAAAAACTGTTCCTGTGTCTAGTTGTTCTGGTGTGCAGTGCTCTATAGTGTCGTTTTGAGGGTAGAAGTTGAAACAGTTTATGTCCAGGATGTGAGAGGTCTGTATATATTTCCACACTCTCTTTTTGACTTGTGCAGTATACAGGTCCTCAGTGGAAGGCAGATTGGAAGTAATTGTTTTTTCTGCAGTTCTAATTATCCTCTGAAGTCTGTGTCTGTCTTGTTGGGTTGCAGAACCAAACCAGACAGTTATAGAGGTGCAGATGACAGACTCAATAATTCCTCTGTAGAACTGGATCAGTTTGAGCTTTCTGAGTTGGCCCAGAAAGAACATTCTTTGTTGTGCTTTTTTGATGACGTTTTTGATGTTAGGTGCCCATTTTAGGTCTTGAGACATGATACAACCTAGAAATTTGAAAGTCTCTACTGTTGATATTGTGTTGTCTAGTATTGTAATTGTATTGTAATGTAATATTGTAATGTAATTGTAATGTAAGAGGTGGTAGTATGGGAGAGTTTCTCCTAACGTCTACCACATTTCTACGGTTTTGAGTGAGGAGAAAGGATCCATGGCAAAATAGATTCTCCTGGATCCCACCAGCCAAAATTCCTTGGCTAATGGGATCCCCAGTAGCCCCCTTCTGCCCGCATGAGTGTGATAGGTCAATCCCATTGGCAAAAGACGGTTCCTTAGATATCCTGGACCCAGGCCATAAATGGCTTTAAAGGCAAATAAAGGTAAACCTGGAAACAGACTGGAAGCCAGTGCAGCTCACACAACAGTGGCACTTCATGTGCCGTCCTAGGGGCCTCCAAAACTGTTCATGCCACTGTGTTCTGGATCAATTGTACCTTCCAAACACTCTTCCAGGAAGTCCCATGTAGGAGCATGTTGCAATAATCCAAGTGGGAGATGATCAGTGCATGAATGACAAGGCCTCACAGTCCAGAAAATAGCACAATGCACCACACAAAGTTATGCAAAGACTCTCCTAGCCACAATTGCCACCTGGGTCTTTGAGCAGAAGCTGCGAGTCTAAAAAACCACCAAGTTGTATACCTGATCTCTTTGAGGTAGGGCTAACCCCAGTGGTGGGATTCAAACGTTTTTACTACCGGTTCCGTGGGCGTGGCTTGGTGAACGTGGCCACGGGGTGCAACAGGCAGCACTCGGCCTCCTGCATCCCCCTGGGAGCAAAAATAGGCTGTGGTGGGGTGACGCGCCCACAGAAGAACAATGTGTAGCACTTCTCTTCACTGTTTGTGCTGATGATGGCTGCTGGTAATTCTCAGCCTTCCCGTGCCGGATTGAAATAATAATTTAGAAGACTGCAAATATTCTACAGAACATTGTTTGTTCTGTTGTTTGTGACACAAAGGGAATGAAAAACTCAACTTCTCTTGAGAAACTCTGATTTTTTGCAGTTCTAGGTATCAGGCTAAAAGTTCGTTGAAAGACTGAAGTTGATTATATAGCCTTTGTGAAGGAGAAAACACAGCGACACCTGCACGATTCTTTTAACATGTGAAAAGGCTTACCTTTTTTTTTGGTCACATACAACACTGTTATTACTGTGGAGTCTAATGAAAGGTAACCCCCCTCCACCCTTTTATCAGAGTGAGACAAAATATCCACACCAGTTTCTCAGCTTAATAATGGTGGTTGTTCCATAAAGAAAGGATTTAAAATCAAGCTGATCTGATTTATATCATTGCTTGCAGAAAAGGGTAGATAGCTCTGAATTAGGATGAAGACAGCAGTGGTATTCAGCCGGTTCGTACTGGTTTGGGCGAACCGGTAGCAGCGACTGCGGGTGGGCCGTCCTATTTAGCCATGTTTTGCGCATGCACAGAAGGCGTGCACATGAGCAAAGTGCATGTGCAGAAGGCCGGGAGCATGTGTGGAAGGCACGCACACGCATGAAGTGAGCATGCACGCGTGCGGAGAACCGGTAGTAAGAATATGTGAAAATCACCGCTGGGTGAAGCGTATTGTCTTCCTTGCCTGTCTTGTTAGTTCAGTCGAAGAAAACCTTGCATAACTGTCCAATTCTGCTTGGGATGAGAACATCCACACTTTATGCAATGTATAATATTAGTGCAAAATTTAAATCGAGTCCAACTGGCACCAGATGAAAGATGTTCAAGGATTTTTTGCCAACAATCTTTGTCAATGAACTCTTTCTTCTGCAGATGGATAAGCAAGGACTGCTTTGCCAGTCCAGAAAAGTGACTGCTGGTAGAACTGAAGGCTTACAGTACAGCATAATCCTTTATGCATTATTATTTTTTTTAGAAATCAGTTTCATTGAGACTTAGAACTTACAGTGCACTTGTAAACTTTCCACAAGGCAGTATTCTTGTTATATTATACAGTATCTTCCACTTGCTGTTTACCATATCAAAAATAGTTTGGCTCAGTGGTGGAATGCTGCCAGTTTAACAACTGGTTTGGTGAGCATGTACTTTGTGCTGAAAATGGAGCGTTTGGAAGCTCAGTTGCTTACCTTCCAAGTTACCAACGGTAAGTAGAACAGCGAGGGGGGAGATCAACTGTGCCATGCAATTGAGATGAGCTAGAAAGCAGGAAATAAAGGACAGGATAGGGCGGGGGCAAGTGGGCAGGTGGGCAGAGACAACTGATCATCAGAGTTACCAGTTCACCCAAACCAGTCCAAACTGGCTGAATTCCACCTCTGGTATGGCTATTATCTACTAGCAGATTCTGCATTCAGTCTTTGGTCTTGAATGGGGTCTCCAAATTTTAAGATATATGGACTTTAACTCCCAGAATCCCCCATGGCTGGCTGGAGAATTCTGGGAGTTGAAGTCCACAAGTCTTAAAGTGACCAAGTTTGGAGACGCCTGGTTATGAGTAAGAAAATATAAAACTTGCTAGATACGAAAAATATTGTGTTACAGCTCTGAATACTTGATCCAATTTCTCATAGACAGCTACATTGGCATGAGAACTACCACTTGCACATATAATGTAACCATGAGTCATCAAGTTGGGCTGCAGATGACAGAGAGTTAATTTGGTATGGAAGTTGTGCCATCAAACTAGAAATTAGGAGTCTGTGTGTTCTAGTCCCACTTTAGGCACAAAGAAAGCTGAGTGACCTTAGACCAGTTATTCTCTCTCAGTCCTAGGAATCTCAGTCATCCAGGTCATGGTTGTCCCAAAGGTGATTTTTTCAAGAGACAATTGACAATTTCTGATTTTTCTAGGAAGACATTTTGCTTCTCATCCAAGAAGCTTCTTCATGTCTGAGCTGAAGAAGCTTCTTGGATGAGATGCAAAATGCCTTCAAAGAAAAAACAGAAAGTCCAATTGCCTCTTGAAAAAGCCCTAGGAAGGAAGCAATCAGCGGTGAAATCCAGCAGGTTCTGACAGGTTCTGGAGAACTGGTAGCAGAAATTTTGAGCAGTTCGGAGAACCAGTAGTGGAAATTTTGAGTAGTTCGGAGAACCGGCAAATACCACCTCTGGCTGGCCCCAGAGTGTGGTGAGAATGGAGATTTTGCAATATCCTTCCCCCAGGAATGGGGAGGGAATGGGGATTTTGCAGCATCCTTCCCCTGCCATGCCCATCAAGCCACGCCCACCAAGCCACATCACGCCCACAGAACCGGTAGTAAAAAAATTTGGATTTCACTACTGGAAGCAATGGCAAACCACTTCCGAAAATGTGGCAAGAAAACTGTAGGAACTGGTACACACAGTTGCAAGGAATCAATATTAACTGAAAGGCGCTCACACACACACACACACACACACACACACAAATCCAAGAATCAGAGAAGACCTCTATGCTACTTGTACATATACAGCGCGTCTGCTACATAAGAACTGAAGCATCAGAGTTCATCACATTGCAGTGTTTCAGATGAATTTGCTTTCAGTGAAACGGTTAAGACTTGTAAGGCTATTTTTTGTGCATCTGTTTGTGTGTTTATTTCATTGGGATCCCAGTCGCTTAGATGAAAATAACTCCATAATTGCTAAGCTATTTTGTTGATTTTTTTTTTTTTTTTGGCTTTTGTAGAACTATATTTTGCTCTTGCTTTTCCTCCAAGGAGCATGAATAATTTGTAGATGGTCCTATTTTAAAAGACTTCTTACTAAATAGGTTGGATTGCAGGGGAGTTACTGGCTTCAGGCCACCTAATGACTGAAGTTTAGAACTCAGGTGTTCTTGGCCTAAATTCAACACACCTGCTTCCTGCCTGTATGTTTAAGCTGCCCTTGAATATGTCTGAAAATACAACAATAACAAGTCATCCTTGAACCAGAGAACTTCAGGAGCTGCTTGTGATACTGGAAATTCTCTCATCAAGTTGATTTTGATAATGGAAAATACGAAATAGTATATTTGAGGCACTAGTGTTATTAGAAATCTCTTTGGCTTCCAAAAACCCTGTAAAGAATGTATTTTCAGCACATTTTCTAGATTTCTCTTTATCCCTAGTCTCAAGAAGAACACACACAATCCATTACGTAATCGGTTTTCTCCACATGCTTATATGGGATTATTACTGAAAATAGTGGAAATTGCCAAGCGTTACCTCAGAAGCAGAATTTACATTTAAATAAAGGAATGTTGAAAATCTCAGGGTGACTGTGACCAACCCAGACTCAACTTTGACGCTAATCAAACATGACATTTATAATATTACCATTTTAATCTTACATCAGATCTTCCATGTCGGAAAATATGCACTGTATAGTATTTCCCAGAAAACTGTGGTAGCCAGAACTATCTTTCCATATCACACGTATTATGTCACTCCAACTGTAACCAAGTAGAAGTAAATAATTTGAATTTGTGAAATGTTTTGTGTGTGGAAATAAAGGCAGCTTCAAATTAGAAATTGGTCCTGGGAGCAGAAAAGAAAGATTTGTCTCATTAGGAGACAAAAGTTGGATTTAGATTTAGTTCTATGTGAAAACATTGGTTCCAATCAGTGTGACACAGTAAATCATGACTTAGTTTCCTATGCCTTATCCAATTCAAAGATGGCAATATAGACATAGAATATAAACAGATATGAATGCTGTCCCTTTCAACATTTTGGTCAAGATTTTCTACATAGGTTTTTATGTGTATCAGCTTTAATTTTTTACGGGTGCATTTACTAGCTGTTTAAAACTCTGCAGTATACCATGTGGAAAAGTAATAAATGCAAAATATTTGTTTTAATGCCTGAAGTAGAATTCAAATAAAAACCGAAGTATTTCACAGCATACTTGGCGATCAGAGACCTGAATTTCTAAACATGCCTTTAGCCAAATTCTTGAATGTGAGTATTTCTCCTTCTGCGTGCAGTACTGTAGGGATTTCTGAAAAAGAGGTTCTGCTCAACTCTTCAGGGGACCCTGAGGTATTTTGCTGCCTAAGATAAAGGACAAAATGGCATCCTCTCCAATGAACTTACTGGCAAACAAGATGTACTTCAACAACAGCAGCACCAAAGAATTTCTGTGGGATGAACAAGTTAATCTAGGCGATGCTGAACAAGTGGAACAATAGTTGGAAACTAACCAAGGAGAGAAGCAACCTAGGTCTTAGGAGAAATTTCCTAACGGTGAGAGCAATCAACCAATGGAATAGCTTGTCTACAGAAATTGTAGGTGCTCCATCACTGGAGGCTTTCAAAAACAAATTGGACAATCATTTGTTTGAAATGATGTCACACTCAGGGTCCACGGGCCGGATTAGATCTGGCCCGTGGGGCTGGCCTGGAAGCAGGGGTGTCAAACTCAAGGTCCACAGGCTGGATTAGATCTGGCCTGTGGGGCTGGCCTGGAAACAGCAAAGGACTGACCCACGGTGCCTCTGTTATTGAAAATGGAGCTCACCCCCCCCCTCCCCTGGGCCGAGTTCCATTTTCAGTAGCAGAGGCACCACCGGCTGGTCCTTTGCTGTTTCCATGGAAGTCCTGCCTTAGCCTTAGCCCTTGGCCACCACAGGTGCCCCCAACACGAGTCCCATTTCACACCTAGCATGGCCATGCCCCACCCCCTCCTGTCCCTCTGAGGTCAAACACAACCCTGATGCAGCCCTTAATGAAATCAAGTTTGACACCCCTGGTTTAGGGTCGCCTGTTCAAGAAGGCGGTTGGGCTAGAAGACCTCTTGAGGTCCCTTCCAACTCTATTATTCTACATTCTAAGTTCAATCAGTTCTTCTTTTTAACTAATCATGAACACAAGCAAAGTGGAAGTGAAACCGGGATGTGTAGAACTTGTGTGCAGGAACAGCTGTGTATCCTTCTGCATTTTAAGCTCACATATATTCACTCAAGCACATTGGTGGCCATTCTCCAGAAGGTAGGACATCACGAGGGGTGAAATCCAGCAGGTTCTGATAAGTTCTGGAGAACCAGTAGCAGAAATGTTGAGCAGTTTGGAGGAACAGCAGAAATTTTGAGTAGTTCAGAGAATCAGCAACTACCACCTCTGGCTGGCCCCAGGAGTGAGGAGGGAATGGGGATTTTGCAGTATCTTTTCCCCAGGAGTGGGGAGGGAATGGGGATTTTGCAGTATCCTTCCCCTGGAGTGATGTGGGAAGGGAGATTTTGCAGTATCCTTCCCCTGGAGTGGGGTGGGAATGGAGAATGGAGATCCTTCCCTTGCCATGTCCACCAAGCCACGCCCACCAAGCCACACCACACCTACCAAGCCATGCCAACAGAACCGGTAGTAAAAAAAATTGGATTTCACCCCTGGACAGAACCAATGCTTTCTCATATATTTCTCCGAGTAGAGGAGAACAATCTTGTCTTCATTTATTAAGAAATGATAACTTGGGCCAAATCTCTCATCATTACAGTTCTAAATATAATAATAAGAAACAGAAACATAATTAGCTTCTTCCATGTAGTCAGTTAATATCTGTGCTTATGAAGGGGATGCAGCAGAATCATTTCCAACATGTATGCATTTAATTTACTGTCTGTATAGCCAGTGGTGGGATTCAAATAATTTAACAACCGGTTCTCTGCCCTAATGACCAGCTGGGTGGGTGTGGCCAGGGGGTGTGACAGGCAGCACTCGGCTTCCTGCTCCCCCCTGGGAGCCAAAACGGGGGAGTGTGGGGACTCCTGGAAGGGGTGGAGAGAAGAGGGGCCAGCCAGCAATTTAATAATCGGTTCAGTTAAACTGGCCCGAACCGGCTGAATACCACCACTTTGTGTATAGCGCCTCACATAAAAAGTGATCGTCCTGGAAAGCAAAATTCCTGATTACAGTATATGGAAGAATTCCTGCACACCTAACCATAGAGGCCGTTTCAAGCATTATGAACCTACAGCAGGGGTGGGTTCTACTTACCTTTACCACCGGTTCGCAATGGGACCGCACACGCATGTGCAGAAGCGTTTTGATGATGTCGGGCTCAGTGGGCGGAGCCTCCCTCCAGTTTTACTACCAGTTCTATAGAACCAGTCCAAACCGGGGGCAACCCACCACTGACCTACAGTACACAATATAAATGTAAAGCATGCATTTAATTAGGAGGTCACTCTCCTGAGTTTTAAATCTGCTGTATGTAAAAATGAAAAACATATATTTCATGGATTTTAAGATTTAGTTCATTTTATGAAAATCCTGTATGTAATCTTGAGAACAACCTTCCCAACTTTTTACTGTCAAATCTGTGTTGGACTACAACTGCCATTATCCCCAGTCTGCTTGGCTGGGATATATTGCGCTCAAGAGCAGCAAAGCGATGAATATGGCAATAACATTAAATGTTAAACGTTTAGCAGGATTCCCATTGTAGCTAGCAACATTGGTGAATCCCTCTTCTTCATTCTCACTGTCCAATTGCAGAATAAATTCCACTCTGGACTTCGTGATTTACATGATGTCTGAATAAATATTTCCACAGCACCAAAAAGCTTCAAGTGTTGCAAATCGTACTCAATGCAGGCAACATGTGATCAAAAGAAAGTCAAGACATTTTCTTGTGCTCCAACTATGAAAGGCTAAACCTCAAATTTTTATGTGGACTTCCTGAACCTACCATGGAAAAACAAAGCTCTTATATGGAATTTGGGGCATATGGCAAAAAAAACGTTTCAGTAGAATGCTTTGCTTATTCCAAAGAAGTATATTTCCTTTTTCCTCTAGACTGGAATGTATCGAAAAATATGTGAGGAAAAGCATGTGGAGTTTCCTGTTCTATATGCAGGAATGTATATAGTGGAGCAAACAATATGGCCTGTATTTATCATGGAGGAAAAGAGAATTTGGTATGATAATGAAATTGGGATCATCAAATGTGAAAACTGGTCCATGATGTCCATAAGCCAAGAAGACTCTGCTCAACAGTTTACTACTGTTTCGCATTGTGCCCACGTGCACGCTCTTCAGATCACCTATGATGACGTCCGGGTCAGTGGGCAGAGCCTTCTGCTGGTTTTACTACCGGTTCTTACTACCGGTCTGAACTGGAGGTAACCCATCACTGGTTTCCAGCCTGGAGAACTCTCAAATTTAGTCTCCTTGGTTCAAAGCTACTCACCAGCTGATGGCCCTTCCCTCCCCCCCCCTCTATTCTTGATTTTTTGTTTCAACAAAGGGAAAATTAGGGACAGGCAGAGAAATTGGAAATAGAAATTCTGTTGAACTGACACAGGGGCAGAAATAATCTTTTCCAGAATACTACAAGACCTGAATAACAGTGTGAACCAGAACAATAAGAGTCCAAGTATACTTTGCAGTGGTGGGATTCAAATAATTTAACAATCAGTTCTCTGCCCTAATGACTAGCTGTGTAGGCATGGCTTGGTGGTCATGTGACCGTGTGGGCGTGGCCAACTCAACGTCACTCATGTGGGCGATGTGTGATGCCAACTTTCAGATTTTGTATCTCTCCCTTTGGGACTGTGTAAAATATTCCAGTATTGTTTCAGTGGCTCTGGAAAGTTCTGTCCTTTTGACATATAGGTTTGAGATAAATTGATATATAGATTTTCAGAGATTGACATTAAATCCCTTTTTTATCTCTTGCTTATCGTTCATGTCACTCTCCCTACTTTTGCCTGTGTTTTTTGTTGTTGCTCTTGTTCCTTTTTTTGCAATGAACTGTTTTTGATGTTTGCCGATAAATTAACACCAAGCTATATTTTTGGCTAGCTACACTGAGTGGCCTTCATGCCTGTTCTGATCTGGATTGACTGGGAGTGTGCTGGGTGGAAATTAAATTGGAAATTACTTTTAGGAATTTTCTCATACTTGCATGTGCCAGCTATGAACACATACACATGCCTTGGTGATAGTCCCTGATGAGAGAATGTGTACATGTAGAAACAGATGTGAGATATTATCAGTGGTAGGATGCTGCCGGTTTAACAACTGGTTCGGTGATCGTGCGCTTTGTGCTCACGTGTGTCAGACGCGCACTGAGCACATGTGCACAGTTTTACAAATACTAGACTTTTGTGTTACCACTTGGGAGTAACACAGCTGAGGTGTGGCAATCCTCTCTGCCACGCCAATCAGCTGAGAAGATAAAGGTAAGTAAAGTGCAGGGGCAGCGGGCGCGGGCCAACCTGATCATCAGAGTGAACCGGTTTGCTCCCAGCTGATCGTTGGAGCTACTGGTTCGCCCGAACTGGTAGAGTCCCATCCCTGGATATTATTCAGAAGAAAATGCAGTTGCCTCCTATGATGGCAGCTAAAAAGGGGATGGCAGCATTTCCAGAGGCCAAGCTCTACATGTTTCCCTACCTTCTTCTCTTTGCTTATTTTACCAATTGAAGCAAAAGGATGTTTTTGAGACCCTCGTCCTTTTCAACGAGGCCTTGCAAGAAAGTTGATACGTCAACCATCCCACTCCATCATCTAGCAAAGAAAGACTCCTGACCCATTGTATTACCAAGAGTATACTTTACTGAAGCCTAAGTGGTTACAGAAAGTAGTGAAGCTGGATCTGGCGTTTTGGCAAGCAAATGATACAATTAACTTTTCCTTTTCCCCACTTATCAGTTAATGTCCAATTAGATGTTTGTATAGTGTTTGGGTAATGGACAGTGGTGGGATCCAAATAATTTAACAACCAGTTCTCTGTCCTAATTATTTCTTCCAACAACCAGTTCACCAAACTGCTCAGAAAGTTAACAACCGGTTCTACCGAAGTGGTGCGAACTGGCTGAATCCCACCACTGGTAACGGACCTTCAGTTTGTGGACTTTCCAGTTCTGCATTCTGATGGTTGACCTTGGGTTGGCTGGTGCTTCTCACACCTTGGGCCAGCACGGCTTGGTTTCCATCCCCCCCCCAACTTCCTCCCTACATTCCAATCCTCTCTTCCCTTCCCCAGTTGCTAATGTCAGGCTTGCGGTGTTTGGCTAGCAGAATGGCAGCCATGACAGGATATTTCAATGTCCCCATATTATCAGGCATAATGTATCCTTGCAATATGTATGTTCCTGGTCAGAGTTAAGTCCAGGTTGATCTAGAGCTGAGGTGGTGCAGTGGTTAGAGTGCAGTACTGCAGGCTACTTCATCCGACTGCTAGTGCAGTTCGGCAGTTCAAATCTCACCAGCTCAAGGTTGACTTAGCTTTCCATCCTTCCGAGGTGGGTAAAATGAGGACCCAGATTGTTGTGGGCAATATGCTGACTCTGTAAACTGATTAGAGAGGTCTGTAAAAGCACTATGAAGCGGTATATAAGTCTAAGTGCTATTGCTATTGCTATCTTAATAAACATGGTCTCGTGGCATTGAGTCCTCAGGAATGATCAATATGTAGGCTTTAGCCATATTGGACTGTAATATCCATCCGCTAAATTATGATTCAAGGCTTCATCATTATGTCTTGGCCTTAGAACTGGATGTTTTGTGCGGGATGATTTCCATATAGAATGGGACCAGACGGACTGCAGTCTAAATAAGGCTCCTTTCCTATTTCATGTCAGAATTCAGAATACTTACTTCCGAGTTCTCCAGTGAACCTGCAGGACTACCTGTGGCTTGCTGTGGGGGGAAATTGTAAGAAAAGGGGGCATCGGGCTACAGGGATTGGTCTCAGCTAAGCTAGCTTAGTTCCTATCTAGTTCCAGCCACAGATGAAAAATGGAGGGAAAATACTGCTCGGTGAAGTCAAGGCTTGGAGTGAAGAATGCATTGATGAGAGAATGCAGCACAGTGCTCCCTCCACCCCTTTCCTCCTCCTCCTTCTTTTCTCCCCAAATGTGAGCTTGTTGCCTATTATCCAACCCTGTTTTGTTAAATTGGAGAACAGAGAGTTTTTTATTCCTTCCCAGAAGTGCCCTTTCAGATTCTGTAACTGCGTGTTCTAATCCCCAGGAAGCCAGAGACCAGGATCAGTCACGACTGGACTCCATGGTACTACTCATTCTGAAACTGGATCAGCTCGACCAGGATATTGAAAATGCTCTCAGCGAAAGCTCTTCGCCTTCCGGCACATTGACCCAACCACAAAAGCCCATCCCTGTAAGTCTGGTTGCTCAACCTTCTTTCTCCCCCCCTCCCCCCGATTATTTTTATTTACTTGCCACGTTTTTTTCTTGTTGCTTCTTTTACTTTTCTCACCGCACCCCCTTTCCCACTGTCCTTTCAGCTCAAGTATCTGCAGTTTCCAAAACCTAAACACCAAGATAGATTTCTTTTTCTGTTTCTTAGATCTAGCTCTGTCTTCCAGAGGCACAGAATTATTGTTCTCATTGTGCCTCCTGGGAGTTCTAGTCTAAAACAGGGGTCTCCAACCTTAGTAGCTTTAAGACCTGTGGATTTCAATTTCCAGAATTCCTCAGCCAGCAAAGCTGGCTGAGGAATTCTGGAAATTGAAGTCCACAGGTCTTAAAGTTGCCAAGGTTGGAGACCCTGGTCTCAAATACCTGGAAGCAACAAGGTAAACCTAGTTTCTGTTTCTGCCTTTGGTCTTTCTCCGTGCTTGGGGAATGATAAGACACTTAGCCCAATTCTGGTCTAAGCTTTCCAAACTTGCCAGAGCTTCTCTATTTTTAAAGGTGGGATTAAAGTCAAACCAATCAGATGATCTGATGTAGTTGGTGCTGAATTGGAAATGCTTTGGAAGTATAGATGCAGCTTTCCTCAGTTTACCTATTATACATTTGAAATAAAGTTTCAGGGACTGCTTTAAAATCCTGCCTTTCTTAAAAAAAAAAAAAGAATTTCAGTATCTGGCCCCAAATAAGTCCACACAGATTTATTGTGCCCAAAGGATTATAGAGAAAGGATAAGTAATTATTTCTATAATATTCAATAATATTTAGGAATTGGATTGAGTCGGGCGCCATTTAAATTGATTAACTTAAATTTCTTTAGATTGCGGAAATTATAGTATTGCAGAGATTCTGCTACATACAATAATTGTTTATTGGATCCTTTTAAGCATTTACATGACATCTTTCATGATAGAATTCTTTCTATAGTGATCTTTAGATATAAAGATCTTTCACATATTTCCCAAGAAAGGCAACAAAAACTAACTTTATATGTAAAGCAGGATAATTGAATGACATATGCATATTGCTAAGACTAAGCAGGAAGAAAATAACCTAATCATTTATAAACTTCAAGAGGTTGGCATATTTTGAATGATTCCCTATAAGAATTTTTTTCCCTACCTCATGCAGTTGGAAACATGCATTTGATTATCATATCTTTTTTTTAAAAAAATGCATTGATACTCATAATTTGAAATGGCATATAGCCAGGTATGAGCTGCTGGGGGTTCACGGAGGTTCGAGAGAACCTCTAGGTAAGATTCTGTGCAGTTCAGAGAACCCCCAAATCCTACTCCTGGCTGGCCCTGCCTACCCCACCCCGCCCTTCCCAGGAGTCCCCATGTGGCCTGTTTTGGACACAGGTAAGTGCAGGGCACATGCAGAGGCTCGGGGACGGCAAAAAATGGGCCTACTGGAAGTTCGAGAAGGCTGGAAATAGGCCTCCAGAGGGCCTCTGGAGCCTGGGGAGGCCATTTTTGCCCTCTCGGAGGCTCAAGAAAAACCTCCGGAGCCCAGGGAGGGCAAAAATGCCCCACCCTGTCATGGTGCAGGAGGCCGACTATGCCACATCCACTATGGCCACACCCAACCAGAAACCGGGCAGAGAATCCCTTTCTAAAATTTTTGAAGCCCACCCCGTACATATAGCCCCTTCTACTTCATAAGCACCCCGCATAAGCCAATATACAGTGTGGTGTGCATGTATTCAAAGGGACTTAATTGTATGCAGTGTCTGTGTGTTGGCTTGTGGTCCTTCCTGTAAACGGTACAGAGGGCTGAAATCCCTGGGAAAAAAAATGAACGTTATCAGATGTTGGTTCGCATTTTCAATGGGGGGGGGGAGAAGCAACAAGAGATTTCACCTGCACGAGGTTCCATCTGATGATGTCACTCCAAGTGGCTAAAGATTTCCAGATGTTACAAAAGGTTTCAAATGCTTCCAAAGACAAAAGATGAAGATATAACATGATATGCACAAGAAATTATCAAGAGAAAACATGCCAGAATTTTGAAACTCCAAACTCCTGAACGAAACTACATTTATTCTTTTCTTCTTGTAGGACACCAAAGCTTTGATCTTTAAAGTGCTTTTCAGTAACAGAACAGCAGAGATAGGGAACGCTTTTAGGCGGGGGAAAGAAATGAATATGCTTGAATGTATTCCACAAAGTTAACAGCACAACAGCATAAAGAATTTGACTTCTCTTTTAAAGGATTCAGAATCACTTCCTGGAGGAACAATCGACCTCATTGCTGTAAATAACCAGCAAACGAACGTACCATCAGCATCCCCTCCTCTACCTCCTACTCTCTATGGTGCAGATAAAGTATTTCCTACTCCAATGGCTGGTTCTGGAGCAAAACCAAAGACTGGGGTGAGCTAAAAAAACCCTTTTAATATATACGTGTGTGCTGGGAAAGGGATCTCAAACCATGGTTCCATCCTATAGTTTTTTATACATTTATGTATAGCTTATTTTTGAAGAAACTGGGATATTCCATAATGTCAAAATCTGTTGTGCAGCTAAGGTTCTTTTTTTCCTCCTGATTCAGTACCAGAACAAGAGGGAGAAGGAGATTTTTCAAAGTATTTGGAAAGTTGGCCGTCAGTGCACATAGAAAGTAATGATTATACATATTAGATTGGGGCAGTGGTGAAATTCAATTTTTTTTTACTACCGGTTCTGTGGGCGTGGCTTGGTGGGTGTGGTGTGGCTTGGTGGGCGTGGCAGGGGAAGGATACTGCAAAATCTCCATTCTGTCCCCACTCCAGGGGAAGATTACTGCAAAATCAAATTTTTTTACTACCGGTTCTGTGGGTGTGGCTTGGTGGGTGTGATGTGGCTTGGTGGGCGTGGCTTGGTGGGTATGGCAGGGGAAGGATACTGCAAAATCCCCATTCCCTCCCCACTCCTGGGGGAAGGATATTGTAAAATCTCCATTCCTACCCCACTCTGGGACCAGCCAGAGGTGGTATTTGCTGGTTCTCTGAACTACTCAAAATTTTCGCATACTGGTTCTCCAGAACCTGTCAGAACCTGCTGGATTTCACTCCTGGATTTTGGTAAATATGAACCACTATCACAGGTATTATGTTCCACACAACTCTTATTATCTTGAGGATGTAGATTATTTATTAATTATAATAACTAGTAAATCATAATGACTGCAAGCAGTTCCTTATTTTACCCATATCTTTTCAGAAGACAGTCTAGTTTTTTAACTATAATAGTTCTTAGCGCTACCAATAGCACTTAGATTTACATACCTTTACACAGTGCTCTCAGTCTCTAAGCAGTTTACAGAATCAGCATATTTCCCCAACAATCTGGGTCCTCACTTTACCAACCTCGGAAGGATGGAAGGCTGAGTCAACCTTGAGCCGATCAGAATCGAACTGGTGGCAGTGAGCTGAAATTAACCTGCAATACTGCATTCTAACTGCTGCGCCACCATGGCTCAGTGGTTAGAAGAGAATAGCTTATCTTCTTCCCTTAACTTGTCTGAACAGCCACTTATTAATATCTCTGAAATCCTATAAAGTGCTACATTTTAATCTTAACAGGAATTGTGTGATTCTTCAGATGCTTACATATTTGGGTAATGAATTGAAATTTGAACTTATTCTATTTTTATAGTAACTGTATTAAAAATATAATTACAACAATAAAGAACTGATACAAACTAAAGAAATAAAAGAATAAAAAGAAAAATAGAAGGTGCAGAAAAGAAAAAAATAAAAATGAAACAAAAATCAGAGTATAGTAAAAATAAATAAATATATAAAATGACTTACTCTTCATCATATGTATAAGTAATTTATTATTTTCTCTTAAAATATAACAAATATCTCTTCTTCCCGCGTCCCATCTCTTATAAATAATCAAATCCTTAAAATCTTATCATTTCAGTCCTGATCAGTAAAAGCCCATTGAGGATTACAAAAAATAACAACATATTTATGTTAACTTTGATCAAATAAACCAACCTTATGTTCCTTCCTTTTACTTTTAGCAATCTTGATTTTAGTCCTATAAAGTAATGTCCTAAAACTTGATTTCTTTTCATCGTTTAATGTCTTTAAACTTGTATTTTAAAATTTATTTTGCTAAGGATTGAAGGAAATTAACCCAGTTCTGGAAGGCTTATTGATCCAAAGTTTCCTAATAAATAAAAAGCAGTTAATAAGCAATTTCTGAAAGTTATTAAAAAAGGAATTTAGCGCACCTAATGTCCTTTTGAAGGTGTCGATTGTGATTTGAGCAAAATGGCTACTTCCTCAACTCCCAGAACTCTAAACTGTTCTCTTGTGCTTTCCTCATGAGGAGCAACTCTCCAGAATACAATTCCCAGAGAGAAATCCCACAAAGACCTGGTCTATTTGCCAGCTCTTCATTCCAGTTGTTGGCTCCACTTTTGAGGAGCCATCTTCCTTTCCGTGAAAGGAAGATGGCTCCTCAAAAGTGGAGCCAACAGATTCCCTAGAAATCTAACTTTGATCTTACTCTCATGAGAAATGCTTTGGAATAAACTTCAATTAAAAAAAAATAGTGCCAAAACCATTTTTGTATGGGAAGGAGAGGATGTATAGATTGAAAATCGGCTAAGGTAGCCACAATTCATACTATTTCAAAGGCTTTTGAAATGTCATAAGAAGAATATAATTTATCAAATTATATTGAATGACAATGTATGTAGCTAGGAGTATCTGATTATGAGAAAAAGAAGAAGATAACTGAATATATGGTTATTTACCAAAAAAACCCTCTCAATCCTTGAACAAATGCAAACCAAATTCTTGAAATTATAGCATATAATCCTTACTCGACTTCTGATGCTACCACCAGATTAAAAATAGACTGCATCTCATTTAGATAGCACGATTATGTCGGTTAAGATTTTACTTGCTTTGGGTGTAAAAAAACCTTTGTAGAACATAAAGGATTTATACATTTAGGTAGACAAAGCAAACTTTTCTATTTTCCTTAGAGATCAGTTATTCTCTCCACTTGGAAACCCTCTAATGAAGTTATGTAGATCTAGTGCTGCTGGGTATGCTTCTTGTCTTGATCACCTCACAAGGCTGGTAATTATATAAATGAACATAATAATCAGACTTACTGCCATGATACTGGAATAAATTACTTTTTCAATTAATCAAGCTATTTGCATAAAGAAACATAACTGTATCATAGGCTCTTCTCAGTTTCCATCTTAACCTGAAATTAAAAGGGCTTCTAATATGTATGGTTCTCTACCCTTGTAACAGGATACTATTCTTACATTCCTCCAAAACAATTTCTCTTTGTATTTGATTGCAGTAATGTGGAATAATGTATTCATTATCTATTAAATTACCCATTGTACTTGGGCTTTAGAAAGAGGGCCTATTCATTATTTTAAAGCAGCATTGTGATAAATCTTCCATTGTAATCAGTGGTGAATGCTTAAGAGAGATGTTCCCGCTTTTTTTGTACTGGATGTCCCAACCAAGAAAAAATTAATCATTTCTTATTTGAACATTTTAGTTGTTAAATCTTGAATATATTTCATATATATTTGTTGCAGCGATTTCTTGTTCAAACATAATTCAAGTACAATTGACTAATAGATTGGATAAAGACAATTGCCCACACAATAGTGCGTGGGGGTGGCGATCATTATATTTCAATACAGGTAGTCCTCGACTTACAATGGTAATTGACCCTGGCATTTATAATAGTCATGACAGTTGTAAAGTGGGTCACTACCAGTAATGAAATTCAAAAATTTTCCCTACTGGTTCTATGGGTGTGGCTTGGTGGGGGTGTGACTGGATGGGCGTGTGACTGGGTGGGCGTGGCTTGGTGGTCATGTGACCGGGAAAACCAACTATCACACTTTGCACAAAAGTAACCCAAAAGCTACACAACTGACTCACACACACAATGCAAAAGCAGCTGTCAGAATTCCAGAAAAACCCCAACCCCAAGTAAAAACTCCGAAGCAAGCATTTTTCAAAGTTCTATTTACTAGAATAGGTAAACTGGCACATCTGGGAAAACCCAAATCTGAGAGGTCCGGGTTTTCCCTCAGTAAATCAAAACTCCCAAAACCATCCCCTCACTCCTCAGTCGATCACATGCTCCAATCACCATCTGTCCCACCTTGAGACATCACTCCGACCACTCCTCCAGATGCAGGATCAGCCTGACCTTGACCGAGAGGAAGAATGCTATTATGTCTAAAGGCAACTCCTCTACTAAATCCCCCCTCTTACTTTCCCATACATGAGCAGGTGGCAGCATGGAAGCTTCCGGCCTAATATGGCTTCCAAAGCTGACAGCAGCTGGACTTCACACAAAATGGCCCCTGCAAGAAGCAGGAATCTCACAGACTCACAGAGGGCTCAAAAACAAATCATCACACTTTACACAAAAATACCAATTCAGGCAATAGGTAATTTAAAAAATGCTTTAAAAAGTAAAAAAAAAAAGTTCCTACAGATCGCGTGGCACAGCTGATTGTCACAGCTGATTGTCTGAACCATTTTTTTACTTTTTAAAGCATTTTTTTACTACCAGTTTGGGCAAACCAGTAGCATTTTCTCTACCGGTTCGGGCGAATCACCCCGAATCGGTAGCATTTCACCCCCGGTCACTACATGCCTGAACCTGTTTTTATTACTTTTTTTGTGATGGTAGTTAAGCAAATGTGGAAACCATAAAGCAAATGTTGTAGTTAATAAGTCAAGGAGTACCTATATGTTCAATCCATTGTTTGGGGAAATATTCCTCAGGAAAGCTAATGCTGGAAATTTTAGGTATAGGAAAGTAAGTCTGATTTAGTTTCATCAGAAGTTCTATGAACCGTTTGAACATGCCTATTTAGAAATTCTGTGGGCTGGGTGGGTGTAGGACAATTTGCCACGGCCAACTTGCTGTGACCACTTCACCACCGCTCCAGCCAACTCGCCACAGTCATCTCGCTGTGACCAACTCCCCACAGGACAAGTCACTGTGGCCAACTTGTCATGGAACAACTCACCACAGAAAATTCCACACAGGATAAATGTTATCTGTCACTGTTCCTTTGACATTATTTTTATTGACAAAAATAGAAATTATGTCAAAGAAACAGTGGCAGGTAACATTTTCTGTGTTGAGTTATTCCGTGTGGAATTTTCCGTGGCAAATTGTCCTGTAGCAAGTTGGCCCCGGGCGAGCTGTATCGCGGCGAGTCAGATTGGTCGAGAGGGCTGTGTCAAGTTGGCCATGGTGAAATGGCCGCAGCAAGTTGGCCACAGAAAATTGTCCCATTTTGGGGGCAAGTATTGCCCCAAAGTCATCGCTGATGTAGCCATCTTTCTTATATTGAGTAGTCACTGACTGTAACAGACAATCCCTGTTTATCCATCTATTGAGGAGTAAAATTCAGGTTTTACCATTTGCGTGGCAAACTGAACCCTATCTGACTTAAAAAGTGAGAAACTTCTTTTTATATTTTTATGTTCTTCTTCCATAACTAGGATGGTAGTGATAAAGCAGTGAAATTTTTTCATCCCTTCTACCACAATCCAATTTGAACTTCCAACCTATCAAAGTCTGTGTAGCTGGCAAATCAAAGTAGCAATAAGTCATGCAGAGTTCAGAAAGGCCTCATTAATCCTAGCCTGGGATAAAATTATAATCTTAGGAACTCTTTTTATATTTAGTTTATCATGGACAAAGATCAACCCAAAATAGTACCATTTGGTACAAAATATAAATTGAAACATAAATAAACACCATTAATACAAACTATATTTATTTGTTTGTTTGTTTGTTTTGTTTATTTGTTTGTTTGTTTTGTTTATTTGTTTGTTTGTTTAGTGTTGCTGCCTGATACAAACCATAGATCAAGATAGAAAAATACTATAACCTAAAGATTTCATGGTTATTTCATGGTTTGTATCAGGCAACAACACAAAAGGAAGGAAGGAAGGAAGGAGGGAGGGAGGGAGGGAGGGAGGGAGGAAGGAAGGAAGGAAGGAAGGAAGGAAGGAAGGAAGGAAGGAAGG